>CM064548.1:51001983-51341604 GCA_032716605.1 Paralithodes platypus
AACAAAAAAGCTTCCTAGGTCTCATTAACAATTACATCTCTGCATAAGGCCCAAAATCCTATCTAATTATCTGAGAGCTCGTCGTTAATACAATAATAGATATAAGGTCTATCAAGGGGATGGGATAATTAAATAGATTGGTGAAGTAGTGGAAAGAAGGTATACAAAGTAAGAGAGAAAGTTTCTAAGTGGGGTTGAGAGGGATAGATATCAAGGGGGTCCGAAGGGTACGACAGTGAGGTGAGCTCTAAGTCTTGAATCTGTCTGGACCCCCCCCCTAGGCATGTGAAATACATCCCATGCTTGGCAACACTCAACACCGTTGCCGGGTCAAAATCCTCTACCCCTTGCGTGAGTCGAAACTAAGCCTAACGTTGCGATCAAATGGCAACATCAGGCTCGTCCCAAGCTAGTCTATTCCGCGCCCGCGCAAAGCAACGTCCCCCAGCCGGCCTCTCTCTCCCGCTCGTCTCCTCCCACTCTCACTAGACTTACATCTTATATATTACAATGAAACAATCAACTATCGAGAATAAAATATACTAAGATGTGTTGGTTAAGAATAAGGGCAGCTTCAAGCTGTGAAACAACATAAGAATATCCCAGACATTAGTTACATTGTCGTAGGCTATATACTAAGCAAAACCCGGCCGGCCGGCTGCCGCCAGCCGGTTTCTAAACGGCTGGGCAGCTGACACGCGCGCCTGCCCGCACGTGGCTACTATGCAGGAGCGTCACACCTCCACCAAGATATAAGACACTTGACTAAGTTCTTCATATCTAACAGAAAGCTTCTCATAGTACCACACACTGTTGCGACACAAGGCACTATATATAAAAAAAATAAAGACTGTTGCACTCCACCGAGCAAGTTCAACTAACTTAGCGACAATAAGCGAAAACATTCAACTTAGATACTGCTACAACATCTTATACAAAATTCTACACGTTATAAAAATAAAGAGTTTTTATAAGTTTTTTTTTGCTTTTTGAATTTGTTTTTGTCGGCTGAACTACAGTGACAGCCTATTTTCCTCCACACTCAACCCTCAATCCCGTAGCAGTCTAACCAACATCATCCACCCTTGATAGACAATCCGCTATCACGTTATCAGAACCGGCAATATGGCGTATGTCCAAATTATACTCCTGAAGCATGAGTGACCACCTGGTCTGCCTCATATTCCGGTTATGAAACTGATTCAAGAATTTCAGAGGGTGATGATCGGTATAAACCACTACGACTGGTCCGAAAGCCGGAACATATACATCGAAGTGCCTGAGCGCCAGCACTATCGCCAGGAGTTCTTTTTCAATTACAGAGTAATTCCTTTGTGCACTATTGAATTTTTTACTGTAAAAACTCACTGGATGTTCGATACCTTCATCATCTGTCTGTAACAAGACAGCCCCAGCCCCTACGCCACTGGCATCAGTCGCCAGCTGAAAAGGTCTGCTGAAGTCCGGGGCCCTGAGTATGGGTGGGTACATAACAGGTGTTTCACCAAGGAAAACGCCTCTGCACACTCAGGAGACCACCGGAAGTTCTTGTCCTTAGATAACAAGTCAGTTAAAGGTGCAAGTACAGTCGAATAGCCTTTGATGAAGCGACGATAATAGCCTATCATACCTAGAAACCGCATGATTTGTTTCTTAGTCGTAGGCTGGGGAAACTGATCGATGGCTTTAGTCTTTGTCTGTGGAGGGCACACCTGACCCATCCCCACCTCGAACCCCAGGTACAAAACTGTGGCTTTGACAAAATCGCACTTACCCAGGTTTACCACCAAACCTGCTTCATTCAGTTTATTAAAAAGCTGTCCGATGTGAGCAGAGTGACTGTTAAAATCATCGTCGTATATTATGACATCTAGGTACACTGTACAGTTGGGAATGTCGGCTACAATGTCGTTCATTAATTTCTGAAACGTTGCAGGGGCATTTTTCAGCCCGTATGGCATAACATGGCAACGATATGTGGCACCGTCCACCACAAACCCACACACCTCTCGCGCTCGCTCAGACAAGGGCACTTGCCAATATCCCTTAACAAGGTCTATCTTAGTGAGGAACTTAGCCTTTCCTATCTTATCCACACTGTCGTCCACGCGAGGGAGAGGGTAGGCATTTGTGTGGGTTAAACCATTCAACCTGCGGAAATCTATACAAAACCGCACCTTGCCATCTGGTTTGGGCTGCAGTGTGATGGGGGAAGTCCACCTTACTGCACCCTCAGAAATCAGCCCACGTTTCAGCATATAATCCAGCTCTTCCCTAATTGCTGGTAATTTAACACCTTACGAGCGGCCTATGCGGTTTATTTATATGTACCGCCCAGCGGGGTGTTTTTAGCCAAAATAGGGCTGTTTACGTGATCATTTTCATGCCTAAATAAGACCCAGAACGTAAAACAAGTACCTATCCCTGAAAGGGCATAAACAGAGCTTTCGAATGACACCATAACGATCCTTTTATGATGGCTAGTTTTCTTGCAATAACCGTGCAACGCGAGTGCAAAAAGCATGTAATTAGCCACTTTCCCGATACAATTCCTTATATAGCGAGTGAGAGAGGGAGGAGGGAGCTGGGATTCGTGTCAGTATGTTCGCCGCGGTGGTCTGGAGCAGTCATACGCTCGCTACTCTCCTGCCACCACTTGTCTCTCTCTCAGCAACATTACGTGCTGAAATTGCCACTCGACCTATGTCGAGCGCCGCCACATAGTCCAGCTTTATTTAACTCGACTTATGTGGTGAGCCTCTAATTAAGGGTTAATAGGGGGAACACGGTATGGCACTGATTTAAAGGGCGGGTGGTCCCCAACATCGACATCGTGCACCGCTTGAGTAGTGAGGCCAGGATGCTCCGCGAAAACAGCTGGGTTTGAATCAAACAAGTGCTGCACAGCTACACGCTGTTGCTCAGGCAGGTGCAATATCAACTCGTGAGCCACTTGTCTAGAATTCCCCGCCCACTGATCCGCGGAAACATGACAGTCCCAATTATCCTCCCCCGCAGCTTGACTATCCCTTCCTCCTTCTCCACCACGATCGCTGCAGATCAACACCGGGACAGTGAGAGGCTCGGAGGGGCGCCTCACATACTCTTTCATCAGATTTACATGGCAAAGTTGGTTCTTTTTCTTACGATCAGGAGTAGCTACTAAATAGACGAGATCAGAAACCTTCCTTGCAACCCGATACGGACCAGAATACTTGGCAGACAAGGGGTGTCCCACCAGAGGCAGTAGTATCAGTACTTCCTGATCTACTTCAAACTCCCTCAGCTTCACCTTCTGGTCGTATCTGTCCTTCATCTGAGCTTGTGAACTCTTAAGGTTCCGACCTGCTACCTCCAAGCTCTTTAGCATTCTCTCACGGCTTTCAACTACATACTTTAGAAGCGAGCATGGCTTTGTGACTCCCTCCCAGATCTCCTTGACTATGTGGAGGGGCCCCCTGACCCTGTGTCCAAAAACTAACTCGTTCGGGCTAAATCCCAAGCTCTCCCCAGGTACTTCTCTCGCAGCAAATAAAACGTATGGGAGACCTAGATCCCAGTCCTTCCCATTCTCCATGCAATAACACCGCAACATACTCTTGAGAGTCGAGTGCCACCTTTCCAAAAACTCCCTGACTCTCGGGATGATAGGCAGATCACACCACAGACACTATCCCATGTTGCTGCATGGTCTGCTTAAACAGAGCAGAAGTAAAATTGGATCCCTGATCAGACTGGATCTCCTGAGGGTAGCCATAACGAGAGAAATAGACAAGCAGGTTTTTGACAACAGTCTTAGCCATCCCGTTGCGCATGGGGTAAGCATCTGGATACCGTGTTGCTACATCCATTACAGTTAGTAAACATTTATTGCCGGCACTAGTGGGGGGCAATGGGCCAACCATATCGATAACTACCTTGCTGAAGGGCGGCCCAATGACAGGGAGGGGTTGTAACGGGGCTCTCGGGATGACCTGATTGGGTTTCCCAACAACTTGACAAGTGTGACACTGTGACACCCATGACACGACACTCGCCTTTAACCCAGGCCACCAGAAAAGCTTGCTCAGAGCTGCCTCCGTCTTACGTGCCCCCAGGTGCCCTGCCAAAGGCACATCATGAGCTAATCTCAATAAGCTCTCACGGCACACCCTCGGTACTACTAACTGGTCCACTAATCCTGACCCGCCATCCCACTTTTTCTTGGGATCCTGATGTCTCCGATACAAGATCCCCTCGTACAAGAAAAAATCACCAGGCTGCGCATCCCCATCGCTCTCCAGTTCGATAGCACCATTACCAAATGCCCTGACTTCAGGATCTTCCAGCTGCAAGGAACATATATCAGCAGGTGACAGATTATCCAAGTTCATCTTAAATAATTTATTTCCACCTCCAATGTCCCGCTGAGCCATCCTTTCCTCACGCTGCGCATAACGATGCTGTCGCAGAGTCTCTTCCTGCCCTGCACCTGCACTAGCGGTGACAAGCCCCGGGGCCTCTCCAGACTCTAACATAGGTGCCAATAATGAGTCACCAAGAAACACTGCCGGCTCAAAACTCTCCAATTGACCAACACTTCCCGTTTTCTTGTGAACTTTCCTCCGCGGTTTGATAGACTGAGGTGGTGGCTGCAAGGCTCCGGATGTCTGAGAACGCGTCACAACACACGCCATAGTTTGTACGCTACACTTCTCAACCCACTTCTGTTCCTCCCTACTAACGTCGGCTGCCTTCTCGGCAACGACCAAGGGTGAAACCTTAGGAGCAGGCACCGCAAAGTCGTTGCCGAGGAGGAGGTCGACGCCCCCAACAGGCAAGTTCTCTACAATTCCGACATCCAGTTCCTTCGCCACACCACCCACCTCCAGCTCCATTCGCACCAGCGGGTAGTACTTCGTAGCATTGATCCCCTGAACTACCACCACCCGAGCAGCGTTAATCGGCCTACCAGTAAAGTTCTTTAACAAGGTCTGAGAAGCCCCAGTATCACGCAATAGCTTAACTCCTCGCCTTTCGCCAGCCCACCTCACAAAACCATGCCCTCTATGACCCCCAAAGACGTCGCGGACAGGGTTCGAGCCTTCCGGACTCTTGAACACAGGCTGTGTCCCAACCTCTGACGAACTACCCTTGGCAAACTCAGAAGATATAGGTGACACCCCTATGCTGCGGACGAATGACACAACCTTGTTTGGTGGCTTGTTCGGACAAGCATTTGCAAAGTGACCCTCCTTGTGACCTGCAAAGCACTCTTTACTCTTTGGTTTCCCTTGAGAGTGGGAGGTACCATTAGACTTCTTATACGGGACAGTATTTGGTTTATGTTCAGTTTTATTGTCAGTGCTAGATGGTTTTGTGTATTTAGGCTATGTGTATCAAAATTCTTGGGAGGGGGAGGGGTACGATCCTTTGCACCCGACTCACTCCTAGCTGCTGCTCCACACCCTCGAATTAATGACAGTCGGAGGTCAGCCATTTCTGCTGCCTCCTGGAGAGTTCTAGGATTTGTTTCCTTTATATTTAATGTTAAGTCCCCGCCTGTGCACTTAAAGAACTGCTCCAAGAGAACCAGCTCACTCAACTCCTCAAAAGTAGCTGCCCTCTCAGAACGCAGCCAATGTCGTAGTGCATCAGACAAGTCCCGGGCGTGTTCTAGGAAGGTACTATCCTTGCCCTTAGTAACACCCCGAAACTTCAAGCGGTAAGTTTCTGGTTGTAACTCATAGGCCCGTAGTACAGCCTTCTTTAGCTCATCATAAACTACACAGGACTCTAAAGGTAGTGCATCATACGCTTTTAGCCCCTTTCCTAGGAGTCTTGATGAAACTAATGCTGCCCACTTTTCCTGAGGCCACTGGTGTTCCTGACACTTCTTCTCAAATCGCATAAAAAACTCAGTCACACATGATTCATCGAACACAGGAACTAGTTTAAGCAGGTGCGACAATGATTGGTCCCGATGTCTATTACCTCCCCCAATATTACGCCCTGTTACCTCCACTCGAGATCTCTCCAGCTCCCTGTCAGCCCGATACCTAGTAGACTCTGCCTGCAGTTCAGCCTCTCGTATAACTGTTCTCTCTGCAGCCTCAGCCTGAGCTCTATCAGCCTCAACCTGAACTCTAACCTGTCTTTCGGCAGCCTCAACCTGAGCTCTAGCAACCTCAACCTTGGCCATCTCAAGCCGAAACAACAAATCTGGAGTCAACCCTTGAGGAGGGGAAGGTGCATTTAATGGAGAGGGTCCCTGTGATTGAATTCCACGCTGCCATTGACCATCAACTTGGGGGTATGTACTAAATTCAGGCACCCTGATGTTTGATATGGGGGTAGAGTGGAGGGGGGGCTGGGGACCGGGGCCCCCAGTCGCCTCTCCACCCAGGTCTCTCCCTTCTAAACCCAATATCAAAGTCCTCAGCTGATCTTTCCTCATGCCACTTAAACCCTGGTGACCCTGAAGACCTACCACACACTTTAAGCCATACTTATTCAGCTTCAACACCCTGGCAGCGGTAAGGGGCACCTCTAAAAATCTTCTAGCACCCTCCTCGCTATCGACTAGCCACTCCACAGGTCTTTCTCCCTCCGAGCCCGTATCGTGACCTGACCCATCACTGTGTTCCGATGTATTAGACATGTTTGTGTACTGCAGTAATTATCACGGTTATAGAATGTGCCTTATCTCCTATGCAAGTATGTATATACTAATGTTATTTAAAGTCTTTAATGTGTTATATTGCTTGCTCCAAAAAAAAAAAAAACTATGTCCACTGTATTCCTCTAATCATAAGGAATCTCAAAACAAATGACCACTATATTCCTCTGTTCAGTAAATCCTATGCAAGGTCGCCATTTGTTACGTCCTGGGATATATAAACACTGGGCTCTTTCTATTGGACTAGGTATGCGGCAACAAGCAACAACGGAAAACGCTAGATCCAACCCTTATCTATAAACCCAGGCAACAAACCACCCTACCCCGTCAAGAGTCTTGCCTGGACAACAAGGTATCCTATGACTCGGTTACAGGGTGCACGCACTATAGACTGCTGATAGTCAAGCAGGCTATATAAAAGATCACACAATTAAGTTGACTTAACACCTTACGAGCGGCCTATGCGGTTTATTTATATGTACCGCCCAGCGGGGTGTTTTTAGCCAAAATAGGGCTGTTTACGTGATCATTTTCATGCCTAAATAAGACCCAGAACGTAAAACAAGTACCTATCCCTGAAAGGGCATAAACAGAGCTTTCGAATGACACCATAACGATCCTTTTATGATGGCTAGTTTTCTTGCAATAACCGTGCAACGCGAGTGCAAAAAGCATGTAATTAGCCACTTTCCCGATACAATTCCTTATATAGCGAGTGAGAGAGGGAGGAGGGAGCTGGGATTCGTGTCAGTATGTTCGCCGCGGTGGTCTGGAGCAGTCATACGCTCGCTACTCTCCTGCCACCACTTGTCTCTCTCTCTCAGCAACATTACGTGCTGAAATTGCCACTCGACCTATGTCGAGCGCCGCCACATAGTCCCGCTTTATTAAATACGACTTATGTGGTGAGCCTCTAATTAAGGGTTAAAGCTTCAAGGAAAAGATAGATAACGGAATTAAATTGCAGAAACAATTTAATAACAAACTAGAAGAAAGTACATTTAACGTTACGTTAATTAATACAACTAATCACCCCTGCGTGAAAGAAGGTGAGAGCAAACAGTCCTCAAAACATCGTACAGGTAGACAAGATGCAGGTTTCTAAACTGCATGCGGCTACTGTAGGATCTGATGCTTAGCAAAGAAAGTACGTTACGGATTTAGAGAACTCTTAACTAATAAGCAGGAATAAATACTAGTGATAGGACCTACAGTGTATAATGGCATAGGTATAATTAAATAAAGGCAGCCACTCGCAACATAACCACATACAGGTGTGCTTCTCCCTCTTAGTCAGGCAAGCCTGCTCGGACAGAGTCTCTAAGCCACACCCTGACTCACAATGCTCACAAAGACGGTAAACTGTGGCACAATAACAAGCATACAGATATAATAAACCGCTAGCTGTTAATCTGCCAGGTGGCAGAGGTCTAGCCGGAAGGATATAGGCTTCGGATACCCGGGCTGAGCCACCTGCTCTAGCCTAGGGACGTTCCCAAGTCTGTGCGCCAAATTACTCTAATTGAAAGGGTGCTCTCTTGAGAGACTCAGATCCCAAGTATCTGACTCTCTCCTGGCGACCCTAAAACAAACGCAAGGCGTGCTAGCGCAGTGCTGAGTGGACTAGGCAAGGGCCCTCACACAACACAACACTAGACACACAGGCACACAGACAAGAAAATGCCCCCAGACTCCCACGGGTATCCTAGTAAAGTCGTGCAGGTCCACAGGACTCGCACCAGCAGACTTTACTTAAAGGATCGAAAAAAGCCTCCCCTCCGGTCTAGCCCCTGCTCACCTGCCACAAGAACACACTAGCAAGCATGAAACCACCAAATATGAGACAACAAAAAAGCTTCCTAGGTCTCATTAACAATTACATCTCTGCATAAGACCCAAAATCCTATCTAATTATCTGAGTGCTCGTCGTTAACACCTTACGAGCGGCCTATGCGGTTTATTTATGTGTACCGCACAGCGGGGTGTTTTTAGCCAAAATAGGGCTGTTTACGTGATCATTTTCATGCCTAAATAAGACCCAGAACGTAAAACAAGTACCTATCCCTGAAAGGGCATAAACAGAGCTTTCGAATGACACCATAACGATCCTTGTATGATGGATAGTTTTCTTGCAATAACCGTGCAACGCGAGTGCAAAAAGCAGGTAATTCGGTACTTTCAGTACATAATTGAGTATGTAGCGAGTGAGAGAGGGAGGAGGGAGCTGAGATTTGTGTCAGTAGGTTCGCCGCGGTGGTCTGGAGCAGTCATACGCTCGCTAGTCTCCTGCCACCACTTGTCTCTCTCTCTCAGCCACATAACGTGGTGAAATTGCCACTCGAGTTATGTCGAGCGCCGCCACATAGTCCAGCTTTATTTAACTCGACTTATGTTGCTCGCCGCTAAATAAGGGTTAATACAATAATAGATATAAGGTCTATCAAGGGGATTGGATAATTAAATAGATTGGTGAAGTAGTGGAAAGAAGGTATACAAAGTAAGAGAGAAAGTTTCTAAGTGGGGTTGAGAGGGATAGATATCAAGGGGGTCCGAAGGGTACGACAGTGAGGTGAGCTCTAAGTCTTGAATCTGTCTGGACCACCCCCTAGGCATGCGAAATACATCCCATGCTTGGCAACACTCAACACCGTTGCCGGGTCAAAATCCTCTACCCCTTGCGTGAGTCGAAACTAAGCCTAACGTTGCGATCAAATGGCAACATCAGGCTCGTCCCAAGCTAGTCTATTCCGCGCCCGCGCAAAGCAACGTCCCCCAGCCGGCCTCTCTCTCCCGCTCGTCTCCTCCCACTCTCACTAGACTTACATCTTATATATTATAATGAAACAATCAACTATCGAGAATAAAATATACTAAGATGTGTTGGTTAAGAATAAGGGCAGCTTCAAGCTGTGAAACAACATAAGAATATCCCAGACATTAGTTACATTGTCGTAGGCTATATACTAAGGAAAAGCCGGCCGGCCGGCTGCCGCCAGCCGGTTTCTAAACGGCTGGGCAGCCGACACTCGCGCATGCCCGCACGTGGCTACTATGCAGGAGCGTCACAGGTGAGTCGTCTGACTGGGGTGGTCGTAGCTCTCGGATCGAAGTTTTTCCGATCGCTCCCAATTCCACCAACTCACGTTGGACAGCAGAAGATCGCCTAAAGATTTGTGTGTTGAAATGAAAGTCAAAAGGTTAAATGAGATAGTTGTTACCCACAGATCCTTCATAAGCTGAATACAATTGTCTAATAATGATAGCCAGAATAAACTGCCAATTAAAGTGCATCAACCGTCAAGGGGTTGATAATTATTTATTTACTTATCTTATATTTGTATAAATTCTATGATATTGTGACTATAAATTCAAGGAGTCTGTACTTTTCGATTTAAACATACACAAAGACTAAATTTGGTTTTAATACATATTAAATTGCAAGCAATTTAGCACATTTCAGAACACCTATATATTGCCTCGCGGGCCTGATCAGGCCCCCGGGCCGGACGGTCCCCACCTCTGCTCTAGACGGTGCAGGGTGCGGCCAGGTAGTCTCTCTCTAGGTGGAGCAGCCCGGCCAGGTAGTCTCTCTCTAGGTGGAGCAGCCCGGCCAGGTAGTCTCACCTAAATTTGTTCTTTCCTTTTAAATTTTTGTGGGTGAAAGATGTCGTGGACAAATAATTGACAACTCGATTTCTTTAACAGGACAGCGTGAGCGCGCTCATTGCTGCTGATGGGCAAGACGTTAGCTAAAAAATCTTTGACTCAGAGAGAGAGAGAGAGAGAGAGAAAGAGAGAGAGAGAGAGACAGACAGACACAGTGTGTGTGTGTGAGAGAGAGAGAGAGGGAGTCAGTCCCGGCATGCAAACATTGTTATGCAATCGTTGCACTTTTTAAATTTTTGATTGACACCATAGAAGGTGAGTCTGCCTTTCTCTCTCTCTCTCTCTCTCTCACACACATACACACACTGTGTCTGTCTGTGTCTATTTGTTTTCAAATTAGGAAAGACCTCACAGAGAGAGTACAAAGGAGTACAAAGGAAATCAAGCAGCAATAGATCTAGTGACCCTTCTAGGCTGCTTGTCCTCCAATACACTGAGGATCAAGTGTCCAAACAGTGGTTTAGAGTGGGTAAGGGAACATTGGAAAGGGAAATACTGCCCTGGAACTAATGTCCATGGCAGGATTAGGAGAGAGAGAGAGCAGTGTTGCAAGCCTATTAATGACTGGAGGCCTTTTTTAAACTTAAAACTTAATAAGCCAGTTTCGCGCCCGGCAATAATTTGATTTTTTGACGTTTTTATCCACCAACACATCCTTGTATTTCGATAAATGAGCTACCATCGGCTTTGGTATTGATTGAACTTGAAGATAAGCAAATAAAAACATAGAATAATTACAAAACAAACACATTGGGGCACTCCATAACAAGTATTATAACATAACAATCGAAATACCTTATATCCAACTCGCGCTAGCTAAAAATTGTTGACAACAAATAGTTTTATTTGCATACATATATGGAAGCGGAATTTTATGAGGATTCCAACAGTTACATCAGAATTACGATAAACCAAATAGTTACGGAGATACAATTATCTACCTAGCAGTCTGTGATTAGAGGATATTATTCACTCTCTCTCTCTCTCTCTTAAAAAGCGCCGACTACGAGGTTCGTTCATTTAACCCTTTCACGTTTTTATGACGCAGAGGTTGCCAGATTAGCAATAATAAATAGAGTTCTCTCACACTTATAATTACATCTCCAAAATTTAGTTTTCTGCCCGCAGCTAACTCAAAGACAACTGCAAAGATTGAAGTAACTAAACTAAAGGTTTCTAAACATCCCTGATAGGAACAAAGGCTTTAAAGTATCCCTAATAGGCTCAAAATTGCGTCAAGAAAGTGAGAGGGTTAAGATAGCTTCATCAGTAAATTAAAATAAATTCTTCATATTATCCACATTTAACGATTTCAGGAAACGATTATCTTCTCTCAGTATTCTCGGTGTCTCCTTTTCTCCTGATCTCACTTGGAAGGATCATATTACCACCCTTGCTAAATCAGCTTTCCAGATGCTGGGTATGCTCAATCGTCTCCGGGGGTTCTTTACCCCGGCACAGTTTCTTGCTCTGTACAGAGGCGCGTCCATGTATTGAGTGTTGTTCACATGTGTGGGGAAGATCCTCTCACACAGCATTTCTTGACAAAGTAGAAAAGAAAACCTTTCGTCTCATTAACTCTTGTCCACTCCCTGACTCTCTGCGATCTCTCTCTCTTCGTCGCAAAGTTGCATCTCTCTCGCTATTCTACCGATATTACAATAATCAATGTTCATAACCCTCTTTCAATGTATACCACCTCCTCTACGAAGACTACGTAGAACCCGTCTTCCAACACAATCCCACCTACTCTTTGCAACTCTCCAACCCAAGAGTGAAACGATATTCCCAATCTTTCCCCTATTCAACAGCTGAGCTCTGGAACGCTCTACCCTGAATCCATTCTCCCCTCATCCTATGACTGTAATTACTTTAAACTCCATGTGCCCAGGCATTTTGGCTCGAACATTCCTTGATTTTGGCTCCGTCACTCTTTCAACTATGGGGAAGGCACTCGTCACAGGCAGTTCTGCCTTTTGTCTCACTAACTCATATAGCAAAATGATCTACTAACTATAATATGACAAGTCTTTTATATCAGTCTCGCTCTACAGGTTTTGTGTGAGTCAATTATTTAGCAAGAATAAGATTACCCTCTTTATTGGTTAATAAGGATGTATAAAATCTAGAGTTGCCAATAATGCTATTGTAAAGTCGGTTTGTAACTAAATATATTAAGAAATCAATGGACCTTATATTATTGATTGGCAATATTTGTCAAGATTGTATTATTGGTAACCTAAAGAAATATTGAATTAAGAAATGTTATGTTACGTGCAATAGTTTGAAAGCTCCATAAATGAAATATATGTGTATATAATCCATACCAAGTGTGTTTTAAAGCCCCATAAATGAAATATATGTGTATATAATCCATACCAAGTGTGTTTTAAAGCCCCATAAATGAAATATATGCGTATATAATCCATACCAAGTGTGTTTTAAAGCCCCATAAATGAAATATATGCGTATATAATCCATACCAAGTGTGTTTTAAAGCCCCAAAAATGAAATATATGCGTATATATTCCATACCAAGTGTGTTTTAAAGCCCCATAAATTATATGCGTATATAATCCATACCAAGTGTGTTTTAAAGCCCCATAAATGAAATATATGCGTATATAATCCATACCAAGTGTGTTTTAAAGCCCTATAAATGAAATATATGGTATATAATCCATACCAAGTGTGTTTTAAAGCCCCATAAATGAAATATATGCGTATAAAATCCATACCAAGTGTGTTTTAAAGCCCCATAAATGAAATATATGTGTATATAATCCATACCAAGTGTGTTTTAAAGCCCCATAAATGAAATATATGGTATATAATCCATACCAAGTGTGTTTTAAAGCCCCATAAATGAAATATATGCGTATATAATCCATACCAAGTGTGTTTTAAAGCCCCATAAATGAAATATATGCGTATATAATCCATACCAAGTGTGTTTTAAAGCCCCATAAATGAAATATATGCGTATATAATCCATACCAAGTGTGTTTTAAAGCCCCATAAATGAAATATATGCGTATAATCCATACCAAGTGTGTTTTAAAGCCCCATAAATGAAATATATGGTATATAATCCATACCAAGTGTGTTTTAAAGCCCCATAAATGAAATATATGCGTATATAATCCATACCAAGTGTGTTTTAAAGCCCCATAAATGAAATATATGCGTATATAATCCATACCAAGTGTGTTTTAAAGCCCCATAAATGAAATATATGCGTATATAATCCATACCAAGTGTGTTTTAAAGCCCCATAAATGAAATATATGTGTATATAACCCATACCAAGTGTGTTTTAAAGCCCCATAAATGAAATATATGCATATATAATCCATACCAAGTGTGTTTTAAAGCCCCATAAATGAAATATATGCGTATATAATACATACCAAGTGTGTTTTAAAGCCCCATAAATGAAATATATGCGTATATCATCCATACCAAGTGTGTTTTAAAGCCCCATATATGAAATATATCCGTATATAATCCATACCAAGTGTGTTTTAAAGCCCCATAAATGAAATATATGCGTATATAATCCACACCAAGTGTGTTTTTTTCGCACAACAATTCTGACAACAATATACACGGAAATGCTGCAACTCCTCCCTTTTCAATCGTCTTTATATACCGACCTTGTTGTTAAGTTTTGCTATTCACAATTTACTGTTAAATAGAATACGAAATCACAGGTCACATATTCACATAAATGAAAATGCTCCCTGTTTTTAGAACGGGATTGAATTATTAATGAGGACTGATAATTCGTTGCTCCCGTTTATCTTTTTCGCCTTTAATCTCTTTCTGTTTTTGTAATCTGTTAACAGTTAATTCATCAAGCTTTATGTATCTTTCCTGGTTTATCTTTCTCTGGATTGTTAGTAGCTATATCTCAAACATTCGAAGGATGGAAGCGTCGAGGATCTGTTGTCGCCCAGTTTCTCCTCTGTCGCTGAAGAACTTGCTCCACCTGTTCAACTCTTTAAAATTAAAGGCTCTACATTTGTTGGCGAATTTGATTACCGATTCTCGAAGTTGTTGGTCTCTCTTGTCCGGAAAGATGGTTGATTTATTTTTCATGAAAGAAGCAATTTCACAATAAAAGGATCTGGCGGATCCAGCAAGTAGATTTTGAGCCCTACATATCTTGGCCCATGTGCCATTTGTGTCATTCAATGACGTAGCGAGATTATTGTCCAACTCGACCGTGCGTACAGACCTCTGTTGACAGTCTTGTTGACAGGTAATGTTGCTTTCCAAGTACCTATTAGCTGCAGCTAGGTCCCAGGATCTGATAAGTATGTTCGAAGGGGGTAGGGCGGACTGGGGTCCATTTCTGCCTAGGGTACATCACCTTAGACCCCTTGTATCGAAATGTATTATATGAGAAATTGGCCCAGGCAGGCAGGCAGGCAGGCGCGCTGCGGAGGTAGGAGGCCGAGGAGAGAAAGAGAGAGAGGGCAGGCACGTGTCCCTCCTCCTCCTGGCCTGCCACACCCACCCAGGCACACACACTCACACACACAACACCTAAACACACACACCAAGATGGAAGCGCCGGCCTTCACTATATAGGAAGGAGACGGCTCCCCATTCCCCCCCCCCCCTCCCCCTTTTCAACCCCCGTTTGGGGGTATGCTCGGCACCCACCCCTGGTAGATCCGGACCCCTGTCTGAGACTAACAGACTGACTCGGAGGTAGGTGGAGGAGGTTGTGTGTGTGTGTGTGTGTGTGTGTGTGGCAGTCAGCTAGAACGGGCATGGCCTGTGGGTATATAAGCTGCTTGGATCATAGGAGCACCCACAGACGTAACTGCACCGTAAAGAGATCCTCATCTCCTGTGCTGGTCTGCCACCTCTCATCACAGCACGACCGCAGCTGAAACAGACGTATCTGCACCGTAAAGAGCTCCACTTCTCCTGAGCTGGTCTGCCACCTATCATCACAACACGATCACTGCTGCCACCGACGAAACCTGTGTGATCCGCCCTTCTGCCTTGTGTTTTCTGCCCAGGTCAGAATCACAGCCACCACCGCATTTATGGTGTGTGCTGGCTGCCCCTGTGACAGTGCTACCCTGCTCACCTTTACCCGACGAGTGGTAGTACCGCTCACCGCCCGCTCCTGACGTTGACTACCTGCCAGCCAACCAACAACCCAGGGACTTGGACCACAGGGCTTTGGACAATTAGTGTCGGAGGTTTGGCATCCCCACTATTAGCCCGGCGGGAGAAGACCACCAACCCACAATTCTTGCAAATTAATCTAGCCGTTGAGGACCTCCACCTCTAGTGTCTACTCTAAGGTATGTTGTTTGCCCGGTGTCTATCTTCTATATAGTCTTTGCTTTATGGAATATATTAGAGCTAATTCTAAGAAATCCAAAGATAACCCTATTAAAGATAAAGTTATATCCACTTTAAATTATTCCTCTAAAATTTTAGACAAAATTAATGTTAATAGTCTTATTAATTCAAAGAAAGTCAAGTCCATGTTACCAGATGGTTGTAAAGATTTCAAACCATTAATAGTGTATTCATATGAACGACCTGTTGAGTCTATTATTTGTAATTATTATAATAATGTTTTAGGAAATTTGTTCAGATAATGATAAAATGTCTTGTCATGTTGCAAATTTGATTATAAATGAAAATGTTATCACTAATTGTAGTTTCTTTTATTCATGCAGAGTTTAGTAATATTTGCCAGAACGTCCCGGACTTCCCAAATTGACCAATTCCCTGAACGTGACGATAGTGCGTTGTTATGTGTGCAATTAGTTTGCTTGGGAACCAGATTAACTTGACCATGTAGTAATATACACCCTATGTGGTGGATTGTGTTCTTTCATTTCATAAATTTTATTTTAGTAAGCGTTGTTTCCACATAGCGATTTTGATATTTTGTTTTGACTTTGTATTGTCTTTGTCCCAGTTTTGGTTTGACTTTGTTTACAAATTTTACATTTTAATTTGGTTGATATGTGAGCAGTGCAATATTGGCGGGCAAAGTGTGACCTTGTTTTAATTTACTCTACCTCGTAAAGACTAAAAAAAAATCTTGATTCCATTTTTTTTTCTTCAGAAATGGCATCTGAAAGGCGTCTACCACCACTATCCCGGCTTCGGCCACTGCAGCGATCGTCATCGCCTCCATCACCATCATTGTTTACCCCTCCACTACCTCCACCACCTCAATCTATGATGCATGCAATGGAGGACGCGGTAAAAGGGAGCGGGTAAGTGACGGGAGTCATAGCTGCTATTCAAAGAGAAGAAGGACTTCCTTGGACAGTGAGCGAGGATCGCCCAAAAAAAGGCAAACCCTGGCCACCCAAAGAACAAGTGTCATTACAAGATATGAACTATGCATTAAGACTATCGGCTATTGTAGCGATGGCCCAGATAGACCCCCAGGAACTTTTCAAATTAAATATGCTGAATGAACATTTGCTGAGGCACTTATCATTGCTAGTAAATAAAATAATCACAAAATTCACCAGCATTTAGTTAAGAAAACATATGGTAAGGGAGGAGCCCATGAGTTTCATTTTTGATAAAATTAAAACTTATGAAATGCATCAGGCTACAACAAAAAGTGGAAATGATGATGAGGAATTCACCTGCGGTAAGCCTTATTCATCCTTTGTTTTTATATATTTAATATTCATCCTTTTATTTATATATTTAATAATACCAATGAACTAACTCTTCATCAACATGTGTTATACTTTTTAAAACACTATTAATAATCTGTTTCATGTGTCCATTAATCATTCCCTATTGTGTTTGTTAAATAAACCTGTAGAGCACATCATTGTTCATCTTTCTGTATAGATATTTAGTGTGTTTGTGTTTTGGTATAGATATTTACTGTCATCGGCCGACTAATGATCGTTTATTTTTTCTCTCTTTTTAGAAAACGAGACTTCCGAAGAGGAAGAAGACGAAGAAGACGAAGACAAAGAAGAAGCCAAGGAGTTAGCCAAAGAGGAAGACCAGGACGAAACTGAGGAGACAGCGGGGGAGGACGAATGGGAGGCCGAAAAGGAGGGGTCGGGGAAGGACGAATGGGAGGCCGAAAAGGAGGGGTCGGGGAAGGACGAATGGGAGGCCGAAAAGGAGGGGTCGGGGAAGGACGAACGGGAGGCCGAAAAGGAGGGGTCGGGGAAGGACGAAGAGGAAGAGGAAGAAGAAGACGAAGACGAAGACGAAGAAGAGGCCAAGGAGTTAGCCAAAGAGGAAGACCAGGACGAAACCGAGGAGACAGCGGGAGAGGACGAATGGGAGGCCGAAAAGGAGGGGTCGGGGAAGGACGAATGGGAGGCCCAAAAAGGAGGGGTCGGGGAAGGACGAATGGGAAGCCGAAAAGGAGGGGTCGGGGAAGGACGAAGAGGATGCATTTAAGTTCCCGCCGGGTGATCTTTTACCCATTATTTTTCTTGACCCCCCAGATGGAGATGAGGACATAGTTGAAAAAAGATACCAGTGAGTGTATGAGTGCAGATGAAGGTAATTATAGTCATTCAACTTGCTTAGATGAAGATAAAGCTGAGGATAAAGAAGACCATGAAGATGATTGTGTTATTATAGATGATACAGGTGAAGATAATGAATGTATTATTATAGATGATAAAAAAGGTGATGATAATGACTGTGAAGGTGTGGGTATCAATATTCTTAGTAACGGAGGCGGTGACTCTGATGATCCCAGTTCTGGAACAGACTCTGATGACTCCAGATTCGGAACAGACTCTGATGACTCCAGATCCGGAACAGACTCTGATGACTCCAGATCCGGAACAGACTCTGATGATCCCAGTTCCGGAACAGAGTAATACTCTGAAGGTAGCCTATATAACCCCTTTAGTGAATTGGACTTGGGAGAGGAGAGTGATTTTGTCAATGTTCATGACTTATTCCTTTAGCATAAGGGCATATGGCCTTACAGGGTTATTTGTGTAAGGTAGGAATTAGAATGCAATAACCCTTTGGCGACCCTATTGCCATCATATATTGGTACATTTTGTCCTAAACTGTTATGAAGGCTATTATAGTCAATCCACTTGTTAAGATGAAGATGACTGTCTTATTAATAATTATAAAGGTGATGATCTGGAGTGTGAAAGTGTGGGTATCACAACAGACTCTGATCTATTTGTATCCAGAAGAAGGAAAAGGGACCATGTGTGTTAGATAACGTCGTATACCCTGACATGTTTTTGGAACCAAAGTCGCTAGCTGACGAATATTCGAAGTTGATAGACACCGGAATCATCATTCAAGAAGAAGACATTGCTGACAGAAATTGCAATAATGATATAGGGAGCATCCCCTAGAAAAAAAGCAAAACTGTTAGATTAAGTAAGGAACAAAACAACATTTTGAAGTTAACCTTTTATTTTTCTCCTGTGTTTACACATATATCTCCATTGTTTACACATAGATCTCCATTGTGTACACATAGATCTCCATTCTTTACACATAAGATAGATACAGCTCGCTCACCTGGACAACAGGACCTCTATTCCCAATGGTATAGTCTAGTGGAATTAGAAGGGTCCCGGTCCCCTTTTCCAAAAGAAGGAGGTGTCATGTGATCCATGATAACTGTCTTCGTAGCGCAATGGATAAATGCACTTAATTTCGGTGTGAGCATCCTTGGTTCGAATCCCTGGACTGCTACATGTATTTGTTGATTACATTAATTGAGTTTAGGAGTAAAGTCGGTTGGTGGAGGTATAGTAAGTGGCTGTGTGATCTAGCATTCTTGTGTGACATTACCATGTATCTCTCAGAACTGAACGTTAAGTTGCACGGCCTCAACCAGATTCTTAGCTCACTGCTGTCAAATTTGAAATCCCTTGAAGCTAAAATATAGCTATGTAAAATGAAACTCGAAAGGTACACTATGCACTTTCCCACTGCTAGCAGAAAAGCTTTCTACAACATCTGATTATGATAGTGAATATGCGAAACTAATCAAGGCATTTAGTGAAAGGGCTTGAAAAATACCAAGCCGGAGTTGACCATCTCTGACGATGAGCTAAAAGCTAGGTACAATGATCTCACATTGCTCGAGTTCTATAGACGTTACATACACGCTGACGATTTTCCATTTTGACGAGGTATGCACTGAAATATGTATGTGTTAAGAAACACTTACTGCTGCGAGCAGAAATTGTCAAAACTTACCCTCGCAAAGAGTCGATTGCGCTCAAGGCTGTCTGATGCAAACCTGTAAAACCAGCTACGAGTAGCAACAGCATCAACTCACGCTGTCCTATTAAAGAAATCGAGTTGTCAATTAATTTTCCATCAAAAAGCGATGTCAGGCCGTCTCTCGGATGGCCGTAAAGGCTCCAGTAAACGACGCAGTATACAAAGCATAGCCTCGGTAAACGACGCATGACCTAGCTATATGACGCGTTATACGAAGCAGTACCCCTTCTGAGCCGACGGTGTAGGAAAATCGTAATAACTCTACGGAGATAGACCATCGTGTTACACTATGTCCCGGCGTTGGACTACATCCGTCCGATATGTGCTTCAGTTTGTGTCAACATCACTCTTTCTACTATTTGTACCATTCCCATTGGGTAAGAGGTATCCTTACCAGGATTCGAACCCCCTCACTCAAGGTATATTTGGGAGAGTCGGGCAATGGCCTCTGTCGTAGTGGCACTGATCCCAGTTGTCACCACTGTAATGACCTCTGGCGGATGATCGAAACAGCTTAGTATGGGCACCCTGCACCGTCGAGAGCTCCGCTTCTCGTATGTGCTCCGCCCTTCTGCCTTGTAGTTTGTACAAATAAAAACTGTTTAGAATTTATATTTTATTATATCCTTTTGGGGGGTTATATATTGGTTGTATGCAATGTAGTCACCTACTGTATCCTCCACTTTCTTAACTTAAGGATCAAGTGACCTAAAATTAATGGGAGTAACTGGTACTGTGGTGCTTCGTATGTATGTTTGTAAAAATAAAAACTGTTTAGAATTTATATTTTATTATATCCGTTTGGGGGGTTATATATTGGTTGTATGCTATGTAGTCACCTACTGTATCCTCCACTCGGAAAACGACGCGGTAAACGACTCTGAAAACTACTCTGAAAACGACGCAGTAAACGACTCGGGAAAACGACGCTGTAAACGACTCGGAAAACGACTCGGAAAACAACTCGGAAAACGACGCAGAAAACGACGCAGTAAACGACGCGGTAAACACATGAGCTTAGGTATATGATTGAGGGAGAGTAGCCATTTGAATTTTCAGATTGCAACACAGCAAAGTTGTCTGAAGGAGGGGTCTTCCTGCGGAACAGAAAGGCGAGAAGGCTCATCCCCTCTTCCTTGGAAGAAGCCAGAGACATGTGGCTTATCGTCACCCTCTTGCCTTCCCGCTTCTCAGCAGCATTGTTTTGGTTAGCCATCACCACCTCGTCCCAGAGTATCAGAGAAGTCCCTAGCCATCATCGAGAAATGATGGAGAGTCGCTTTTCGAAAAATTTAGGCCCCGGTAAACGACTCGGAAAACGACTCGGAAAACGACTCGGAAAACGACGCGGTAAACGACGCATGAGCTTAGGTATACAATTGAGGGAGAGTAGCCATTTGAATTTTCAGATTGCAACACAGCAAAGTTGTCTGAAGGAGGGGTCCTCCTGCGGAACAGAAAGGCGAGAGGGCTCATCCCCTCTTTCTTGGAAGAAGCCAGAGACATGTGGCTTATCATCACCCTCTTGCCTTCCCGCTTCTCAGCAGCATTGTTTTGGTTGGCCATCACCACCTCGTCCCAGAGTATCAGAGAAGTCCCTAGCCGTCATCGAGAAATGATGGAGAGTCACTTTTTGAAAAATTTAGGCCCCGGTAAACGACTCGGAAAATGACTCGGAAAACGACGCGGTAAACGACTCGGAAAACGACGCGGAAAGCGACTCGGGAAAACGACTCGGAAAACGACTCGGAAAACGACGCGGTAAACGACTCGGAAAACGATTCGGAAAACGACTCGGAAAATTACGCAGTAAACGACTCGGAGAACGACTCGGAAAACGACGCGGTAAACGACTCAGGAAAACGACTCGGAAAACGACTCGGAAAATGACTGCGAAAACGTATCGGAAATCGACTCGGAAAACAACTCGGAAAACGACGCGGTAAACGACTCGGAAAATGACTCGGAAAACGACTCTGAAAAGGACGCGGGAAAAGACTCAGGAAAAAGACTCGGAAAACGACTCGGAAAACGACGCGGTAAACGTATGAGCTTAGTTATACGATTGAGGGAGAGTAGCCATTTGAATTTTCAGATTGCAACACAAAAAAGTCGAAAAGGTCCTCCTGCGGAACAGAAAGGCGAGACGGCTCATCCCCTCTTCCTTGGATGAAGCCAAAGACATGTGGCTTATCGTCACCCTCTTGCCTTCCCGCTTCTCAGCAGCATTTTTTTGGTTGGCCATCATCACCTCGTCCCAGAGTATCAGAGAAGTCCCTAGCCATCATCGAGAAATGATGGAGAGTCGCTTTTCGAAAAATTTAGGCCCCGGTAAACGACGCGGAAAACGACGCGGTAAACGACGCGGTAAACGCATGAGCTTAGGTATACGATTGAGGGAGAGTAGCCATTTGAATTTTCAGATTGCAACACATCAAAGTTGTCTACGACGCGGTAAACGACTCTGAAAACGACGCGGTAAACGACGCGGAAAACGACTCGGAAAACGACTCGGAAAACGACGCGGTAAACGACTCGGAAAACGACGCGGTAAACGACTCGGAAAACGACTCGGAAAACGACGCGGTAAACGACTCTTAAAACGACTCTTAAAATGACTCGGAAAACAACTCAGAAAGCGGAAGCAGGTCAAAACGGCCACACTCCGAAATGGCCACAACCGAAACGGCCACAGACAGAAATGGCCACAAACTGAAATGGCCACACTCCGAAATGACCACAATCCTAAATGGCCACACTCCTAGATGGCCACAAACTGAAAAGGCCACACGGGAGAGGCTGTCAGCCACGCGCGGGTAGTGACTGGTTGAGGCCAGCCACCAACGCTCGCACTGGTTCAATCCAATATATACAGTATATATTGGTTTAATCCACAACTCAGATTAACAGTTTATTTTAACTATAATAGTACATTTTTTTGCAAAAGAAAATGAGTAAAAATATCGTTAAAATATATATATATATATATATATATATATATACTGTATATATATATATATATATATATATATATATATATATATATATATATATATATATATATATATATATATATATATATATATATATATATATATATATATATATATATAATTAAATAAGCATAACAATAAGATTGACGGATGATACCCGTTACGCGTAAATTCCATTAATACATTAATTAATGAACTTATTGTTCACTACTATATTCAAGAGAGAGAGAGAGAGAAAGTGAGAGCGAGTTTAGATGAGGGAGTCGTTTGTTAAGAGATAAAGAACTATTAACTATTTGGTTCGAGGGAGTTCTTTTTGGATTTCCCTATTTTGATCCATTTTTTGGGAGAATTTAAGACGTTTCACCCCATTAGTTTGTCGACTAAATGACGCTTATTAATGTAGGTGAGCTATAGCAAACCTGTAACTTACAAGAAATCTGCCTTCGGGTGGGACATTTTCTTTCCCGATAAATTTACAAATCTAACTTAACACCTTACGAGCGGCCTATGCGGTTTATTTATGTGTACCGCACAGCGGGGTGTTTTTAGCCAAAATAGGGCTGTTTACGTGATCATTCTCATGCCTAAATAAGACCCAGAACGTAAAACTAGTACCTATCCCTGAAAGGGCATAAACAGAGCTTTCGAATGACACCATAACGATCCTTGTATGATGGATAGTTTTCTTGCAATAACCGTGCAACGCGAGTGCAAAAAGCAGGTAATTCGGTACTTTCAGTACATAATTGAGTATGTAGCGAGTGAGAGAGGGAGGAGGGAGCTGAGATTTGTGTCAGTAGGTTCGCCGCGGTGGTCTGGAGCAGTCATACGCTCGCTAGTCTCCTGCCACCACTTGTCTCTCTCTCTCAGCCACATTACGTGCTGAAATTGCCACTCGAGTTATGTCGAGCGCCGCCACATAGTCCAGCTTTATTTAACTCGACTTATGTTGCTCGCCGCTAAATAAGGGTTTAAAGGGGGTTTGGTAGGCATTTAATAGTTTGAAGGAAATCTGGGAAGGCGATTTTGGTTACCTAATGAGACATACTAAAGTGCCTTGCTCGAAAATGGCAGAAACAAGGAAATTCTTCAATACTGTTTAATATCTCATAATAATTCTCATAACTATAAATATAGAATATTCTTGTCAATTACAAATGTCAATTTGATTTTACTCTAATATCAAATACTACAAACACTTGGTTCTAGTTGCATTATAATAATCATCTCTAACTCACATATACATATCATTTAGATACACTGCAGCATAGTGGAAGCTTGCAAATGTCGTTCCGATTCTTTAAAATATGATAAATCAGTCTCATCAAATAACCACCCCATTGGTCTGACATCAATAATAGGAAAATTGCTTAATACATACCGAGAACATTACTGACCAACTAGAAAATGTCATAAGGGTCAATATATTCCCACCAAGTCTTAATACCTCCGAGGGTCACACACGAACCCGACCAGAGGAAAATAATAATTATGACTCTGTACACATTATATGATCACTAGCGCTATGACCACTAACGTTATGACCATCTAGAAAAGAAAACAAATCTATATCTATCTAGCCTATATACTGTATACAGTATATGTATCTATATTTATATATATCTATATACTGTATATATATATATATATATATATATATATATACAGTATATATATATAGATATATATATATATATATATATATATATATATATATATATATATATATATATATATATAAATATATATATATATATATATACATATATATATATATATATATATATATATGTGTACCGTATATATATATATATATATATATATATATATTCCTGTATATATTCACACACACACACACACATATGTCAAAATCCGACAAGCTACATAAGACAATTGAGGTAATACTCTATGCATTGTTAGTGAGCCTATTTGTGAATAAATGGTATATCCCGGAAGGGTCAGGTCAAGGTCATATTTAATTAGGCGACTGTGGTCAGGTATGTAAAGTTGGCCAAACAAAAAAAAAAAAAATCCACTCATTGTGCTATACAGTATATGGAAGGAGGAATATTATGATTGACTTACACGACTAATGTGTAACAAACCCGCTACTTGGTCATATGAATTAACTACTGTATAAGGAACTACGCCCCTAATATAATCATACTGTTTTCCTTTCCACACATAAAGTCACTCAGTGGATACAATTTAATGTGTTCAACTGTATTATCTGGAAAGAGAGAGAGAGAGAGAGAGAGAGAGAGAGAGAGAGAGAGAGAGAGAGAGAGAGAGAGAGAGAGAGAGAGAGAGGAAACTCTGTACAATTCTATACTGGGGAGCCAGTAAAGTATTCATAATATATAGGGACTTCAAAAAGCGCAGATCAGTAGAGTCAATGTTCATAAATAAGCGTAATATTTTTAAATAAAGCTAAGGAACGTACTAGTTAGATTTTATGATGAGAGTTAGTTTTGAAATATCTCCCTGTATCTGTTCTTCTAGATCTACACAAGACCAGTAGTTTGGTCTTGGG
This sequence comes from Paralithodes platypus, assembly GCA_032716605.1. Lineage (NCBI taxonomy): Eukaryota > Metazoa > Arthropoda > Malacostraca > Decapoda > Lithodidae > Paralithodes > Paralithodes platypus. Next base: position 51,027,080 of record CM064548.1, read on the forward strand.
ATCTACAGGTGTGCATAGGAGAATAGTATAGGAGGGCGGGGGAAGGGTTTGGGGCAGAGGTTACTAATCCTCCTAGAGGATGCCGACCTGACACCCACACCTATTGTCATAAATATTTGTCTCCAAGTCAGACTTTGTGCATTTTATTTTTATATTTGTCCTGTTTAGCTTTGTTTATAATTCATAACCATTTTATGACGCTTTCAATTTTTCTATCTAGCATTGGCTTTGATTATTTCAATATTTTATTTATTTGTTTATTTGTTATTCTTTTCAAAAGTTGTACTGTAGGGCGACAGCCATAGCGGGCATATTTTTTACATATTGTCCAGTGTTTTTCTTTGTATATAATCTAAAAAAAAATTTTTTTTTGGTTAATGGTGAATTTGTAAAACCTACATAGGCTACATTATATATGTACAGTATATGTTGATCAGGGTTGACGTCTCCGATATAATATCCACTACACAATAAGGTCATTAACCAAAACCAAAATCCCCCTTAACCCATCCTAGATTCCGAATAGCATGTCAGCTAGACCAGAGAAGGATACTTATGTGAATTGATGAATAATGCCTTCCAGCCTGGGCCCGTGTGGCGCCCAATAAAGTAGTACCCCCCCTTGACCAAATCCTGCTCTACCCAACTCTAATAGTAACTTATACTAGAGTAAAGATGTCCACAATAACCAATCATATTACGAACTACATACTGCCAAGATAAAGACCCCTCTCACTACCCCCCTAAGTTAACCAGAATAAATTAACTACTTCATAGCCCGGACATCCAGTACTTCTAGAATATTCTTTGTTTCCCTCAACCAAGCCTATAAATACACCACAGAGGCAACATTCGGCCAGTTCAATATTAGCTCTCAAAGCAACGGCCAGCCGCTCTGTTTGAAGTCTAGTGTGCTCCACCCCTCAAGATTCGTGATAGTTCGGCCTCCCGTAGTCTGTGAAGATTTGTGAGAAATTGAATTAACCCTTTGTGAATATTTTATTGCACCCGGACCCCCGAAGGTAATATCATATTACAAATAACCAATTTACCAATTATTGATTGTCTTATAAACGCCTTGTAGTGTGCCCTCTTCTACTTGGGTTTACAAACAATCATAGAATATAATAGCGACTCCACGTGAATAACCTATATGATTCTGGACACCCAGATTAAATAAGTTATCCATCCGAGTACGTTTTCTATTATAATTTAGTGGCTATTACAACAGGAAATACACCTCCCTGCAGTGACTAAATTAAAATAGTAGGCACTAGTATATTCAACTCATAACTGGTCTAGGACAGAAAGGTCTTGTTATGTTAGAAGGGATTATGCGAGAAACTCTTAAGTGAGGACTCTGCAAGAATAACTCCTTGGTAACAATTGGCTGTGGACTCCCATCAAAATTGTAAACTAAAAGGTGCAAAACCGCCCGAGCCCCTTGAACCTTTTTTAAAGACCAGTGATAGATAAGAAAGTCGCTTCTCCCGACTGTCTTACGTTCATCCGATACCTTGTTAATTCGGCCTGTGCCTGAGACACTGTATTTAAGGTCCCCAGCAAGAGTAACATATCGGGGCTTCATCACCGGTTAAGCAAGTAACCCATCTGTAACCTACTCTACACTACCGGACAACTTGGACGGCCCCAGAGCAGCTGTTAGCCACCGACATCACCAACTCAAGATAACCAGGAAACTCTATCACAGTGTTAATTCTCGAAGTACCAGTGTTACCGTACTATTAACTCGACATCCAGGGTATTCAGTTATGTCTCAATTTTCTCTAATGTTAGGAAGAAAGTGATTACTATGCTAGTGTGTGTTAACATATTATATCAGTGAATTTAAGATTAGGCGAACTAACTCCCGTAATTATTCTTGCCATCAGGTTTAACCTCGCCGAAGAAATAAGTCTTAATAAATTGGACTACGGCTCGAGTGAAAGCAATTCTGAAATAAGTGATTGTGATTGTTAACCAGAAACCTGAATCGCCCTCACTGATATTCTGTCTTAAGTATTACCTAGACAAGTGAACATACTAGACCAGTGAAACTAGCTACTGTTATATCTTTACGTTAATTCCTGGGAAATAACTATATTACTTATATTTTCATCTTTGATTACGAGTCATATTACCAGAGAGTTAATATAACGAGATATCTAGCCTGTGTGATTCGTGTACCCTACGTATCGTTGAAGTAATGTGATCAGAAGAATAATACCTGAACGTTGGAAGTGGGAAGTGTGTCTCTATCCAAATCCGCGATAAGTGCTAGAGATTGTAATAAGTCCAATAACCTATCTGATTGCTCCAACATCTATTGTTCGTGTGAATTCTGTTACGTACATTATACCTAAGTGTTATTTAGAATAAAGCTGTATTACAAACCATTTCTCCGAGATTATCTTATGTCCTCTATTGATTCCCTTTATGTATTTTGCATGAAAATCCAATAACCCAGTCTTGTAGAACTCACTTATACCAAGTTAATCCTGCATAAAAACAGGGCATAACACTGATTATGATCAGTTTTGAAATTGTACGACACTCACCCCATTACTTTGGCGATTTTAAGACCTTTCGTTCTATTTAGTTGTCAATTTCAAGACCTTGCGTGCCATTTAGGTGACTCAAGTTTGCCTGAGGATAGGCTTGTTGCTACCAGAGGTAAAGATGACGATATCAAATACAGGGTCGAAGCTGTTACAGGTAGGCTTGATGTTACCAGAGGTGGGCATAAAAACACCATAGACAGGTTCGAAGCTGTTACAGGTAGGTTTAATGCTACAACTGTTATAGGTAGGCTTGATGCTACCAAAGGCAAGCTTAACATCACTAAAGACAGGCTCGAAACGGTCACAGGTAGGCTTAATGCTAGCATAGGTAGGCTTTATGCTACCACATCCAAGTCAGCAATAACCAGTTACAAACTCTGAAAAACTTGAGAAAGTACGAGACCCTCCCATCAATAAAGAAGTCCAAGGAAAAGGTTTGAAACTCTCCCCATCACCACCAGCTGTAGAGGATACCAACACCGATTACCCAAGAACACACAAGACAGTACGCCAGAGAAGAAAAACATTAAGGGGAGAAGGTCGTTTTTCTGGACCCATTTCTCCCTTGTGTTTAGCTTCATTAGTTTTCAGATTTTAAGGCGTTCGGCCCATTAGTTTGGCGATTTTAAGACCTTCCACCCCATTTCCTTGTCAATATTAAGACTAATCGTGCTATTTAATTGTCGATTCTTTTCCTGGCAAACAATAGTGAGCCTGTAATTTTAGAAGAACCGGCCTTAGGCCTGGACATTTTTCTACCGAAAAATGTACAAATTAATCTAGAAGGAGGATCTAATGGATGTTTTTTTAAGTTTGATGGAAGTCTACGGGAGAAACTAGAAAGATAATTAATAAATGAACAAACTGACCAAAAAATTAAACCCTTCCCCCTTAAGACAGTGCGTCAGAGAAGAAAAACATTAATATAACCAACGAGCCCTTCCCCAACACCCGTAACATATAACATATAACATATAACCAACGAGCCCTTCCCCAACACCCGTAACATATAACATATAACATATAACCAACGAGCCCTTCCCCAACACCCGTAACATATAACAAACGAGCCCTTCCCCAACACCCGTAACATATAACATATAACATATAACCAACGAGCCCTTCCCCAACACCCGTAACATATAACATATAACCAACGAGCCCTTCCCCAACACCCGTAACATATAACATATAACATATAACCAACGAGCCCTTCCCCAACACCCGTAACATATAACATATAACCAACGAGCCCTTCCCCAACACCCGTAACATATAACATATAACATATAACCAACGAGCCCTTCCCCAACACCCGTAACATCCCTCACGAATCAATTCACGTGATCAGTCTCATATGTTCGAGTTCCTTCTTCAAACTTGTTAACCTCTTCTGTACCGGTGACGTCTTTTAACTTTATTCTGGCTACTATTAGACGATATTATGGAGTTTTTTAAGGGCCTAACACAATTAACAGACTTTGAACTATCTTACTTATCCCTTTTAACTACCTCAGATCTTTCTAAAACAGCACAAAATCCTCTAAACATAGCTAGAAGCATATTAAAAACACGTCCCGGGTAAAGAAGGGTTAAACTTTCCACTTGGGAATACAATACACACAATCGCTGTCCTTATGTCTATTATTAAATTACAAGTGTTATCCTCGGTTCTTCTATGGTCAAGATATTATTTAAAATTTAATATTTTAAGTTAATTACTACATCCACGACTTTCATTCTAGTTCAGACTGGAAGGGATTTTAACATAATCTGTCATAGTAACCCGTGTTTGGATATTATAGAAAAGGAACGCTCCCCATTCTCTTTTTGTCTGAACTCTTTTGCTTAACCTACACAGTATATTACACTCTTGAAAAATAAATAATGAATGCCGAATGTCCTAAAGACTATTTCCACTTTTCTAATAGTCATATGAGTTCCTAAATGTTATATATAATGAATCATTTAAGAATTGTCTACACCATAATTATTACACATTTGCATACAGTTGGATTTCTTGTTTATATAGAAAACCAAGTTCAGATATTATCACAGACTAACCTACAGTATTTATATTCTTGTGTATACATAAACGTACTGTATGTCCTGTTCTGAATGTATTATTTGTCATGTTCCTACCCTGTCCAAGTATATTTAGGGGAGATGGGTCATTTTTTCTGGACCCCCTTCTCCCTCATGCTTAACACCATCAGTTTTCAGATTTTAAGATGTTTGTCCCGTTAGCTTGTCGATTTTAAGACCTTTCACCACATTTATTTGTCAATATTAAGACCTTTCGTGCTATTTAAGACCTTTCGTGCTTACCGCCCTTCGGCTGGGACATTTTTCTATCGAAAAATGTACAAATCATTCTACAATAAAAGGAGGATTTAATGGATGTTTTTATAAAGTTTGATGGAGGTCTAGGTAGGAAACTAGAACAATAATGAAAACATTGACAAAATCTACCAAAATGTTAACCATCCCCCCTTAAATGTCCTGTTCTTCCCGTTTGGTGAGCCTAAACTACACTCATACCTCTGCTATCGCTGTTAATTGGTGCCCTAATTCTACCGCTATAGCGAGATTAGCCATAGCAGAACTGAAAAACTTATGGGAATAATTATAATTGGTGCAGAGGTCCATACATTTGACCTATGTTTACCCTATTTCTTGCTATTTTCACAATTTGTTTACCATATATACTTATAAATACATATTATGAAGATAATTTGTTTACCATATATACTTATAAATACATATTATGAAGATAATTTGTTTACCATATATACTTATAAATACATATTGTTTACCATATATACTTATAAATACATATTATGAAGATATTATTTGTTTACCATATATACTTATAAATACATATTATGAAGATATTATTTGTTTACCATATATACTTATAAATACATATTATGAAGATATTATTTGTTTACCATATATACTTATAAATACATATTATGAAGATATTATTTGTTTACCATATATACTTATAAATACATATTATGAAGATATTATTTACCACACTATAGGTTTGAGTCCCGGAGGGAAGAAGGAAATCTTAATATTCAGTAGTGGCCCCGAAATCATTGACGATATGCCTATTGTATAATAGCTCTCTTTCGAACACCCACGGTCAGTCTGTTTGAAACACCCACCACAGGGGAAAGAGTGCCAACATCATAAGTGCAACGCTCATTCTCTTATGGAATCGTCTTTATGATTGGGTACTCACTACGAAAAACTTTGTAAAAAAGAAAAAAGAAAAAAGAACTTAAGAATTGTTATAATAAAGCTTTCCAACTTCAAGGATGTCTTTCTGTGGATGGAAAGGAGGGCCTAGATCGTCAATGATTTTGGGGCCACTACTAAATATTAGGTTTTCATTCTTCCCTCCGGGACTCAAACCTATAATTTATTAGTGGCCCCTTCATCATTGACGATATGCCTGATATCTCAAGACTGGAGGGGGACATTCGTGACAATATCTAACCCACTAACATATTACCATAGTGTGACGTTAACCATTCCGTTAGAACTGCATGGCTTGTCCTACAGTGACTCGCTAGGATCGCCAGGGTAGTGGATGTGGCTACAGTTGATGTATTGTTGTGTGTTTTATTTCATATGAAAGCTTGTGTCATGGGCAGTCCAGAAAGGCTCTTTGTTTTCACCCATGTCAAGGCTTTATATATTTAATTGCAAAGTATATGTTTTATCATTAAGTAGTAATGATAGGAGTTGAGAGAGAGAGAGAGAGAGAGAGAGAGAGTAGAACAGAGTGGGGGTAGGCGCGCAGTGTTTTGCTATACTCGATGACGTCATAGCTGGCTGGCTTCTCGGGGATTAGTTAGAGGAGTTTTTTACCATGCTTGGTGATGCCATGTTTAGCTAGCTTCTTTAGCATTGGTTAGAGGATTTGTTACCGCTTTTCTACGCGGTTCGAGCTAGTGCTAGTATATATACAGCTCCCTCGCCACTTTCTCTCTCAGATCTGGTTTCTAGAACGCATCCCTCTTATCCCTTGGATACCTGTCTCCCTCTCTGCACCTGAGAACCTTTTCCTCTGCCTATCTCTCGCATTTTCCATATCTTTCACCACCTGTTATTAATATTATACCCCCTCTGGTTAACTCTGCAAAATCAGCTTCATGCTGGCCAGTTGTATTGTGCGTTAAGGTCTGATATAACCCATGAATGTTAGTGTTAAGATAAGTTGATCACGAAGCATTGGTTGGCATTCATATTGTTCAGTACCGCTTCCTATAATTATTAGTGATCTGCTGGATTAGATAATGCTTGACTATGAGTCTGATATTATAAGGTATTGTTTCCTATGAGTGCTGGCTTTAGTTAAAAGCTGCACGACATACCTGAGAACTGGAGTTGATTGAGTAAATTCTAGTCTGTGTGCCATTGAGAGTAGAGCATGCACGAATGAGGGCTTTTTGCCTATACCATTCTGCACTGTTCTAAGCTCGTTGTTTGTCTTTGAGGTACGCCAGGAGAACGCTTAATACTTCGGTATTAATGTTTCTCAAGAAAGCTACCCTTCCCTATAACGTAATATTTGACGGACAGACTTGAGATTTGCACTAGGCTATGCGGTATGCCATGCGCACCAGTATCTCGTATCATTGACTCTAGCTAGACTTTATCAGTCATAGTAGACATTAAGTATATTAACCTAATTACTCTTTTTATGCATACCCGTTTATGATTACACAAGCATTTCAGAGCCTAGTTTGATGTATGGAGACACAAACGACTTAGGCTCTTTTTGTTGATAGGAATACTGCATTGTCGTGGCGATTATTATTGTTGTAGCGTTTAGGATATTCTTGGCCCCGACTGCATTATATATCCTGCCTTTTGTGTGCATAGCCTGCACGAGCATTGTTCCGCTGCCGGCCTTTTTGGGTTCCATTTCCAATTCGAGCATCTTGATAGCATCTAACATTTAAAGAAGATTCCTTGTTGGAGTTGAAGGACTTTAGTGCACTTTCTTTCATGCAGGAGTGCCTGACATTTATTGATTAAAGTAACGTAAGCTGTAGCTTCCCTTACCACCTTACTTTGCATACCATAACCAAGCACCTTCGGTTATAGGTAGTAATAGGCTGTTTTCACATAACATTAAGCCTAGAGTAGACGCACATTTATTGAGAGTTTAATAACCTATTATTGCATATAGAACTCTGGAGAGTATTTGTGTTCTTTGTTCACTGGGAATATACATCAGAGGTTGGATCTAGCGCTTTCCGTTGTAGCATTTATGCCATTACTAGTCCAATGAATAAGAGCCCTGATATATTTAAACCTCAGTCGTAACAAATGGCGACCTTACCTAGGATTTGGTGAACCTACATTTATTAGCAGGGAACATTTGTTGTTTTGGGGAATATTTTGCGGGGATAAGCAAGAATTTTTTTTTTTTTTGCAACATAATATAGCCCTTGAGTATTTCCGAGAATTTTTGTGTGTATATTGAGGTATAAGAGTTTGAGGTGCTTCTTTTCTGAATATTGAGGTGAGAAATTTTTGTGAGCATCATGTCTTATACCGGATCAGAGGAGAATGGAGACACAGTACGTAATGTCGAAACTGAGGAACAGCAGTATGATGAAATGGATAATCAGGTGAACTGTGAGGAGGATGCTAGGATATTTTTGCAATGGCCTGTTACTGCCGAGCGGTTGGAGGGTATGGATCGGTACGGTCTTCAATGCCTGGCCACAGCTATCGGTAATGCGGGTACTAGCAGCATGACCAGGGATAACTTGATAACGTATGTACTGGGCAGGGTGACTGGTGAGCGAGATGGGTTGAGTGCTCAGAGCTCTTCGGCCATGCTTCCCCTACACTCGACTCCTAGCCATCTCAGTGGTTTGCCGACCCCGGGTACGCTTCCACAGTTGGGTGGCAGGGAGGGTTGCCCCTGGGGGGACCACCGGTAATTTCAAACATTGTAGCACCTTCACCTCCTCAAGGGTTAACTCCAGAATTATTGCTTCAGCTCGAATTAGCTAAGACGAAGAGAGAAAGGCTATCAGGGTATGTGAGCTTCAGCTTCAGAATCAGCAGCAAATAGAATTAGCCAAGATAGAAGAGAGAAAAATTATCAGTCAAGCAAAAATCCCAGCTGATTTAGAGTCGACTAGGTACTGTGCCGACATGGACGTAGAGAAGTCGCGAGTAGAGGCAACGGGACAGCGACTTGGGGCTGGTAACCGTGCTCATGATCAATCTCTCTCGCACTTATTGAAACTGGTTCCGGTGTTTGATGAGAGTGGTGTAACAGAATTTTTCGCACGCTTTGAGAAGAAGTGCCAGGAACACCAGTGGCCAGAGAATAAATGGGCAGCACTTGTATCCTCTAGATTAATAGACAAGGGTCTTAAAGCCTACGATGCGTTACGTTTGGAGTCATGTATTGTGTATGAGGATCTCAAGGAGGCTGTCCTGAGGGTTTACAAACTGCAACCAGAAACGTACCGTTTGAAGTTCCGGGGTGTAACTAAGGGAAGAGATAGCACCTTTTTGGAACACGCCCGGGACTTGTCCGATGCTATGGGGAACTGGCTCCGATCTGAGAAGGTAACAACATTTGATGGAGTTAAGCAGTTAATGATGTTGGAGCAGTTCTTTAAGAGCACGGGCGGTGATCTAACTTTGAACTTAAAGGAGAAAAACCCAAGAACTCTAGTCGAAGCAGCAGAAATGGCTGATCGATGGCTGTCGTTGATTCGGGGTTGCGGGTCCTCACAGAAGTACGATGCAAGTGCTAGGGACCGTTATCCTCCCCCTCTCCGTAGCAATGACACATTTAAACAAAAGAGCAATGAAACTAAAACTGAATCCAAACCTAACACCACGCCGTATGAGAAGAGTCAGAGGCTTTTTACATCACAGTATAAGCCTAAACCGAAATTTATGTGTTTTAAGTGCCACCAGGAGGGTCATAAGGCAAATGAGTGCCCTAGTCGACCTCCTCCGGCAGCCGTGTCTTTTGCTCACGGCATTGGAGTGTTCAAGAGGACATCGGAGTTTGTTAGAGGCAATTCTTCCGAGGTAAATACACTGCCAGTGCAGAAGGATCCGGAAGGCTTATTCCCTGTCCGTGATGCCTTTAGTGACCACAGGGGACTCGGTTGTGTGGAGTGGGGGGGTAGAAGACATGAGGTGAGAATTTTGCGTGACACTGGGGCATCGCAAACATTGTTGAGAAATTTCACTGGTAAACCTGTAAATACGGCGCGGGTGGTTGTGGTTCAGGGAGTTAATGCAACAAGGTCATACCCGCTTGTAAGAATGAAGATGGAAGTTGATGGTGTGACTCGTGACCTGGATGTAGGAATTGTGGAGAAGTTGCCTGTTGGGGGCGTCGACCTCCTTCTCGGCAATGACTTTGCGGGGCCTACTTCTGAGGCTCCACCCTTGGTCGTTGCCGAGAAGCCGGCCGACGTGAGTAGGGAGGAGCAGGAGTGGGTTGAGAAGTGTCCGGTGCAACCTATGGCGTGTGTTGCCACCAGATCTCTTGCATCCAGGGAGTCACATTCTGGTCAACAGTCTTCAGACAAAAGGAGGAAAGGTACCGAGAAGGGGTTGGAAGTTGATGCGGTTGAGAGTTTAGTATCAGCGGACATTCTCGGGGACTCATTATTAGGACCGATTTTCGAGTCTGGAGAAGACCCATTAACTGTTAGTAAGAAGGCAGAGGATGGGCTTAAAAAGACGAAGAGACAGCAACGATACACAGAGAGAGAGCGACGGGAGGCTAAATTCAGTGTAGGAGGGGGGCATGAGTTGTTTCGCAAACACTTAGATAAGCTTGCTCCTTCGGACATTCGTAAATTGCACTTAGAAGACCCGGAGGTTCTTGAATGTGGTACCGGTGCTGTCGAGTTGAAGGAGGACAGTGATGCACAGTCGGGAGATTTTTCCAAGTATCCCCTGACCATCATGGAGGTAGCAACAAGGTACCCTGATGCGTACCCTATGAGAAATGGGTCAGCGAAGACGGTGGTCCGGAACTTGCTAGTGTATTTTTCCCGGTATGATTACCCGCAGGGGATTCAGTCAGACCAAGGATCCATCTTACATTCTAACCTCTTTGTTCAAGCAATGCCGCAGCATGGGATTGTTACGGTTGTGTCATCTGCGTATCATCCGTAGAGCCAGGGTGTGTTAGAGCGATGGCACTCAGCCTTGGAATCTGTGCTTCGTTGTTGTTGCTTTGAGAGTGGGAATGGTTGGGATCTTGGCCTGCCATGTGTTTTATTTGCTGCACGGGAGGTACCTGGGGAAAGTTTGGGATTCAGCCCTAATGAGCTCGTCTTTGGACACCGTGTCAGAGGGCCTCTCCATATGGTTGAAGAAATATGGGAGGGTGCAGAAAAACCTTGTGCTAGGCTCAAGTATGTCCTCGACAGTCGAGAACGGATGTTGCGCAGTCTGGAGTTGGCTGGCCGTAATTCAACTAGCTCTCAGGCCCTCATGAAGGACAGGTACGACCTCAAGGTTAAACTCAGGGAGTTTCGCATGGGTCAGGAGGTGTGGATTCTACTGCCCCTTGTAGGTCACCCCTTATCCGCGAAGTACACTGGTCCTTATAGGGTGGTGGAGAAGCTATCGGACCTGGATTGCTTGGTGGCCGCTCCAGACAGAAGCGCAATCAGTTATGTCACGTTAATCTCATGAAGGAGTATGTGAGGCACCCCCCTGAGCCTCTCACTGTGCCTGTGATGACGTTTAGCAGTCAAGGTGGAGAAGGAGAACGGGACAGTCAAGCTCAGGTGGAGGATAACTGGAAGGATAAGAAAGTCAAGTGGGCGCCTGAGTGTGAGAGGGCGTTTGGAGTGGTGAAGCACCTGTTGTGCACTCACCCGATCCTCAGGACACCGTGTCAGAGGGCCTCTCCATATGGTTGAAGAAATATGGGAGGGCGCAGAAAAACCTTGTGCTAGGCTCAAGTATGTCCTCGACAGTCGAGAACGGATGTTGCGCAGTCTGGAGTTGGCTGGCCGTAATTCAACTAGCTCTCAGGACCTCATGAAGGACAGGTACGACCTCAAGGTTAAACTCAGGGAGTTTCGCATGGGTCAGGAGGTGTGGATTCTACTGCCCCTTGTAGGTCACCCCTTATCCGCGAAGTACACTGGTCCTTATAGGGTGGTGGAGAAGCTATCGGACCTGGATTGCTTGGTGGCCGCTCCAGACAGAAGTAAGCGCAATCAGTTATGTCACGTTAATCTCATGAAGGAGTATGTGAGGCACCCCTCTCACTGTGCCTGTGATGACGTTTAGCAGTCAAGGTGGAGAAGGAGAACGGGACAGTCAAGCTCAGGTGGAGGATAACTGGAAGGATAAGAAAGTCAAGTGGGCGCCTGAGTGTGAGAGGGCGTTTGGAGTGGTGAAGCACCTGTTGTGCACTCACCCGATCCTCAGGACACCGTGTCAGAGGGCCTCTCCATATGGTTGAAGAAATATGGGAGGGCGCAGAAAACCTTGTGCTAGGCTCAAGTATGTCCTCGACAGTCGAGAACGGATGCGCAGTCTGGAGTTGGCTGGCCGTAATTCAACTAGCTCTCAGGACCTCATGAAGGACAGGTACGACCTCAAGGTTAAACTCAGGGAGTTTCGCGGGGGTCAGGAGGTGTTGATTCTACTGCCCCTTGTAGGTCACCACTTATCCGCGAAGTACACTGGTCCTTATAGGGTGGTGGAGAAGCTATCGGACCTGGATTGCTTGGTGGCCGCTCCAGACAGAAGTAAGCGCAATCAGTTATGTCACGTTAATCTCATGAAGGAGTATGTGAGGCACCCCCCTGAGCCTCTCACTGTGCCTGTGATTATGTTTAGCAGTCAAGGTGGAGAAGGAGAACGGGACAGTCAAGCTCAGGTGGAGGATAACTGGAAGGATAAGAAAGTCAAGTGGGCGCCTGAGTGTGAGAGGGCGTTTGGAGTGGTGAAGCACCTGTTGTGCACTCACCCGATCCTCAGGGCCCCTGACTTTAGCCTACCTTTCCAACTAGCAACGGATGCTAGTGGTGTGGGGGCTGGTGCCGTCCTTGTGAAAAAGGACGATGATGGGCTGGAGCATCCTGTTAGTTTCTGCTCGGAGAAGTTCAATTCAGCCCAGGGAGCTGCTCTCTGTCGAGGAGGAGCTGCTGGCGGTTGTGCTTGCGCTGGGGAATTTCGAGGTCTATGTTCCAGCCTATGGTCCGGTCTTTGTAGTTTACACAGATCATCACCCTCTCAAGTTCTTGGACCAGTTTCACAATCGGAATATGAGGCTGACCAGGTGGTCACTAGGTTACTGGTATATAACCTGGACATATGCCATATTGCCGGTTGTGACAACGTGGTTGCAGATTGTCTTTCAAGGGTATATGATCCTGGGTAGATTGACACACGGGTAGCCTCCTGTTTTAGTTTGAATAGTATTTTGCGCTTGGTGCTTGTTGGCTCGCGGTTGTAGCCCAGCGTATTGGGTCGTAAAGCAGGAGTTGAGCGTTTGGTATAGAAGAAAAAACTAGGCTTGCCCCTATAGTGCAGCCGAAATAAACAAATTAAAAAACATAAAAATCAAATAAAAAATATCTTTCTTTGATAGTTGAATTTTTTCAGTATGTTATAGCAGTAATTCTGAGTTGCACTCCTCTCAGAATGCTGGGCTAGAGAAGCTCGCTCTTGAGGAGCATAACTACATATGATTTAACCTATTGTGTTGGGGAGGGTTATAATTTTGTAAAATGTTATGTTGAGAACTGTGCCAGATATTTTGCTGCCGCTGGGTGATGGGAAGTAGAGATATAGCATGGGTTCTAACAATCAGATTTTTGTGAGCCTTGGGCCTCTGAGAAAAATCTTGGGGGGGGGGGGGGGTGACGTTAACCACTCTGTTAGAACCGCATGGCTTGTCCTACAGTGACTCGCTAGGATCTCCAGGGCAGTGGATGTGGCTACAGTTGATGTATTGTTGTGTGTTTTATTTCATATGAAAGCTTGTGTCATGGGCAGTCCAGAATGGCTCTTTGTTTTCACCCATGTCAAGGCTTTATATATTTAATTGCAAAGTATATGTTTTATCATTAAGTAGTAATGATAGGAGTTGAGAGAGAGAGAGAGAAAGAGAGAGTAGAACAGAGTGGGGGTAGGCGCGCAGTGTTTTGCTATACTCGATGACGTCATAGCTGGCTGGCTTCTCGGGGATTGGTTAGAGGAGTTTTTTACCATGCTTGATGACGTCATGTTTAGCTAGCTTCTTTAGCATTGGTTAGAGGACTTGTTACCGCTTTTCTACGTGGTTCGAGCTAGTGCTAGTATATATACAGCTCCCTCGCCACTTTCTCTCTCAGATCTGGTTTCTAGAACGCATCCCTCTTATCCCTTGGATACCTGTCTCCCTCTCTGCACCTGAGAACCTTTTCCTCTGCCTATCTCTCTCATTTTCCATATCTTTCACCACCTTTTATTAATATTATACCCCCTCTGGTTAACTCTGCAAAATCAGCTTCATGCTGGCCAGTTGTATTGTGCGTTAAGGTCTGATATAACCCATGTATGTTAGTGTTAAGATAAGTTGATCACGAAGCATTGGTTGGCATTCATATTGTTCAGTACCGCTTCCTATAATTATTAGTGATCTGCTGGATTAGATAATGCTAGACTATGAGTCTGATATTATAAGGTATTGTTTCCTATGAGTGCTGGCTTTAGTTAAAAGCTGCACGACATACCTGAGAACTGGAGTTGATTGAGTAAATTCTAGTCTGTGTGCCATTGAGAGTAGAGCATGCACGAATGAGGGCTTTTTGCCTATACCATTCTGCACTGTTCTAAGCTCGTTGTTTGTCTTTGAGGTACGCCAGGAGAACGCTTAATACTTCGGTATTAATGTTTCTCAAGAAAGCTACCCTTCCCTATAACGTAATATTTGACGGACAGACTTGAGATTTGCACTAGGCTATGCGGCATGCCATGCCCACCAGTATCTCGTATCATTGACTCTAGCTAGACTTTATCAGTCATAGTAGACATTAAGTATATTAACCTAATTACTCTTTTTATGCATACCCGTTTATGATTACACAAGCATTTCAGAGCCTAGTTTGATGTATGGAGACACAAACGACTTAGGCTCTTTTTGTTGATAGGAATACTGCATTGTCGTGGCGATTATTTTTGTTGTAGCGTTTAGGATATTCTTGGCCCCGACTGCATTATATATCCTGCCTTTTGTGTGCATAGCCTGCACGAGCATTGTTCCGCTGCCGGCCTTTTTGGGTTCCATTTCCAATTCGAGCATCTTGATAGCATCTAACATTTAAAGAAGATTCCTTGTTGGTGTTGAAGGACTTTAGTGCACTTTCTTTCATGCAGGAGTGCCTGACATTTATTGATTAAAGTAACGTAAGCTGTAGCTTCCCTTACCACCTTACTTTGCATACCATAACCAAGCACCTTCGGTTATAGGTAGTAATAGGCTGTTTTCACATAACATTAAGCCTAGAGTAGACGCACATTTATTGAGAGTTTAATAACCTATTATTGCATATAGAACTCTGGAGAGTATTTGTGTTCTTTGTTCACTGGGAATATACATCAGAGGTTGGATCTAGCGCTTTCCGTTGTAGCATTTATGCCATTACTAGTCCAATGAATAAGAGCCCTGATATATTTAAACCTCAGTCGTAACAAATGGCGACCTTACCTAGGATTTGGTGAACCTACATTTATTAGCAGGGAACATTTGTTGTTTTGGGGAATATTTTGCGGGGATAAGCAAGATTTTTTTTTTTTTTTGCAACATAGTATAGCCCTTGAGTATTTCCGAGAATTTGTGTGTGTATATTGAGGTATAAGAGTTTGGGGTGCTTCTTTTCTGAATATTGAGGTGAGAAATTTTTGTGAGCATCATGTCTTATACCGGATCAGAGGAGAATGGAGACACAGTACGTAATGTCGAAACTGAGGAACAGCAGTATGATGAAATGGATAATCAGGTGAACTGTGAGGAGGATGCTAGGATATTTTTGCAATGGCCTGTTACTGCCGAGCGGTTGGAGGGTATGGATCGGTACGGTCTTCAATGCCTGGCCACAGCTATCGGTAATGCGGGTACTAGCAGCATGACCAGGGATAACTTGATAACGTATGTACTGGGCAGGGTGACTGGTGAGCGAGATGGGTTGAGTGCTCAGAGCTCTTCGGCCATGCTTCCCCTACACTCGACTCCTAGCCATCTCAGTGGTTTGCCGACCCCGGGTACGCTTCCACAGTTGGGTGGCAGGGTGGGTTGCCCCTGGGGGGACCACCGGTAATTTCAAACATTGTAGCACCTTCACCTCCTCAAGGGTTAACTCCAGAATTATTGCTTCAGCTCGAATTAGCTAAGATCGAAGAGAGAAAGGCTATCAGGGTATGTGAGCTTCAGCTTCAGAATCAGCAGCAAATAGAATTAGCCAAGATAGAAGAGAGAAAAATTATCAGTCAAGCAAAAATCCCAGCTGATTTAGAGTCGACTAGGTACTGTGCCGACATGGACGTAGAGAAGTCGCGAGTAGAGGCAACGGGACAGCGACTTGGGGCTGGTAACCGTGCTCATGATCAATCTCTCTCGCACTTATTGAAACTGGTTCCGGTGTTTGATGAGAGTGGTGTAACAGAATTTTTCGCACGCTTTGAGAAGAAGTGCCAGGAACACCAGTGGCCAGAGAATAAATGGGCAGCACTTGTATCCTCTAGATTAATGGACAAGGGTCTTAAAGCCTACGATGCGTTACCTTTGGAGTCATGTATTGTGTATGAGGATCTCAAGGAGGCTGTCCTGAGGGCTTACGAACTGCAACCAGAAACGTACCGTTTGAAGTTCCGGGGTGTAACTAAGGGAAGAGATAGCACCTTTTTGGAACACGCCCGGGACTTGTCCGATGCTATGGGGAACTGGCTCCGATCTGAGAAGGTAACAACATTTGATGGAGTTAAGCAGTTAATGATGTTGGAGCAGTTCTTTAAGAGCACGGGCGGTGATCTAACTTTGAACTTAAAGGAGAAAACCCAAGAACTCTAGTCGAAGCAGCAGAAATGGCTGATCGATGGCTGTCGTTGATTCGGGGTTGCGGGTCCTCACAGAAGTACGATGCAAGTGCTAGGGACTGTTACGACCTGGCACTCGGGTACACAAGGGCTCTCAATCAGGACTCTAATACGGCTCGCTGCCACAACGGAAACACACGATCCCAACCCCTGAGTACTGCCAGCCGAACAAAAAACACCAATACCCTCCAGAGTTCAATCTGCTATAACGGGGTATACAAGAACTCGGTACTAGTGTTCAACAACAGACTAATAAAGAGACAGGAATTCTCTAGTCTGGTCAACAATCAAACAAAGAAGTAAGAAACAACAACACCAAAGAATAGTGTTGGCCGAAGCCGAAGTAATCCACCCTTGACTAAGAACTTAAGAAGTCCTCCACCCTCTACTTCGGATCGGCACTATTACGTTACGTTAATTAATAGTCCTTAAGCATCGAGCAAGGAATCTTCTGAAAAAAGTTAGATGCTTCTCGGATGCTCGTAAGAAGTACGTATCGGATTTTGAACAGTAATTCAATAAGAAAAACACTGGCAATTAAATACTATTACAGGTTTAAATTGGCATAAGAATAATTAAAAGAATATGCAATAGTAAATGGCAAACATTAAAAAGAAGTACTCCGCAAATGCAACGGCAATAGCCTACTCGGATTGTGCTCGTGGGCCACTAATCACTAAAGTAGCCAAGCTTGCAACACATGAAATCAATAGTGCATAAACAATATCATACATAAGGAAAGCTTCAATACTATTCTGTATCTACTAATCGAGTAAAGTCTAGCTGGGGTACTGTGGGCAAAAGGTAGCAGTGACTGAGCAAAAACGGCTCGTAGCCTAGCGAAGTCCTCACAACTGTTTAAAGTATTACGTTAACACTAACAAGTGCACTTTGAGAAATCCAGATCCCTTGTATCTGGTTTTCTCCCGGCTCCTTGACAAAGTAAAAACAAGCTGTTAATAAAATACAGGGTGGTTAGGCTCTTGCCCTCACGCACTGTAAATTATTAACTCAACACAGTCAGCCGCGAAGACAACCTAGGCTTCACTGAACCGAAACGAGTATGCAGGTTTATCGCTTAACCACTGCATCAAACAACAACTCGTAACACAGAAAAGCCTTACCCCAGTCTAGCATTACCTAGACTAGCAGAAACCAGGAATAATAATAATAACACACAGGGAAATGCATAGACAAGTGCAACAAACATAAATCAATCCTATTCTAAGTTAACCCTTCCAAAATAGGCTATCTAATAGGCATGTATCTCGAGAACTCAAGCGATAATACGTTGGCTGACTAGCTCTGCACCAACGGGACCATGGAAGTTAAAAAGGGTAGGGAAAAGAGGAGATAAGAATGTAAGGTAGTAGAGAAAGTTCACATCAGTCAGAAGAATATATATAGTTAGCAAGGGAAATGAGAAGTCGCTCTGCCTAATGAGTTCTGATCAAAAATGGCTAGACTTCCCTTTTTATACTCGGCCCTCTAGTGAGCCCAACGTGAACTACTAAGGACCGCCCACTGACAATCATTACGTAATTTCTCTCTCTCCTCTGGGATAGACAAAGGCTTTCCTAGCACTGAGGGGAGGGGGGAGGGGGGGGGGAGTGCTAGTGAGTTAGGCCCACCTCCCGCATGGCGCACCCACTGACCCCCAACTGTGGCTGCCGCTTCTCCCATCATTACAAATAAGTTTTACACACAATACTTATAACTAATGATATAAAATAGAACTCGTTGACTCAGATGAAAACAAAATACATATTCATATTACTTATAGTACAACGGCTCACATGAACTAAGTTAGGAAACTCTACATAGACTACAGCCAAAGTTCCTGCCCTGACGATCCTAGCGAGAGTGGGGCATGACTAGGCGTTCTGTACAGCATGCTCACACTGGACATGCGTCACACCTCCCCCAAGATTTTACTTGCTCAACCCTGAGCTAAAATCTGACAAACACAGAACCCCATCAAGCCCCTCACACCCAGCGACCCAGCGACCGCATGGCACTAAAACAAAGCTGAGTTTATCACCAAAACGCATCTTATTATTAACCAAAAATTCACATTTTATAACTCCTCCCAACAATAGCAAAAAGACACAATATCATGCTCCCAGAGCGAGCTTACAGCAGCTCAGCCGTTTGATAGTTTGTGGACTACTCAAACTCTATAGGCTATGACAAACTTATACGATTACCTATATCAAAAGAAAGAGTTTTTTATATGATTTTTATATTTTAATATGTTTTTCCCGGCTGCACTATAAGGGCAGCCTATTTTCCTCCACTCAAACCCACACACCTGTGATAGCCTACGACTGATCATCCACCCTTGATAAACAATCCGCGATCACATTGTCACATCCAGCAATATGACGGATGTCCAGGTTATACTCCTGCAACATCAAAGACCACCTGGTCAGTCTCATATTGTGATTGTGAAATTGATTCAGGAATCTCAAAGGGTGATGATCAGTGTAGATAACCACGACTGGGCCATAGGCTGGAACATACACCTCGAAGTGCCTGAGCGACAGCACAATCGCCAGTAATTCCTTTTCTATTGTAGAATAGTTCTTTTGTGCAGCATTGAACTTCTTAGAAAAGAAACTTACTGGGTGTTCCACACCTTCATTGTCTGTCTGTAGCAAGACGGCACCAGCCCCTACACCACTAGCATCTGTTGCCAGCTGAAAAGGCCTGTTAAAGTCTGGGGCCCTGAGTATCGGGTGAGTACATAGCAAATGTTTCACCAAAGTGAAAGCCTTTTCACACTCAGGTGCCCACAAAAACTTTTTGTCTTTAGATAACAAATCTGTGAGAGGTGCCAACACCGTTGAGTAACCTTTTATGAAGCGTCTGTAGTAGCCTATCATACCCAAGAATCTCATAATCTGCTTCTTGGTTGTTGGGTGCGGAAATTTATTGATAGCCTGTACCTTGTTCTGAGGAGGGCACACCTGTCCCCTTCCCACTACAAACCCAAGGTACTGCACAGTGGCTTTTACGAAGTCACACTTTGCCAAATTTACTACCAGACCTGCTTCACTAAGTTTCCGGAACAAGGTCTCAAGGTGCTCACAATGGCTCTCAAAGTCGTCATCATAAATGATTACATCGTCCAAATATACGGTGCAATTTGGAATGTCCTTTACAATTTCATTCATCAGGTTCTGAAACGTTGCTGGTGCATTCTTAAGCCCGTAAGGCATAACATTGCACCGGTAGGTACTCCCGTCCACAACAAAACCACATACCTCTTTAGCACGCTCGGACAAAGGTACTTGCCAGTAACCTTTTACTAAATCTACTTTAGACAAAAAACGAGCATTACCAATTTTGTCAACACTATCATCAACCCGAGGAAGAGGATATGGGTTAGTTGGAGTCAAACCGTTTAACCTACGGAAATCAATACAAAAGCGTACCTTGCCATCTGGCTTAGGCTGCAGTGTTACAGGGGAAGTCCACTTAACTGTGCCTTTCTCTATCAACCCTCTACCGAGCATATACTCCAACTCATCCCTCAGAGCTGGTAGTTTTATGGGGGGCACACGGTACGGGATTGACTTAAAGGGTAGATGGTCCCCCACGTCAACATCATGCATAGCCTGAGTAGTGAGGCCTGGGTGTTCAGCAAATACAGTGGGGTATGAACCGAACAACTGACGGATAGCATCAAACTGCGGCTCAGGCAAATGAGCTATAGCCTCGTCAGCCCTTAGGCTCGAGTTCCCCGCCCACTGATCCGCTGAAACATGTTGATCCCAGCTATCCTCCTCTGAAGCTTGACTGTCCCCCTCTCCTTCTCCACCACGGCCGCAACAAGCCAACACAGGGACAGTGAGAGGCTCAGAGGGGCGCCTCACATACTCTTTAACCCTTAATTAGCGGCGAGCAACATAAGTCGAGTTAAAAAAAGCTGGACTATGTGGCGGCGCTCGACATAGGTCGAGTGGCAATTTCAGCACGTAATGTGGCTGAGAGAGAGAGACAAGTGGTGGCAGGAGACTAGCGAGCGTATGACTGCTCCAGACCACCGCGGCGAACCTACTGACACAAATCTCAGCTCCCTCCTCCCTCTCTCACTCGCTACATACTCAATTATGTACCGAAACTACCGAATTACCTGCTTTTTGCACTCGCGTTGCACGGTTATTGCAAGAAAACTATCCATCATACAAGGATCGTTATGGTGTCATTCGAAAGCTCTGTTTATGCCCTTTCAGGGATAGGTACTTGTTTTACGTTCTGGGTCTTATTTAGGCATGAAAATGATCACGTAAATAGCCCTATTTTGGCTAAAAACACCCCGCTGTGCGGTACATATAATAAACCGCATAGGCCGCTCGTAAGGTGTTAATAAGGTTCACGTGACATAACTGGTTCTTTTTCCTCCTGTCTGGAGTGGCAACAAGGTAATCTAAGTCTGAAATTTTTTCTACAATTTTATAAGGTCCAGTGTACTTCGCAGAGAGGGGGTTACCAACCAAAGGCAACAAAATTAATACCTCTTGTCCTACAGTGAACTTCCGGAGCCTCACTTTGCGATCATACCTGTCCTTCATCAAAGCTTGTGATTCTGTCAAATTTCTACCTGCCATCTCCAGACTCTTAAGCATGCGCTCACGGCTTTCAAGCACATACTTTAATAATGGACAAGGCTGCACAGTCCCCTCCCAAATTTCTTTCAGCATGTTAAGGGGGCCCCTGACACGGTGTCCAAAAATCAGCTCGTTTGGACTAAATCCCAGGCTCTCACCAGGTACCTCCCGAGCAGCAAACAGCACATAAGGCAATCCAAGATCCCAATCCATACCGTTGTCAGCACAATAACACCTGAGCATGCTTTTAAGTGTAGCATGCCACCGCTCAAGCACCCCTTGACTCTCAGGGTGATACGCTGACGATACTACTGCTCGTATCCCATGCTGTTGCATTGTTTGCTTGAACATGTTGGAGGTGAAATTAGATCCCTGATCAGACTGAATCTCCTCCGGGTACCCGTACCTTGAGAAGTACCACAACAAGTTACTGACTACCGTCTTAGCCATTCCATTTTTCATAGGGTATGCATCGGGGTATCTAGTGGCAACATCCATTATGGTTAACAAAAATTTATTTCCAGCCTTAGTGGGAGGGAGTGGACCAACCATGTCAACAATAATTTTACTAAAGGTGGCCCAATCACAGGAATAGGGTGTAACGGAGCCTTAGGAATAACTTGGTTCGGTTTCCCGACACGTTGTCAAATATCACAGGAGTTTATCCATGACTGCACATGAGACTTCATCCCCGGCCACCAAAACAATTTCCCCAAAGCCGCCACCGTTTTTTCTCACCCTAGATGTCCTGCCAGTGGTGTGTCATGCGCCAACCTCAGTAGGCTATCCCTGCACTCCCGTGGCACCACCAACTGGTCCACTACTCCGGACCCCTTTTGCCAACTACGTTTAGGGTCTTGAAAACGCCTATAAAGGATGCCTTCTAAATAAAAAAAATCTCCTGGCTGTGCATCGCCGTCCTCGTCGAGCTCTACAGCTCCATTAGCACACGTTTGGAGCTCAGGGTCCTCTAGTTGCAACCGACTTATATCTGAGGGTGCCAAGCGATCTAACTGCTCCCGGAGCAATGCATGACCTTCCCCGATACTGGGCTGCTCCCTCTGTCTCTCTCGATGTACATAACGTTGCTGTCGTGGAGACTCGTCATGCCCAGCCTCGTCACTCTCGATGACAGGCCCAGGGGCTACTCCAGAATTAAGTAATGGTGCTAATACTGATCACCCAGGAGAGCCGCCGAGTCAAAACTCTTAAAACCAACTCCAGCTTTAGCCTCCTCCTGTTGATCGTTCCTCCGCTGGTCTGAAGGCGGAGGACTAGGCTGTGACACTTTAGCTGCCCGAGCTCGGGTGACAACACACGCCATGGGTTGTGTCTGGCACCGCTCGACCCACTCTTGCTCTTCCCTACTCACGTCGGCCGGCCTCTCGGCAACGACTAAGGGTAGAACCTCGGAAGCGGGCATTGCAAAGTCGTTGCCGAGAAGAAGGTCGACGCCCTCCACTGGCAGTTTCTCCACAATCCCGACATCCAATTCACGTGCCACACCATCCACCTCCAACTCCAACCGCACCAGCGGGTATGACCGAGTTGCATTAATACCCTGCACCACTACCACCCGAGCCGCGTTTATAGGGTAGCCAGTCAAGTTTTTCATCAGAGTCTGGGAAGCACCTGTATCACGCAAGACCTCTACTCCATGCTTGCGCCCCGCCCACATCACGCAACCCCGCCCTCTATGGTCGCAAAAAACATCCTGAGCAGGGTTCGAGCCTCCCAGGTGCTTCTGCATTGGCTGTGCCTCAGCCTCTGACGAACTGCCCCAGGCAAACTCAGATGACTTCGGAGACACACCAATGTTGCAGGCCAAAGACACAGCTGCTGTAGGTGGTTTGCTAGGACAGACTCTTGCAAAGTGCCCCTTTTTATGACAATGATAACACTCCACCTCCCCTTTGGGCTTCCCTTGGTACTGGGAAGGGCCCGGCCCCTTCTTAAATGGGACGGTGCTAGTCTTGTGGTCAGTCTTGGTATCATGGCTCTTGTACTTGTTTGCATAAGGTATATCACTAACTCGGGGGGGTGGGGCGTCACGCCCCTTGTTACCTGCCTCACTACGCTGGGCAGACCCGCACCCACGAATTAGTGATAGCCGGAGGTCAGCCATCTCAGCTGCCTCCTGTAGAGTTTTTGGGTTCTTTTCTTTAATAGTTAAAGTCATTTCTGCACCAGTACACTTATAAAACTGCTCGAGCAGAAACAGCTCAGTCAACTGTTCGGCCGTCTCAGCTTTCTCAGAACGTGTCCAGTTTTTAAGTGCATCTTTTAAGTCCCGGGCATGTTCAAGAAAGGTCACCTCCCTAGTCTTTGTAACACCCCGAAACTTCAATCGATATGTTTCCGGTTGCAACTCGTATGCCCGTAGGACAGCTCTCTTCAATTCTGGGTAGTCAATGCAAGACTCTAAAGGCAGTGCATCATAAGCCTTCAGACCCTTACCCGTAAGTCTTGAGGAGACTAGAGCTGCCCACTTCTCTTCAGGCCAATTATGCTCCCTACATTTCTTCTCAAAACGATTAAAAAATTCTGTGACTTCAGTTTCACTAAATACCGGCACCAATTTGACTAATTGGGCCAAGGACTGTTCTCTTACTTGGCCCTCACGGCCCATCCAAGTCCCTGTCGACTCTGCACGAGACTTATCTAAATCTAATTTAGCACAATATTTCTCAGAGTCGTACTTAAGCTCAGCCTCATGCCTCCTAACCTCAATCTCATGCCTCCTCGTCTCATCCTCCTGCCTCCTGGTCTCATTTTCATGCCTCCTGGTCTCATCCTCCTGCTTCCTAGCCTCAATCTTAGCAAGCTCAAGTCTAAATACCATATCTGGAGACAGACAGGAAGAGGGAGCTGCCACTACTGAAGGAGGGGGGGCAAAAACTGGGGAACCACCATGTGCACCACCCGAGGGCACTCCAATCTGCCAATTCTCATCCCTCTGTGGGAGAGTGCTAACCTCCGGTAACTGAGTGGACGGCACTGTGGGAGTCGAGTGAGAGGGGATCTGGGGAGGAACCCCCCCAAACGCCCTCTCCCCCGAAACCCCATGTCGCCCACGCAACACCCAGGAAATCAGCTCCCCCTTGGACATCCCTACTACATTGGAAATTCCCAAAACCTTGGCTATCAGGTGCAAGCCACAAACATCCACCCCAGTCAGCCTCTCCTCCGTCACGTGGTACCGCTTACTCACAAAAACTCTAGCATCCTCCTCACTGGTTACTAACGGCACACCTTCAAATGGCATCTCTCGCTCATCGTCAGTGCTAATGCACGACATACTGAAGTCCACAAAAAAATTCTCGAGACAAAAGTGTTTAACTTCCTATGCAAGCACTAATTACTAAATTAACTGGAGTCTCTTAAATGCTTTACTAATTGCCATACAAAAACAAATATTCTTCAATATGCACGCTAAAATACAAACAAACAAATGTTGTACAACTCTGCAAAAATTTATACTGTTCACAAAATCCTAAGCAAGGTCGCCATTTGTTACGACCTGGCACTCGGGTACACAAGGGCTCTCAATCAGGACTCTAATACGGCTCGCTGCCACAACGGAAACACACGATCCCAACCCCTGAGTACTGCCAGCCGAACAAAAAACACCAATACCCTCCAGAGTTCAATCTGCTATAACGGGGTATACAAGAACTCGGTACTAGTGTTCAACAACAGACTAATAAAGAGACAGGAATTCTCTAGTCTGGTCAACAATCAAACAAAGAAGTAAGAAACAACAACACCAAAGAATAGTGTTGGCCGAAGCCGAAGTAATCCACCCTTGACTAAGAACTTAAGAAGTCCTCCACCCTCTACTTCGGATCGGCACTATTACGTTACGTTAATTAATAGTCCTTAAGCATCGAGCAAGGAATCTTCTGAAAAAAGTTAGATGCTTCTCGGATGCTCGTAAGAAGTACGTATCGGATTTTGAACAGTAATTCAATAAGAAAAACACTGGCAATTAAATACTATTACAGGTTTAAATTGGCATAAGAATAATTAAAAGAATATGCAATAGTAAATGGCAAACATTAAAAAGAAGTACTCCGCAAATGCAACGGCAATAGCCTACTCGGATTGTGCTCGTGGGCCACTAATCACTAAAGTAGCCAAGCTTGCAACACATGAAATCAATAGTGCATAAACAATATCATACATAAGGAAAGCTTCAATACTATTCTGTATCTACTAATCGAGTAAAGTCTAGCTGGGGTACTGTGGGCAAAAGGTAGCAGTGACTGAGCAAAAACGGCTCGTAGCCTAGCGAAGTCCTCACAACTGTTTAAAGTATTACGTTAACACTAACAAGTGCACTTTGAGAAATCCAGATCCCTTGTATCTGGTTTTCTCCCGGCTCCTTGACAAAGTAAAAACAAGCTGTTAATAAAATACAGGGTGGTTAGGCTCTTGCCCTCACGCACTGTAAATTATTAACTCAACACAGTCAGCCGCGAAGACAACCTAGGCTTCACTGAACCGAAACGAGTATGCAGGTTTATCGCTTAACCACTGCATCAAACAACAACTCGTAACACAGAAAAGCCTTACCCCAGTCTAGCATTACCTAGACTAGCAGAAAACCAGGAATAATAATAATAACACACAGGGAAATGCATAGACAAGTGCAACAAACATAAATCAATCCTATTCTAAGTTAACCCTTCCAAAATAGGCTATCTAATAGGCATGTATCTCGAGAACTCAAGCGATAATACGTTGGCTGACTAGCTCTGCACCAACGGGACCATGGAAGTTAAAAAGGGTAGGGAAAAGAGGAGATAAGAATGTAAGGTAGTAGAGAAAGTTCACATCAGTCAGAAGAATATATATAGTTAGCAAGGGAAATGAGAAGTCGCTCTGCCTAATGAGTTCTGATCAAAAAATGGCTAGACTTCCCTTTTTATACTCGGCCCTCTAGTGAGCCCAACGTGAACTACTAAGGACCGCCCACTGACAATCATTACGTAATTTCTCTCTCTCCTCTGGGATAGACAAAGGCTTTCCTAGCACTGAGGGGAGGGGGGAGGGGGGGGGGGAGTGCTAGTGAGTTAGGCCCACCTCCCGCATGGCGCACCCACTGACCCCCAACTGTGGCTGCCGCTTCTCCCATCATTACAAATAAGTTTTACACACAATACTTATAACTAATGATATAAAATAGAACTCGTTGACTCAGATGAAAACAAAATACATATTCATATTACTTATAGTACAACGGCTCACATGAACTAAGTTAGGAAACTCTACATAGACTACAGCCAAAGTTCCTGCCCTGACGATCCTAGCGAGAGTGGGGCATGACTAGGCGTTCTGTACAGCATGCTCACACTGGACATGCGTCACAGGACCGTTATCCTCCCCCTCTCCGTAGCAATGAAACATTTAAACAAAAGAGCAATGAAACTAAAACTGAATCCAAACCTAACACCACGCCGTATGAGAAGAGTCAGAGGCTTTTTACATCACAGTATAAGCCAAAACCGAAATTTATGTGTTTTAAGTGCCACCAGGAGGGTCATAAGGCAAATGAGTGCCCTAGTCGACCTCCTCCGGCAGCCGTGTCTTTTGCTCACGGCATTGGAGTGTTCAAGAGGACATCGGAGTTTGTTAGAGGCAATTCTTCCGAGGTAAATACACTGCCAGTGCAGAAGGATCCGGAAGGCTTATTCCCTGTCCGTGATGCCTTTAGTGACCACAGGGGACTCGGTTGTGTGGAGTGGGGGGGTAGAAGACATGAGGTGAGAATTTTGCGTGACACTGGGGCATCGCAAACATTGTTGAGAAATTTCACTGGTAAACCTGTAAATACGGCGCGGGTGGTTGTGGTTCAGGGAGTTAATGCAACAAGGTCATACCCGCTTGTAAGAATGAAGATGGAAGTTGATGGTGTGACTCGTGACCTGGATGTAGGAATTGTGGAGAAGTTGCCTGTTGGGGGCGTCGACCTCCTTCTCGGCAATGACTTTGCGGGGCCTACTTCTGAGGGTCCACCCTTGGTCGTTGCCGAGAAGCCGGCCGATGTGAGTAGGGAGGAGCAGGAGTGGGTTGAGAAGTGTCCGGTGCAACCTATGGCATGTGTTGCCACCAGATCTCTTGCATCCAGGGAGTCACATTCTGGTCAACAGTCTTCAGACAAGAGGAGGAAAGGTACCGAGAAGGGGTTGGAAGTTGATGCGGTTGAGAGTTTAGTATCAGCGGACATTCTCGGGGACTCATTATTAGGACCGATTTTCGAGTCTGGAGAAGACCCATTAACTGTTAGTAAGAAGGCAGAGGATGGGCTTAAAAAGACGAAGAGACAGCAACGATACACAGAGAGAGAGCGACGGGAGGCTAAATTCAGTGTAGGAGGGGGCATGAGTTGTTTCGCAAACACTTAGATAAGCTTGCTCCTTCGGACATTCGTAAATTGCACTTAGAAGACCCGGAGGTTCTTGAATGTGGTACCGGTGCTGTCGAGTTGAAGGAGGACAGTGATGCACAGTCGGGAGATTTTTCCAAGTATCCCCTGACCATCATGGAGGTAGCAACAAGGTACCCTGATGCGTACCCTATGAGAAATGGGTCAGCGAAGACGGTGGTCCGGAACTTGCTAGTGTATTTTTCCCGGTATGATTACCCGCAGGGGATTCAGTCAGACCAAGGATCCATCTTACATTCTAACCTCTTTGTTCAAGCAATGCCGCAGCATGGGATTGTTACGGTTGTGTCATCTGCGTATCATCCGTAGAGCCAGGGTGTGTTAGAGCGATGGCACTCAGCCTTGGAATCTGTGCTTCGTTGTTGTTGCTTTGAGAGTGGGAATGGTTGGGATCTTGGCCTGCCATGTGTTTTATTTGCTGCACGGGAGGTACCTGGGGAAAGTTTGGGATTCAGCCCTAATGAGCTCGTCTTTGGACACCGTGTCAGAGGGCCTCTCCATATGGTTGAAGAAATATGGGAGGGTGCAGAAAAACCTTGTGCTAGGCTCAAGTATGTCCTCGACAGTCGAGAACGGATGTTGCGCAGTCTGGAGTTGGCTGGCCGTAATTCAACTAGCTCTCAGGCCCTCATGAAGGACAGGTACGACCTCAAGGTTAAACTCAGGGAGTTTCGCATGGGTCAGGAGGTGTGGATTCTACTGCCCCTTGTAGGTCACCCCTTATCCGCGAAGTACACTGGTCCTTATAGGGTGGTGGAGAAGCTATCGGACCTGGATTGCTTGGTGGCCGCTCCAGACAGAAGTAAGCGCAATCAGTTATGTCACGTTAATCTCATGAAGGAGTATGTGAGGCACCCCCCTGAGCCTCTCACTGTGCCTGTGATGACGTATAGCAGTCAAGGTGGAGAAGGAGAACGGGACAGTCAAGCTCAGGTGGAGGATAACTGGAAGGATAAGAAAGTCAAGTGGGCGCCTGAGTGTGAGAGGGCGTTTGGAGTGGTGAAGCACCTGTTGTGCACTCACCCGATCCTCAGGACACCGTGTCAGAGGGCCTCTCCATATGGTTGAAGAAATATGGGAGGGCGCAGAAAAACCTTGTGCTAGGCTCAAGTATGTCCTCGACAGTCGAGAACGGATGTTGCGCAGTCTGGAGTTGGCTGGCCGTAATTCAACTAGCTCTCAGGACCTCATGAAGGACAGGTACGACCTCAAGGTTAAACTCAGGGAGTTTCGCGGGGGTCAGGAGGTGTTGATTCTACTGCCCCTTGTAGGTCACCCCTTATCCGCGAAGTACACTGGTCCTTATAGGGTGGTGGAGAAGCTATCGGACCTGGATTGCTTGGTGGCCGCTCCAGACAGAAGTAAGCGCAATCAGTTATGTCACGTTAATCTCATGAAGGAGTATGTGAGGCACCCCCCTGAGCCTCTCACTGTGCCTGTGATGATGTTTAGCAGTCAAGGTGGAGAAGGAGAACGGGACAGTCAAGCTCAGGTGGAGGATAACTGGAAGGATAAGAAAGTCAAGTGGGCGCCTGAGTGTGAGAGGGCGTTTGGAGTGGTGAAGCACCTGTTGTGCACTCACCCGATCCTCAGGGCCCCTGACTTTAGCCTACCTTTCCAACTAGCAACGGATGCTAGTGGTGTGGGGGCTGGTGCCGTCCTTGTGAAAAAGGACGATGATGGGCTGGAGCATCCTGTTAGTTTCTGCTCGGAGAAGTTCAATTCAGCCCAGGGGAGCTGCTCTGTTGTCGAGGAGGAGCTGCTGGCGGTTGTGCTTGCGCTGGGGAATTTCGAGGTCTATGTTCCAGCCTATGGTCCGGTCGTTGTAGTTTACACAGATCATCACCCTCTCAAGTTCTTGGACCAGTTTCACAATCGGAATATGAGGCTGACCAGGTGGTCACTAGGTTACTGGTATATAACCTGGACATACGCCATATTGCCGGTTGTGACAACGTGGTTGCAGATTGTCTTTCAAGGGTATATGATCCTGGGTAGATTGACACACGGGTAGCCTCCTGTTTTAGTTTGAATAGTATTTTGCGCTTGGTGCTTGTTGGCTCGCGGTTGTAGCCCAGCGTATTGGGTCGTAAAGCAGGAGTTGAGCGTTTGGTATAGAAGAAAAAACTAGGCTTGCCCCTATAGTGCAGCCGAAATAAACAAATTAAAAAACATAAAAATCAAATACAAAATATCTTTCTTTGATAGTTGAATTTTTTCAGTATGTTATAGCAGTAATTCTGAGTTGCACTCCTCTCAGAATGCTGGGCTAGAGAAGCTCGCTCTTGAGGAGCATAACTACATATGATTTAACCTATTGTGTTGGGGAGGGTTATAATTTTGTAAAATGTTATGTTGAGAACTGTGCTAGATATTTTGCTGCCGCTGGGTGATGGGAAGTAGAGATATAGCATGGGTTCTAACAATCAGATTTTTGTGAGCCTTGGGCCTCTGAGAAAAATCTTGGGGGGGGGGGTGACGTTAACCACTCCGTTAGAACCGCATGGCTTGTCCTACAGTGACTCGCTAGGATCTCCAGGGCAGTGGATGTGGCTACAGTTGATGTATTGTTGTGTGTTTTATTTCATATGAAAGCTTGTGTTATGGGCAGTCCAGAAAGGCTCTTTGTTTTCACCCATGTCAAGGCT
The DNA here is from genome assembly GCA_032716605.1 of Paralithodes platypus. Lineage (NCBI taxonomy): Eukaryota > Metazoa > Arthropoda > Malacostraca > Decapoda > Lithodidae > Paralithodes > Paralithodes platypus. Next base: position 51,057,465 of record CM064548.1, read on the forward strand.
TTATATATTTAATTGCAAAGTATATGTTTTATCATTAAGTAGTAATGATAGGAGTTGAGAGAGAGAGAGAGAAAGAGAGAGTAGAACAGAGTGGGGGTAGGCGCGCAGTGTTTTGCTATACTCGATGACGTCATAGCTGGCTGGCTTCTCGGGGATTGGTTAGAGGAGTTTTTTACCATGCTTGATGATGTCATGTTTAGCTAGCTTCTTTAGCATTGGTTAGAGGACTTGTTACCGCTTTTCTACGCGGTTCGAGCTAGTGCTAGTATATATACAGCTCCCTCGCCACTTTCTCTCTCAGATCTGGTTTCTAGAACGCATCCCTCTTATCCCTTGGATACCTGTCTCCCTCTCTGCACCTGAGAACCTTTTCCTCTGCCTATCTCTCTCATTTTCCATATCTTTCACCACCTTTTATTAATATTATACCCCCTCTGGTTAACTCTGCAAAATTAGCTTCATGCTGGCCAGTTGTATTGTGCGTTAAGGTCTGATATAACCCATGTATGTTAGTGTTAAGATAAGTTGATCACGAAGCATTGGTTGGCATTCAAATTGTTCAGTACCGCTTCCTATAATTATTAGTGTTCTGCTGGATTAGATAATGCTAGACTAGGAGTCTGATATTATAAGGTATTGTTTCCTATGAGTGCTGGCTTTAGTTAAAAGCTGCACGACATACCTGAGAACTGGAGTTGATTGAGTAAATTCTAGTCTGTGTGCCATTGAGAGTAGAGCATGCACGAATGAGGGCTTTTTGCCTATACCATTCTGCACTGTTCTAAGCTCGTTGTTTGTCTTTGAGGTACGCCAGGAGAACACTTAATACTTCGGTATTAAGGTTTCTCAAGAAAGCTACCCTTCCCTATAACGTAATATTTGACGCACAGACTTGAGATTTGCACTAGGCTATGCGGCATGCCATGCACACCAGTATCTCGTATCATTGACTCAAGCTAGACTTTATCAGTCATAGTAGACATTAAGTATATTAACCTAATTACTCTTTTTATGCATACCCGTTTATGATTACACAAGCATTACGCAGCCTAGTTTGATGTATGGAGACACAAACGACTTAGGCTCTTTTTGTTGATAGGAATACTGCATTGTCGTGGCGATTATTATTGTTGTAGCGTTTAGGATATTCTTGGCCCCAACTGCATTATATATCTTGCCTTTTGTGTGCATAGCCTGCACGAGCATTGTTCCGCTGCCGGCCTTTTTGGGTTCCATTTCCAATTCGAGCATCTTGATAGCATCTAACATTTAAAGAAGATTCCTTGTTGGTGTTGAAGGACTTTAGTGCACTTTCTTTCATGCAGGAGTGCCTGACATTTATTGATTAAAGTAATGTAAGCTGTAACTTCCCTTACCACCTTACTTTGCATACCATAACCAAGCACCTTCGGTTATAGGTAGTAATAGGCTGTTTTCACATAACATTAAGCCTAGAGTAGACGCACATTTATTGAGAGTTTAATAACCTATTATTGCATATAGAACTCTGTAGAGTGTTTGTGTTCTTTGTTCACTGGGAATATACATCAGAAGTTGGATCTAGCGCTTTCCGTTGTAGCATCTATGCCATTACTAGTCCAATGAATAAGAGCCCTGATATATTTAAACCTCAGTCGTAACAATAGGTAGAGAAAAGAACCATATAACAATCTTAAATTTATTGTATACAAACAATATTTTTGGTAAAAAATGGAAAGAAAAGCAGATTGCGTGCTTCGAAGAAGTCTGCTTATAAAAAAAAACTGGCAGGTACATCAGTAAATTAATATCACATTGAGATTCAATAAAATATATTTTCCAAGAATATTGTATTCTTGTCCAAAAACATAAGTCTTTGACCCTTCCTCGGCGTCAAAGTTCTCTAGGAACAAACAAATAATTTGATTATATATATTTGGTCCTTAACCAGTCCAGCCCCGGCTAGTTTTGTAATGTTTGTTCACCAGAACCCGGCCGGTTTTCAAAAAATTGTTTTATTCCAGAAACAATAGGAAACAATGAAGGAAAAACCACGAAAAACCGCTCAAAAAGCTTAAAGAATGGTCCTACAGAGCCCCCGAAAACGTATTTTACAAGAGTAAAAAATTGAAGGCAATTACCCCAAAAAAACAGGTTATTGCGCGCTCACGCGCACGCACGTGGACTTTAAGAGTTTTCAACCATCGGCACGGTTGCGTGGGATACGTACACAGTTCCCATACAAATCTGAGCCCTCTTGAGTGGCTACACCTGAGGTTACGGTCGGCGCAATTAGGGTGACGCGGCAGGCGCGTCTCTGGGGCTGTGCGTTACATACATCGCCGACACGTCAGGCGCGTCGCTGGGGCTGTACGGGTTAACCCGTAGGGCTGTACGGGTTAATAAGTGCGACAAGACTTATATATGGCCTACCGCTGCGCTGCGGGAAGCCTTATATAATCCAAGGCCTAATTTTTATTTTTTAAATCAGCCCGGTATCATTTTTTGTTTTATTTTATTTTATTTATTTTTTTAATTTTATATTGCCCCTTGGCTATGCCAAATATCTCTCCTCCACATCCCCTCCTTCCCCCCCCCCCCCCACTCAATTATCACCTATTCTCTCTCTGATTCCCTTATTTCGTCGATAGATTTCGTGCTATCAATAGTGATTCATGAGTAAGCTGTGCTTGTATGTGCTACACAGCGAGTGAAAGAGAAAAATAGAGGGAACTCCACGACAGTGTCGCTCCAGCCGTCATGACGGCTAGCTGGCTGGCAGGCTGCCTCAGCCTTAAGTTATGTAACTCCCGATCTAATTTGCCGATTTTGACCATCCAAACTCTGTTTCCACTTGTTTTATTGCTGTAACAGGTTAATACCTTTATAATCAACGTAAAATAGGCACATATGGATAAGTATTAATGATGTTTATGGTATGATGACGATTTGAGTGAAGGAAACACTCTAAATACCTCTGCACAGGGGTGGCTGTATACTATAGGGGGTACGCAGCGGAGAGGTTAAGATTAATTTGGACATACTGTATAATTTAATAGGGCCCCTTCATCATTGACGACTTCGCCTATTAATAATAATAGTCTCCATTCAACATCCTGCGCTAGCATTTTGAATAGCCCGCGCGGAAGTATCATGGAGTACTCGTCATAAGTGCACGCTTAATTCCCTCATGGGATCGTCATTTTGATCGGGTACCCTACAGAAAAACTCTGTAAAAAATATAAAAGAAAAAAATAACTTAATATCTGTTATCATATGACTTGCCATATACGTGGATTTCTCATGCTTTGCTTCCGCGACACCAGGCCCCCTAGCGGGCATCTTCGTCCTTCCTACTTCCGTCGCCTTACCATCAACAGGGCTCGCGCCGTGTCCGCTTCATTCGACGTTCGCAGAGCTTCTAGTGAGTCCTTACTCATTTGTATACATCTGTGTTGTAGTAACAGGGTTTAGATTAGCAAGCACGGCTGCCAGATTGGTATGTCCGCAGGAAGTGTGTGTTAAATTAGGGTACCATTGTCACAGGCGTCTACGGGTCCCGGATCGTCGTACCGCGTGTGTTTTTGTTGTGATACGCCTTTAGCTGTTGTGTTTACTTAGCTAGAAGGCGACCACTCTACGAGGCATGATACAGACTGTCAATATTGAGGAAAGTAGATGCGATTTTCTTCAGATATCAGCAAAAGCACTGGTTTAAGAGTGTCTGCACGTGGTGCTCTACCTTCCAGGGTTCGTGTTTTGCTTGGGCCCTTTGGGTGGGCCTCCCTCTTCGATGTGCTGCTGCCGGGTGCCGGAGAGTCGCCTGCCGGGATGTTCTTCGTACCTTGTGGTCAGCCTAGTTAGGGGTCTCCGGCGTAGGCTTCAGGTAATTTAGGTGTCTAAATTTTCTGTCATTATATTTTGCCTATGTATGCCGTATTATACGTTCATGCATGTGGGCATGTTCCTTTGGGGTAAGGGAGACGTTCCTATATGTCATTATTTATACTGTGTATGTGTGGGATTTCGGTTAATGGGGCTGTGCCACACCCATTTCCCGGCAGTTTTTGTCTGTTCCGGCGGCCCCGTGCGGTGGGTCCAAGTTATCCGTCTCTAACTGGTAGGAACGTTCAAAAGATCCCGGCGTGGTTTAGCTGAACCACACTCTCCCGGCGGAATTGCATTCCTAGAAGGGCTACAAACTCGGCCCGCCGAGTTAACTCACCCTGACTGACCCTGTGACACGTTAAGACTTTATCGCCTTCGGCGCCACGAGTCGAGTGTACACAAAGTGATAAGATTAGTTTTGCAAACTTGTTCAGTAATGATCAGACACTAAAAGGTCAAAGGACCTGTGGCTCTTGTCACAGGTAAGTTATTGAAAGTCAGCTAGACAGATCCGGCGGAAGGTTAGAGCAGTGGTACACTATAGCTAATTTTCCGGCAGATTTGGGTTAGGATGTTTAATACCTCACAGGTTATCCTTATGAGCATTGATTCCTGGAATTTTTTTCCAGGCCCCAGAGACTGCTTCTCCGGCAGAGTTGGACATCTGATCCCGGCGGAGGGGGGGGGAACCTCTCATTACGGCACCATGCCTAGGTTTGAACTTTGCGTGACGCCTACCTGCTCCCTTTTGCCCATTTTTGCTCATAAACTATGCATACAGTGCGTAAAATGTTTAGATCGTTCTAGAGGTGTGTGGTTGTCAAAACGATTTGCCATTTGCTCTGAATTGAAAACCGCCTTGCTGGCGAAGAAAGACTTATCATGCTTAGCAGCATTACACGAGATTAAAGCCCCATTTAATTCTTATGCAAAGGAAACAGCCCATAAGGCGCTTCATTGTGATGACGAAGTCCTACGGGAAAATCTCACTATTAAGTCACCTTTGGTTAAACCCGGCTCCTCCAAACCTGTAAGACCCAAAGTCAAAACAAAAGCCCTCAGCAAAGAGGTAGTGAATAGTAGCAGTGAGAGCGAAGTCACCGAGGTTCCCCCCTCTGGCCGTCCCAAGAGGAGACGCTCGCCCTCCCCGCGGCGGAAATCGAGGTCGAGGTCGAAGTCCCCCCGGAAACACTCTCGCCACTCTGCCTCGGACTCTTCCCGGTCTCACAAGCACCGGAGAGAGGAATATGAGGACACTTCGAGCAGCTGGCAGGACACTCCTCAGACGCCGCCTCCCACGCCACCCTCTGACATGCCTATACGTGATTCAGAGGAGTCGGAAGTAGGATCTGAGTTATTGGAATCCACACCTAGTCATGAACAATCTTTAAGTGTGCCTCCTAATGTTACTTGTGCCATACCAAAATTGAATTTTGTCCCCCGTAGTGTTAGGTCGACAGGCCCATGTAGGGTGCTAGTCGACCAATATAGGGGTGTTACGTCCTGGGATATATAAACACTGGGCTCTTTCTATTGGACTAGGTGTGCGGCAACAAGCAACAACGGAAAACGCTAGATCCAACCCTTATCTATAAACCCAGGCAACAAACCACCCTAAACCGTCAAGAGTCCTGCCTGGACAACAAGGTATCCTATGACTCGGTTACAGTGTGCACGCACTATAGACTGCTGATAGTCAAGCAGGCTATATAAAAGATCACACAATTAAGTTGACTTAACACCTTACGAGCGGCCTATGCGGTTTATTTATGTGTACCGCACAGCGGGGTGTTTTTAGCCAAAATAGGGCTGTTTACGTGATCATTTTCATGCCTAAATAAGACCCAGAACGTAAAACTAGTACCTATCCCTGAAAGGGCATAAACAGAGCTTTCGAATGACACCATAACGATCCTTGTATGATGGATAGTTTTCTTGCAATAACCGTGCAACGCGAGTGCAAAAAGCAGGTAATTCGGTACTTTCAGTACATAATTGAGTATGTAGCGAGTGAGAGAGGGAGGAGGGAGCTGAGATTTGTGTCAGTAGGTTCGCCGCGGTGGTCTGGAGCAGTCATACGCTCGCTAGTCTCCTGCCACCACTTGTCTCTCTCTCTCAGCCACATTACGTGCTGAAATTGCCACTCGACCTATGTCGAGCGCCGCCACATAGTCCAGCTTTTTTTAACTCGACTTATGTTGCTCGCCGCTAATTAAGGGTTAAAGCTTCAAGGAAAAGATAGATAACGGAATTAAATTGCAGAAACAATTTAATAACAAACTAGAAGAAAGTACATTTAACGTTACGTTAATTAATACAACTAATCACCCCTGCGTGAAAGAAGGTGAAAGCAAACAGTCCTCAAAACATCGTACAGGTAGACAAGATGCGGGTTTCTAAACTGCATGCGGCTACTGTAGGATCTGATGCTTAGCAAAGAAAGTACGTTACGGATTTAGAGAACTCTCAACTCATAAGCAGGAATAAATACTAGTGATAGGACCTACAGTGTATAATGGCATAGGTATAATTAAATAAAGGCAGCAACTCGCAACATAACCACATACAGGTGTGCTTCTCACTCTTAGTCAGGCAAGCCTGCTCGGACAGAGTCTCTAAGCCACACCCTGACTCACAATGCTCACAAAAACGGTAGACTGTGGCACAATAACAAGCATACAGAAATAATAAACCCCTAGCTGTTAATCTGCCAGGTGGCAGAGGTCTAGCTGGAAGGATATAGGCTTCGGATACCCGAGCTGAGCCACCTGCTCTAGCCTAGGGACGTTCCCAAGTCTGTGCGCCAAATTACTCTATTTGAAAGGGTGCTCTCTTGAGAGACTCAGATCGCAAGTATCTGACTCTCTCCTGGCGACCCTATAACAAAAGCAAGACGTGCTAGCGCAGTGCTGAGTGGACTAGGCAAGGGCCCTCACACAACACAACACTAGACACACAGGGACACAGACAAGAAAATGCCCAAAGACTCCCACGGGTATCCTAGTAAAGTCGTGCGGGTCCACAGGACTCGCACCAGCAGACTTTACTTAAAGGATCGCAAAAAGACTCCCCTCCGGTCTAGCCCCTGCTATCCTGACACAAGAACACACTAGCAAGCATGAAACTACCACATATGAGACAACAAAAAAGCTTCCTAGCCTCATTAACAATTACGTCTCTGCATAAGGCCCAAAATCCTATCTAGTTATCTGAGAGCTCGTCGTTAATACAATAATAGATATAAGGTCTATCAAGGGGATGGGATAATTGAATAGACTGGTGAAGTAGTGGAAGGAAGGTATACAAAGTAAGAGAGAAAGTTTCTAAGTGGAGTTGAGAGGGATAGATATCAAGGGGGTCCGAAGGGTACGACAGTGAGGTGAGCTCTGAGTCTTGAATCTGTCTGGACCCCACCCTAGGCATACAAAATACATCCCAGGCTTGGCAACACTCAACACAGTTGCCGGGTCAAAATCGTCTACCCCGTGCGTGACTCGAAACTAAGCCTAACGTTGCAATCGGATGCATATGGCAACGCTTCAGGCTCGTCCCAAGCTAGACTCTCCGTGCGAAGCAACGTCCCCCAGCCGGTCTCTCTCTCCCGCTCGTCTCCTCCAACTCTCACTAGACTTACATCTTATATATTATAATGAAACAATCAACTATCGAGAATAAAATATACTAAGATGCGTTGGTTAAGAATAAGGGCAGCTACAAGCTGTGAAACAACATAAGAATATCCCAGACATTAGTTACATTGTCGTAGGATATATACTAAGGAAAAGCCTGCCGGCCGGCTGCTGCCAGCCGGTTTCTAAACGGCTGGGCAGCCGACGCGCGCGCACGCCCGCACGTGGCTACTATGCAGAAGCGTCACACCTCCCCCAAGATATAAGACCCTTGACTAAGTTCTTCATATCGAACAGAAAGCTTCTCATAGTACCACACACTGTTGCGACACAAGGCACTATATATACAAAAAATAAAGACTGTTGCGCTCCACCGAGCAAGTTCAACTAACTTAGCGACAATAAGCGAAAACATTCAACTTAGATACTGCTACAACATCTTATACAAAATTCTACCCATATAAAAATAAAGAGTTTTTATAAGGTTTTTGCTTTTTTTTATTTTGTTTTTCGGCTGAACTACAGTGACAGCCTATTTTCCTCCACACTCAACCCTCAATCCTGTGGCAGTCTAACCAACATCATCCACCCTTGACAGACAATCCGCTATCACGTTATCAGAACCGGCAATATGGCGTATGTCCAGATTATACTCCTGAAGCATGAGTGACCACCTGGTCAGCCTCATATTCCGGTTATGAAACTGATTCAAGAATTTCAGAGGGTGATGATCGGTATAAACCACTACGACTGGTCCGAAAGCAGGAACATATACATCGAAGTGCCGGAGCGCCAGCACTATCGCCAGGAGTTCTTTTTCAATTACAGAGTAATTCCTTTGTGCACTATTGAATTTTTTACTGTAAAAACTCACTGGATGTTAGATACCTTCATCATCTGTCTGTAACAAGACAGCCCCAGCCCCTACGCCACTGGCATCAGTCGCCAGCTGAAAAGGTCTGCTGAAGTTCGGGGCCATGAGTATGGGGTGGGTACATAACAGGTGTTTCACCAAGGAAAACGCCTCTGCACACTCAGGAGACCACCGGAACTTCTTGTCCTTACATAATAAGTCAGTTAAAGGTGCAAGTACAGTCGAATAGCCTTTGATGAAGCGACGATAATAGCCTATCATACCTAGAAACAGCATGATTTGTTTCTTAGTCGTAGGCTGGGGAAACTGATCGATGGCTTTGATCTTTGTCTGTGGAGGGCACACCTGACCCATCCCCACCTCGAACCCCAGGTACAAAACTGTGGCTTTGACAAAATCGCACTTACCCCGGTTTACCACCAAACCTGCTTCATTCAGTTTATTAAAAAGCTGTCTGATGTGAGCACAGTGACTGTTAAAATCCTTGTCGTATATTATGACATCATCTAGGTACACCGTACAGTTGGGAATGTCGGCTACAATGTCGTTCATTAACACCTTACGAGCGGCCTATGCGGTTTATTTATGTGTACCGCACAGCGGGGTGTTTTTAGCCAAAATAGGGCTGTTTACGTGATCATTTTCATGCCTAAATAAGACCCAGAACGTAAAACAAGTACCTATCCCTGAAAGGGCATAAACAGAGCTTTCGAATGACACCATAACGATCCTTGTATGATGGATAGTTTTCTTGCAATAACCGTGCAACGCGAGTGCAAAAAGCAGGTAATTCGGTACTTTCAGTACATAATTGAGTATGTAGCGAGTGAGAGAGGGAGGAGGGAGCTGAGATTTGTGTCAGTAGGTTCGCCGCGGTGGTCTGGAGCAGTCATACGCTCGCTAGTCTCCTGCCACCACTTGTCTCTCTCTCTCTCAGCCACATTACGTGCTGAAATTGCCACTCGAGTTATGTCGAGCGCCGCCACATAGTCCAGCTTTTTTTAACTCGACTTATGTTGCTCGCCGCTAAATAAGGGTTAATTTCTGAAACGTTGCAGGGGCATTTTTCAGCCCGTATGGCATAACATGGCAACGATATGTGGCACCGTCCACCACAAACCCACACACCTCTCGCGCTCGCTCAGACAAGGGCACTTGCCAATAACCCTTAACAAGGTCTATCTTAGTGAGGAACTTGGCTTTTCCTATCTTATCCACACTGTCGTCCACACGAGGGAGAGGGTAGGCATTTGTGGGGGTTAAACCATTCAACCTGCGGAAATCTATACAAAACCGCACCTTGCCATCTGGTTTGGGCTGCAGTGTGACTGGGGAAGTCCACCTTACTGCACCCTCAGAAATCAGCCCACGTTTCAGCATATAATCCAGCTCTTCCCTAAGTGCTGGTATTTTAATAGGGGGAACACGGTATGGCACTGATTTAAAGGGCGGGTGGTCCCCAACATCGACATCGTGCACCGCTTGAGTAGTGAGGCCAGGATGCTCCGCGAAAACAGCTGGGTTTGAATCAAACAAGTGCTGCACAGCTACACGCTGTTGCTCAGACAGGTGCAATATCAACTCGTGAGCCACTTGTCTAGAATTCCCCGCCCACTGATCCGCGGAAACATGACAATCCTAATTATCCTCCCCCGCAGCTTGACTGTCCTTTCCTCCTTCTCCACCACGATCGCTGCAGATCAACACCGGGACAGTGAGAGGCTCGGAGGGGCGCCTCACATACTCTTTCATCAGATTTACATGGCAGAGTTGGTTCTTTTTCTTACGATCAGGAGTAGCTACTAAATAGTCGAGATCAGAAACCTTCCTTACAACCCGATACGGACCAGAATACTTGGCAGACAAGGGGTGTCCCACCAGAGACAGTAGTATCAGTACCTCCTGATCTACTTCAAACTCCCTCAGCTTCACCTTCTGGTCGTATCTGTCCTTCATCTGAGCTTGTGAACTCTTAAGGTTCCGACCTGCTACCTCCAAGCTCTTTAGCATTCTCTCACGGCTTTCAACAACATACTTTAGAAGTGAGCATGGCTTTGTGACTCCCTCCCAGATCTCCTTGACTATGTGGAGGGGCCCCCTGACCCTGTGTCCAAAAACCAACTCGTTCGGGCTAAATCCCAAGCTCTCCCCAGGTACTTCTCTCGCAGCAAATAAAACGTATGGGAGACCTAGATCCCAGTCCTTCCCATTTTCCATGCAATAACACCGCAACATACTCTTGAGAGTCGAGTGCCACCTTTCCAAAACTCCCTGACTCTCGGGATGGTAGGCAGATGACACCACAGACACTATCCCATGTTGCTGCATGGTCTGCTTAAACAGAGCAGAAGTAAAATTGGATCCCTGATCAGACTGGATCTCCTGAGGGTAGCCATAACGAGAGAAATAGACAAGCAGGTTTTTGACAACAGTCTTAGCCATCCCGTTACGCATGGGGTAAGCATCTGGATACCGTGTTGCTACATCCATTACAGTTAGTAAAAATTTATTGCCGGCACTAGTGGGGGGCAATGGGCCAACCATATCGATAACTACTTTGCTGAAGGGCGGCCCAATGACAGGGATGGGTTGTAACGGGGCTCTCGGGATGACCTGATTGGGTTTCCCAACAACTTGACAAGTGTGACACTGTGACACCCATGACACGACACTCGCCTTTAACCCAGGCCACCAGAAAAGCTTGCTCAGAGCTGCCTCCGTCTTACGTGCCCCCAGGTGCCCTGCCAAAGGCACATCATGAGCTAATCTCAATAAGCTCTCACGGCACACCCTCGGTACTACTAACTGGTCCACTAATCATGACCCGCCATCCCACTTTTTCTTGGGATCCTGATGTCTCCGATACAAGATCCCCTCGGACAAGAAAAAATCAGCAGGCTGCGCATCCCCATCGCTCTCCAGTTCGATAGCACCATTACCACACGCCCTGACTTCAGGATCTTCCAGCTGCAAGGAACATAATATATCAGCAGGTGCGAGATTATCCAAGTTCATCTTAAATAATTTATTTCCACCTCCAATGTCCCGCTGAGCCATCCTTTCTTCACGCTGCGCATAACGATGCTGGATGCTGTCGCAGAGTCTCTTCCTGCCCTGCACCTGCACTAGCGGTGACAGGCCCCGGGGCCTCTCCAGACTCTAACATAGGTGCCAATAATGAGTCACCAAGAAACACTGCCGGCTCAAAACTCTCCAATTGACCAACACTTCCCGTTTTCTTGTGACCTTTCCTCCGCGGTTTGATAGACTGAGGTGGTGGCTGCAAGGCTCCGGATGTCTGAGAACGCGTCACAACACACGCCATAGTTTGTACGCTACACTTCTCAACACACTCCTGTTCCTCCCTACTAACGTCGGCCGCATTCTCGGCAACGACCAAGGGTGAAACCTTAGAAGCAGGCACCGCAAAGTCGTTGCCGAGGAGGGGGTCGACGCCCCCAACAGGCAAGTTCTCTACAATTCCTACATCCAGCTCCTTCGCCACACCACCCACCTCCAGCTCCATCCGCACCAGCGGGTAGGACTCCGAAGCATTGATCCCCTGAACTACCACCACCCGAGCAGCGTTAATCGGCCTACCAGTAAAGTTCTTTTACAAGGTCTGAGAAGCCCCCGTATCACGCAATAGCTTAACTCCTCGCCTTTCGCCAGCCCACCTCACAAAACCATGCCCTCTATGACCCCCAAAGACGTCGCGGACAGGGTTCGAGCCTTCCGGACTCTTGAACACAGGCTGTGTCCCAACCTCTGATGAACTACCCTTGGCAAACTCAGAAGATATAGGCGACACCCCTATGCTGCGGGCCAATGACACAACCTTGTTTGGTGGCTTGTTCGGACAAGCATTTGCAAAGTGACCCTCCTTGTGACATGCAAAGCACTCTTTACTCTTTGGTTTCCCTTGGGAGTGGGAGGTACCATTAGACTTCTTATACGGGACGGTATTTGGTTTATGTTCAGTTTTATTGTCAGTGCTAGATGGCTTTGTGTATATATGTGTATAACAATTCTTGGGAGGGGGAGGGGTACGATCCTTTGCACCCGACTCACTCCTAGCTGCTGCTTCGCACCCTCGAATTAATGACAGTCGGCGGTCAGCCATTTCTGCTGCCTCCTGGAGAGTTCTAGGATTGTTTCCTTTATATTTAATGTTAAGTCCCCGCCTGTGCACTTAAAGAACTGCTCCAAGAGAACCAGCTCACTCAACTCCTCAAAAGTAGCTGCCCTCTCAGAATGCAGCCAATGTCGTAGTGCATCAGACAAGTCCCGGGCGTGTTCTAGGAAGGTACTATCCTTGCCCTTAGTAACACCCCGAAACTTCAAGCGGTAAGTTTCTGGTTGTAACTCATAGGCCCGTAGCACAGCCTTCTTTAGCTCATCATAAACTACACAGGACTCTAAAGGTAGTGCATCATACGCTTTTAGCCCCTTTCCTAGGAGTCTTGATGAAACTAATGCTGCCCACTTTTCCTGAGGCCACTGGTGTTCCTGACACTTCTTCTCAAATCGCATAAAAAACTCAGTCACACATAATTCATCGAACACAGGAACTAGTTTAAGCAGGTGCGACAATGATTGGTCCCGATGTCTGTTACCTCCCCAATATTTCGCCCTGTAACCTCCACTCAAGATCTCTCCAGCTCCCTGTCAGCCCGATACCTAGTAGACTCTGCCTGCAGTTCAGCCTCTCGTATAGCTGTTCTCTCTTCAGCCTCAGACTGCACACTAGCCTGTCTCTCGGCAGCCTCAACCTGAGCTCTAGCCTGTCTTTCGGTAGCCTCAACCTGAGCTCTAGCAACCTCAGCCTGCACACTAGCCTGTCTCTCGGCAGCCTCAACCTTGGCCATCTCAAGCCGAAACAACAAATCTGGAGTCAACCCTTGAGGAGGGGAAGATGCATTTAATGGGGAGGGTCCCTGTGATTGAATTCCACGCTGCCATTGACCATCAACTTGGGGGTATGTACTAAATTCAGGCACCCTGACGTTTGATATGGGGGTAGAGTGGAGGGGGGGCTGGGGACCGGGGCCCCCAGTCGCCTCTCCACCCAGGTCTCTCCCTTCTAAACCCAATATCAAAGTCCTCAGCTGATCTTTCCTCATGCCACTTAAACCCTGGTGACCCTGAAGACCTGCCACACACTTTAAGCCATACTTATTCAGCTTCAACACCCTGGCAGCGGTAAGGGGCACCTCTAAAAATCTTCTAGCACCCTCCTCGCTATCGACTAGCCACTCCACAGGTCTTTCTCCCTCCGAGCCTGTATCGTGACCTGATCCATCACTGTGTTCTGATATATTAGACATGTTTGTGTACTGCAGTAATTATCACGGTTATAGAATGTGCCTTATCTCCTATGCAAGTATGTATATACTAATGTTATTTAAAGTCTTTAATGTGTTATATTGGTTGCTCCAAAAAAAAAAAATCTATGTCCACTGTATTCCTCTAATCATAAGGAATCTCAAAACAAATGACCACTATATTCCTCTGTTCAGTACATCCTATGCAAGGTCGCCATTTGTTACGTCCTGGGATATATAAACACTGGGCTCTTTCTATTGGACTAGGTATGCGGCAACAAGCAACCTCGGAAAACGCTAGATCCAACCCTTATCTATAAACCCAGGCAACAAACCACCCTAAACCATCAAGAGTCCTGCCTGGACAACAAGGTATCCTATGACTCGGTTACAGGGTGCACGCACTATAGACTGCTGATAGTCAAGCAGGCTATATAAAAGATCACACAATTAAGTTGACTTAAAGCTTCAAGGAAAAGATAGATAACAGAATTAAATTGCAGAAACAATTTAATAACAAACTAGAAGAAAGTACATTGAACGTTACGTTAATTAATACAACTAATCACCCCTGCGTGAAAGAAGGTGAAAGCAAACAGTCCTCAAAACATCGTACAGGTAGACAAGATGCGGGTTTCTAAACTGCATGCGGCTACTTTAGGAGCTGATGCTTAGCAAAGAAAGTACGTTACGGATTTAGAGAACTCTCAACTCATAAGCAGGAATAAATACTAGTGATAGGACCTACAGTGTATAATGGCATAGGTATAATTAAATAAAGGCAGCAACTCGCAACATAACCACATACAGGTGTGCTTCTCACTCTTAGTCAGGCAAGCCTGCTCGGACAGAGTCTCTAAGCCACACCCTGACTCACAATGCTCACAAAAACGGTAAACTTTGGCACAATAACAAGCATACAGAAATAATAAACCCCTAACTGTTAATCTGCCAGGTGGCAGAGGTCTAGCCGGAAGGATATAGGCTTCGGATACCCGGGTTGAGCCACCTGCTCTAGCCTAGGGACGTTCCCAAGTCTGTGCGCCAAATTACTCTAATTGAAAGGGTGCTCTCTTGAGAGACTCAGATCGCAAGTATCTGACTCTCTCCTGGCGACCCTAAAACAAAAGCAAGACGTGCTAGCGCAGTGCTGAGTGGACTAGGCAAGGGCCCTCACACAACACAACACTAGACACACAGGGACACAGACAAGAAAATGCCCCCAGACTCCCACGGGTATCCTAGTAAAGTCGTGCGGGACCACAGGACTCGCACCAGCAGACTTTACTTAAAGGATCGCAAAAAGCCTCCCCTCCGGTCTAGCCCCTGCTAACCTGACACAAGAACACACTAGCAAGCATGAAACCACCACATATGAGACAACAAAAAAGCTTCCTAGGCCTCATTAACAATTACGTCTCTGCATAAGGCCCAAAATCCTATCTAGTTATCTGAGAGCTCGTCGTTAATACAATAATAGATATAAGGTCTATCAAGGGGATGGGATAATTAAATAGACTGGTGAAGTAGTGGAAGGAAGGTATACAAAGTAATAGAGAAAGTTTTTAAGTGGGGTTGAGAGGGATAGATATCAAGGGGGTCCGAAGGGTACGACAGTGAGGTGAGCTCTGAGTCTTGAATCTGTCTGGACCCCACCTTAGGCATACAAAATTCATCCCAGGCTTGGCAACACTCAACACAGTTGCCAGGTCAAAATCGTCTACCCCGTGCGTGAGTCGAAACTAAGCCTAACGTTGCAATCGGATGCATATGGCAACGCTTCAGGCTTGTCCCAAGCTAGAATCTCCGCGCGAAGCAACGTCCCCCAGCCGGTCTCTCTCTCCCGCTCGTCTCCTCCCACTCTCACTAGACTTACATCTTATATATTATAATGAAACAATCAACTATCGAGAATAAAATATACTAAGATGTGTTGGTTAAGAATAAGGGCAGCTACAAGCTGTGAAACAACATAAGAATATCCCAGACATTAGTTACGTTGTCGTAGGATATATACTAAGGAAAAGCCTGCCGGCCGGCTGCCGCCAGCCGGTTTCTAAACGGCTGGGCAGCCGACGCGCGCGCACGCCCGCACGTGGCTACTATGCAGAAGCGTCACAGGGGTTATCCGGCGGGGTCCCATTTAAGCTCTCAAATGACTCGTGACTCCCAGCCCATAGCGGCAGGGGGTTATTGGCGTCACTCTGAACCATCTCTTTCTCTCCTTAATGTCATACCTGAACGAACTGATGACGGTAACATAGACGTGTTACCATCGTCAGTGCCAGATTTGCCTTGGCCCCCCCAGCGGATAATGAGGTAGAAATACAAGAGACCTTGGAGCAGAGTGAGGAGCCGGCGGATGGTGTGTTCTCCCCGGCTCCTCAGTCTCTCCCTAGTAATTATTCTGAGGCTAGTTCACACTCGTCCAAAGACCCCCATATGAAATGGATGACTTCTGATCAGGTAAATGAGTTATTGCATAAAGTTATGCAGCATTATCAAATCCCTGCCTCTTCGGATCCCCCGGTCACTCTCTCAGCTGCGCCCCCTAGTACTTCTGTTGTCAGACCTCTAGACCCCCCAGAATTAATTCCTTCTTGTCCAACCCCAGTGGTAGCAGCGGCCCCAGGCCCTACAGTGCCGGCAACGCTAGCTATGTCCACCCTCAGGGTTGTTGCCGATGTCCCCCCATCTCCTTTAGATAAGGCACCTCTGAGGAAGGGCCCCATGCCCCTCCTCTATGGTACTGACTGCTCTTGGGTAACTGTGTTACCAGAGAACCCCCTTTTAGCTCAACCTTCGGTGTCAGGGGACCCCCCAGTTCCCGGCGAGTGGTCCATTGAGATCAATAAGACCCGTAAATTTAGGGCAAAAGACGAGGCTGGGAGGGTATTGGATGTACTGATTAAGGGTGTACCAAGTTCATACAACCCGGCTTATTTTTTGTATTCAGCCGCGCCGGCCGTTCCTCCCGCCGCATCTGCACGACTATTTGCTGATTGGTCGAAGGCTGATGGCATCAATGATGTCAAAGCCTTGAATGCTCTTACGCCAGAGTTGGCTACAACTCCGGTCCTGGACCAAGCACAGACTCCGGTCCTGCAGATGGGGCAGGTAGGAGTAGGCCCTTGGGTAGATTGGGAGTTAGAAGCTCAGATTTTTGCTACTACTATCACCTCAAAATCTTCTCATCAGATTCCTCAGGAAAACCATACTTACTTTTCCTTGCCGGTAGCCAAAGCGGAAGGAGTGTCCCCAGACTTACTTACATTTCTGGCGGCCCCCAAAGTGTCCTTACATGCCCTTGATGAACCTTTTTCTCCCCCCCCCCCCCCCAGCTGCTCACCTGGAGAGGGATTTTAAGTTACGCAATAAGGCCTACCGGATGTTCTCTCAGTACTTGGTGAGTCACCAAGTAGCCGCCTCTCTTGCACGTACTATATCAGCCATTGCTGACCCCCAAATTAGAAAAGCTACTGAGCTGGCTGGAAGAACTCTTGCTTCAAAACGCCATTCAGTCACTAGGGGACATTAGAATTGCAATATTAGAAGCGGTTCGAGCCCGCCAAGATCTGAGAGTCCATCTGGTGAGAAAGTTGCCGGCAGACATAGGTCGCCGGGTAACTCTCTCCCCGGTTCTTACTGCCACCCTCCTTAACTCTGATACTTGGAGTCTGGTTTTTAATATGGTGAGTGGGTGGAAGCAGGTTACCTCCCAAGCTAGGAAGGACCCGGCTAAGAAGCTTTTTCATAAATCAAAGGGCGGTAACAAACCGTACCAACCCCAAGCTAAGCAGTCATCAAGAGACCCCAGACCACCTCCTCAGCAGGGAGGTAATTCGCACAAACGCAAACAAGGTAAACAGCATGGGTATAAGGGGAAGGCCCTATACAAAGGTCATCAGGGCCCAGCATCAGCCAAAACTAGTCAAGCGTCTGATGCCAACCCACATACACCTCCAAAAAAACTAGCCACTCGTACTCTCCACATCCCAGGGCCGAACTCAAAGGCACAGGATTGGAGAGTTGCCTTGAAGGGCGAACCCCGGTTGCGCCTAGGTTCGTTCCGCTCATTCCGCTCGGCCTGACCCAAGAATACCTGGGCCAGGAAGATAGTGAGCAAAGGAATCACCTGGCGGTGGCGCCGGCGGCCTCGACTGCGTCAGACGCGGGAATATACCAAAGTGTCTCAGGAGGAGGAGGCCCTACTGCAGGAAATGATTGCCAAACAGGTCCTTATTCAGGTCAATGCATATCAGCCAGTATTCACGTCAAGACTCTTCTTAGTGCCAAAAAGGGACAGTGTGCAGATGCGACCAGTTCTAGATCTCTCGCACCTGAACACATTTATAGAGAATTCACCCTTCAGGTTGTTGACTGTTCAGCAACTCAGACTCGCACTTCCGCAGCAAGGTTGGATGTGCTCGATCGATCTCAAAGATGCCTATTGGCATGTCCCTATAAACATGCGGTTCCAAAATGTTCTCGCTCTGAGAGTCCGGCATGATACTTATTTCTTTCAACGGATGCCGTTCGGGTTGAACCTAGCACCGAGAGTATTTACCAAACTCGTCCGGCAAGCTCTTTTACGCCTGTTAGTTCGAGGCATACAGGTGTTTTGGTATCTGGACAATTGGCTAGTAGTGGCAAACTCTTTGGAATTATGTCAAGACTATGTAAACCAAGTGTTAGCTCATGTACGAACCCTAGGGTTCAAGGTGAACTTGGCAAAGTCGCACCTTGTCCCCTCCAGGACTTTTCAGTGGATAGGACTGGTCTGGGACACCTACGCTCTGACTCTTACTCAGAGTGTGGACAACCGTGGCAGGTTTCGCAGGAAACTGTTCCGGTTCCTCGACAGTCTGGATACGACCAGGAAAACGTGGGATTCCCTGATCGGTTCTCTCAACTGGATACAATTAACTGTCAAGTTGGGCCGATTGAAAGCCAAGCGATTAATCCTGGAAGGCAACAAAGTGTTCCCTCTCTTGCCGGAGAAGAAATTATGGCCAATTCCTCCGTTAATCCACAACTTACTATCGGCCTGGACCAAGCGCGAAGTCCTCTACTCGGTCGTGACATGGGTTTCTCCCCCTCCTACGGTATGGGTAGACACAGACGCCTCGGGGACACTAGGTTGGGGATATCAGTCAAGCCTAGGACACCAGGGTCAGGGCAGCTGGGTGTCAGACAGCCAATCACACATCAACAAGCAAGAGCTTTTAGTTCCCCTTTTCTTTCTCAAAACTCACGGCAAGGCCTTGAAGAACACATCGATAGCTTTCAGAATGGACAATCAAACTGCCGTTTTTTGTATTCAGAAACAAGGCTTAGTGAGGTCACGAAATTTGATGAGCGTTTCAGATTTTTTTTTTTACCCTAGCCGACTCGCTAGGAATTTCCCTGCATGCCACATACCTCCCCGGCGTGGCACATCTGGGCAGACGCTCTCTCTCGCCGGCGGAGCACTCTAGTAGAATGGACAATCAAACAGGCTATCTTCAACAAGATGATTGCAAAGCCGGCCCGTCCACAGGTGGACTTGTTTGCGTCCGCAGAGAACCACAGACTCCCACTCTTTCTCACACGTCACGGGGTAACCTCGGCGGGGGGACCCGATGCATTGCTGGAGGACTGGAACAGGTTGACCTCAATCTATCTGTTTCCGCCGCCAGACTCTGTGTTAATGTGCAAAGTCATTCACAAGCTGAGGGATTACCGGGGCCGAGTAGCTTTGATCGCGCCTCTTTGGCCGGCCCAGGTTTGGTACCACCAATTGCAACAGTGGTGCAGGACCCCGGTGTCCCTCCCGGTCTCCGTTTTCCACTTGGAAACGATTGGCAACCTTCGGACCTCGCTCAGTTTTGCCATATGGATATTTACTATGCCAAATGGTTGAATCAATTTGGGCCAAGCGTCACTAAGAAGATAATGAACCAGTACACACCGTCTACCAGGAGACAATATCAATCCCATTGGAAAACTTTTACAACCTGGATTGTTGAGTCAGGGCAAACGACTGCCTCGGGAGCCTTAATTTTCAAATACTTAGACTATCTATTTGAGCAGAAGCATTTTTCGGTCGTAACGTTAAAAAATCATCTGTCTGCCATTAGGACCCCCTTCCTTGATCTCACCGGCCTTTCCATACCGCAGGCGGAGGAGAAAGGTTTTATGAGGGCATGTTTCAAGCTTCATCCACCTCCCCGCCAGCTCATGCCCACCTGGTCGCTTGATAAAGCCTTAGAATTACTTCAATCGCGCAAGTATAATAATGCGCCGGATTTTGACTCAATTTTGAAAAAGGCTGTCTTCTTCATGGCACTTGCCACCGGAAACCGGGTGTCTGAGCTGGTGGCGATGAGCAACGAACCAAACTGTTTCAGATTTGGGAGACTGCACGACCATGTTCAAATCGCGCAGTCTCCCTCTTTTATTGCTAAGAACGAACATTCGGACCACGTTTTTTCTGAATTTTCCGTCCCGGCCTTGAAGAGAGGCCTCATTCATCACCTTTTATGTCGTGTGCAAGCACTCACAAAGTTTATGAGGGCTGCACAACCTCGCCAACCAAGGTGCTTTATGGGTTAATCGGACAGGTAAGTGTGTTACAAAACGGAAGTTAGCTTCCATGCTTGTCGACATTATCAGGGAAAGCAATCCCGGCGTGATAGGCAGGGCTCACGATATCAGGAAATGGGCAGTATCCCTCAGATTTCTGCAAATTTTTTCAATTGATGATATTGCTCAAACTCAACTTTGGGTTTCTAATCATACGTTCCTCACACGCTACCTGTCGGTTGCTCTAGATAAACCAAAGCGTACCTGTGTAGCTTTACGGCAACGGGTACAGTAGGTAATGTTCTCTTATAAGTTGTGTTGTTTTAAAAGGGGGGGGGGGGTGCGGAATAGTCCATATCCCCTCTGTACCCTTGGAGATTGTGATGCATCACGAGCTGTGATAGGACGGGTTCTACAGTCCAGTATTAGTTTTATTGTTTTTACATTCTAAGAAGATATATTGCATAATTGCAACTATGTATGTTTTACCAAAGTGTACAAATATATTAATGTACAAATAGTTTAAGGAGAGAACGAATAACTACTGCAGAGTTATAGTTCTACGGGACAAATGCGTGTCAAATTTGTCCATGCATACGATTAATTGCAACGATCTGACCATGAGCAAGCAGTTTCTTAATGCCACACACTGCTTGCAAATCTTTTATACCTTTTTCTATATGTTATATTGCATACAATAAAACTTAAGAAAATGTTATCCGGATTCTTCTTCCCTAAGGTTATGATATTTTACGAATGTCCCGCCTCCAGTCTTGATATTCAGGCGAAGTCGTCAATGATGAAGGGGCCCTATTAAATTATAGGTTTGATTCCCGAAGGGAAGTAGAGAAAACCTAATATTTAGTAGGGCCCCGTAATCATTGACGACTCGGGCCTTCCCAACCATCCCACTTCCCATTCGTGATTTCCATAGTTTATTCTTGGTATATCTGTGAAGGTCGAAGATGGCCGCTAGGGGGCCTGGTGTCGGGGAAGCAAAGCATGAGAAATCCACATATATGGCAAGTCATATGATAACAGATATTCATTTTTTTTTTTTTTTTTTTTACAGAGTTTTTTTCTGTAGGGTACCCGATCAAAATGACGATCCCGTGAGGGAATTAAGCGTGCACTTATGACGAGTACTCCATGATACCTCCGCGCGGGCTATTCAAAATGCTGGCGCAGGATGTTGAATGGAGACTATTATTATTAATAGGCAAAGTCGTCAATGATTACGGGGCCCTACTAAATATTAGGTTTTCTCTACTTCCCTTCGGGAATCAAACCTATAATTTGTACAACTTATCTTCTATATCTCATAGTGTAACTATTAATGATATATATTCACAAATAAAATATTTGGGCTGTATAACCAGTCCGGCTTATCAAGTATCACAGCTCGTATACTTATCACATTCTCCGGCGGAGGGTCTGAGGGTCTTGGCTCTCATTACCGCCCCCCCAATTCTTTTTAAGATCATTCTTAAAACTAGTAGCACACAAGACCAATTAGACCCACTGCCGTAATGCCACACAGGTAAGTTTTGGTTTATCTAAGGCCACAGATAGGTAGTTCGTCAGAAAAGTATGATTGGATGACCACAATTCTGTATCCGCAATATCATCTATGGGATAATTATGCAAGAATCTTAATGAAACTGCCCACTTCCTGATGTTGTGGGCCCTTCCCACTATGCTGGGATTACTTTCTTGGATTACATCTACAAGCAATGATGCCAATTTTCTTCTTGTGACGTGCTTACCTGCACTATTAACCCCACAAACCTCCCTGTTGTTGAGGATGTGACACTCTCAAAACCTTTATCAAAGATTATACTGGGCATAAAATATGGTGTGTGTCTCCGCGCTTATGCGCTGGGACAGTAAACTCAGAGAAAACATGATCGCAATGTTCATTTTTTGCGACAAAAGTGGGGGAAGAAGCAATTTGTACATTAATATTGCTCATCGCCGCCAGCTCAGACCCCCCCGTTACCTGTGGCCAAAGCCATAAGGAACACAGCCTTCTTTAACAGTGAGTCGAAATCCGGCGCATGATTATACTTGCGCGAATGAAGCAAAGAAAATGCTTTGTCAAGTGACCAGGTAGGCATGAGCTGACGGGGTGGTGGGCGAAGCTTGAAACATGCCCTCATGAACCCTTTCTCCTCTGCCTGCGTTATAGATAGCCCTGTTAAGTCATAACAGGGAGTTCTGATAGCTGACAAATGATTTTTCAGTGTAATTACAGAAAGGCGTTTTTGTTCAAATAATTAGTCCAAATATATGAAGATCAAAGCTACTGATGCGTCAGTTTGCGCTGTTTCTACTATCCAAGTCGTGAAAGACTTCCAATGCGATTGATATTGACCCCTGGTAGAAAGAGTATACTGATTGAGGAATTTATTAGTGACGCTCTCCCCATACGGGGTTAACCATTTGGCATTCTGAAGGTCCAAAAGGCAAAAGTCAGCGAGATCTTTAGGTTGCCAATTGCCTCCAAGTGGAAGTACGAGATCGGTAGTGACACCGGGGTTTCGCACCACATTTTCAACTGGTGGTACCACACCTGAGCCGGCCATAGAGGCGCGACCATCGCCGACCCGTGGTAATAACGTTCTTGACATTGTACTTGCAACAAAAGAAGAATTAATAGAGAATTTTAATGTTGGTGATGAATTCAGTAACAGCGACCATCGTACGATAACTTTCACTTTAAAGTTTACTAGTAACGAACCAAATAGTAGCATCGAAAAAGTCCCTAATTTCAAGAAAAGCAAACTTCCATAAACTTAGAGCTATGTTTAATGAAACTGACTGGAGCTTTTTAATTAACAATAACGACATAAATACATCTTGGAAGTTGTTCGAAACCACTTACCTAAAAGCAGTGCAAGACTGCAAACCATCGAAAATACGGCGTCCAGGCCATAATAATAAGCCCAAATGGTGGAATAAAGATATTTCAAACTGCCTGCTTGCTAAAAAATTTGCTAATGATAGATTAAAATCCTCACAAAATGATGAAGAACGGGTGAAATTTGTAGAGCTACGACGCAAAGCCAAAACGTTAATTAAGCAAAGTAAGAGACCTTACAGTTACATATTGCGAATCAAAGTAAAACAAACCCGATAGAATTCTATAGTTATATCAGAAAGAAAAAAGTAGTTACTTCAACTGTTGGACCGTTAGTCGATGAAAATGGAGAATACACCAAAGACGAAGTACAAATGAGTAATGCCCTCAATACCTTCTTTGCATCAGTTTTTACAACAGAAGACCTCAGTGATATCCCTACACCATCGCCGATTCAGATTGATAATTCAGATGTTCTAAGCAATATCACCGTTACAGAGAGAGAAGTATTGAATTGTTTAGATAAACTCAAGGTAAATAAAACGCGTGGACCTGATACAATCTCGCCTAGAGTTCTAAAGGAAGCTAAGGATGAGCTCTCCAAATCCCTGACATTACAATTCAATAACTCCTTGCAGTCTGGAACTATGCCTGATCAGTGGAAGCTAGCCAATGTACCACCGATATTAAAAAAAGGCAGCAAATCCCTACCCAGTAACTATCGTCCAATTAGCTTAACCTCAGTTGTATGTAAAATGCTAGAAACGGTCATAAGAGACAGACTCGTAAATCACTTAGAGCAAAATAACATTCTTAACCCGGGAACTGCAGGGAGACTCTTAAGAGTTCCCCCGGCGGACTGCGGGAAGACTCTGAAGAGCAGAGCTTTTGAACGCGTACCTGACCGTACTCTGACTGAGAGTAAGATATGCTGTGTCTCAGACCAACCCTATCCACTGAATTACCCGTGTGGGAACAAGGTTCGACTTTGCCAAGTTGTCCTTGAAGCCTAGGGATTGAACATGGTTTATAATTTGAGTGACATGAATTTTGCATTGACTCTGATTCTGCCACCACTAGCCAGTCGTCTAAGTACCACAATACCTTGATTCCTTGATTCAATATTGGCATGAGGGCTTGCCGGACTAATTTTGTGAATATTCTCGGTGCAAGGTTCAACCCGAATGGCATTCTCTGAAAGACATAAGTATGATGCTCTATCCTCAAGGTGAGGAATTTTTGGAACCTTTTGTTTACCGGGACGTGCCAATAGGCTTCTGTCAGGTCAAACGAGCACATCCAACCTTGCGGCGGAAGTGTTAGCCTGATGTGATTCACAGTGAGCATCCTGAACGATGTGTTGTGAATGTTTCGATTCAAACAAGATAGCACGACCGGTCTCATCTGAATACTGTCCCTCTTTGGTACGAGAAAAAGTCTGGACGTGTAAACTGGGCAAGTTGGATTGACCGGGACAATGATATGCTTGGTGGTAATTTCCTGGACTAGTGACTCCACCTCTAAAGAAACATTATTTATATCTATTGGTTGACGTAAACGAGGTCGCCGGAGCCACCGCCAGTTTATGCCCTTGCGTACCACTGTCCGTGCCCAAGTCCGCCGGGGCCAAGCCCGTTGACACGCCCGAAATGACCCAGTTCGTTGACTGGGCATGTCCGGCGTAACTACCCTTGGATCCAAGTCGCCCACGACAGGCCCCGGGAGTGAGAAAGTTTGTGATATGACTAGTTTTTTTAATGGTGGTGGGGTAGGGTTAGACGGCTGACTAGGTTTGTCAAAAGTCGATCCCTGGCCTAATCTTTGTTTTTGTTGATGCTTGTGCCATTTACCAGATTGTTTTCCCTGCTGATACTTGGGCTGGCTGCTTCCATGTGCTGGAGGGGACTTATGGCTCTGAAAGGGCTTAAACCCACTAGGTTGGGGTTTAGCACTGCTCTTGGGCTTGGAATAAGGTTTCTTAAAGTGATCTTTCCTAGCCTGGGAAGCACCCTGCTTGACAGTATCTTCCATTTTGAAGACTGTTTTCCAAGTGTTGGGGCAAAGTAACGAGGGCGTCAACACTGGTGAATGGATTACCCGGCGACCAATGTCTTCCGGCAATTTCTTCACCATGTAGACCCGTATGTCTTGACGTGCGCGGACAGCCTCCAACAAGGTTATCCTGACGTCGCCCAGAGATTGTATAGCGTTCTGTAGTAGAAGCCGGCGGGATAAGTCTGTGGCTTTCCTAAAATCTGTGTCATTAATAGCATCAATTGTTCTAGTGAGGGACTTGGCTAATTGGCAACTTAGTAAGAACTGGGAGAAGAGCCTGAAAGCTTTGTGTCTCAACTTAAAATCTCGGTCCAAATGTGCCGGAGGAGGCATTGAAAAGGGCTCCTGTAGGTCCCATAAAGCTAATTTAGGGGCGGCAAGAAAATCAAATATAGCAAGGGGAACTACTCCGGCTTTTGTGATAGGCAACGAGAACCAGCTATGATTCTCTTGAGGTATTTGGTGGGAGAATTTTGACGTTATTGTCGCCGCAAACTGTTGCGCCTCAATTTCTCAGTCCACCTAAGGACCTGAACCTACCTGTCCCACCTGCAAGACTGGATTGATGGACTGGTTGCTCACCGGAAGTGTATCCAGTTCCGGAGTGAGCGTGGCTAGGACTTTGATGTCGTTCATGCCGTCAATCTTGGACCAATTCGCAAATAGTCATGCAGAGGAGGCAGGAGGAGTAGCCGGTGTGGGGGAATACACGAAATACTCATAGGAATAAACATTGGGGATGGCTTTGACAGCTACATCCAAAATCTGACCCTGTGTGTCTTTTGCTCTTAATGTTCTACCTTTATTCATCTGGATTACCCACTCACTAGGGACTGGGAGCTCCCCCGCAATTGTCGTCTGTGCTATGGCTTGATTTTGTGCCATGATAGTCACCCATGAGCAATCGGGACCGTAAAGCAGAGGCATAGGTCTTTTCTTTATCGGTACCTTTTCTAAAGGAGGGGGATTAATGTCCGTAATTAGATGCACGTTAGTGGTGGTTAAAGCCGGACTTTGTACACTACTAGTAAAAGCAGTAGGTTGAGTTACGTTAGGTAGGGAGGGTGGCAAATTAGATGGAACAACGACTCTGGTTGGCACTAATAGCCGCACAACAGACCCAATCGGAGGAGCTCCCGGTACAGCTGTGGGAGTTTCCAGTGATTTAGGTGGTACATTATATTGTTGCATCATATTACGGATAATTTAATCTAGGTCCTCCCTGGTGAAATAATGTTTCTGGGAACTCTTAGATGACTCAGACCCTACCTCTGACCCTTCCTCAACTGGCCCAGGCTGAGCTGAAGATAACTGTTCTAAGTCTTCCGGCTCTACATCTCTTCCGGTTGTTGCCGGGATTCAGACGCAAACTGTTCACTACCTGGCCATACTAGGTCAGGGACGGAAGAGGGAATATTGTCAACATTGTCACTACCTCTATTATCCGCCAAGTATTGGTTCAAGGACTCTGTTCGCACGGCCTCAGGGTGTCTCCACACACTGCGGCCTTACTCTACATTACTCTGTGAATCAAGAATAACTTGAGAACTCTGAATGAATTGTGAACCCGTATCATAGCCATGTGGCTCACTCACTGTGTAGCCTCCATACTGTTCAGCAAGAACTCTTTGAGACACTATAGGAGCCCGACTACGTGTTGTATCTAACTTTGGGATAGTAAAATTCACATTGTGTTCCACATATCTGTCACTAGCCCCGTCACTGGGAGTTGACTCAGCTCCCTCCGTCCCTACCTCGGAACTGCCAGATTGGATGTTATGCATGGTAGAGGTAGGGGCGGAGGGCGATGGACGTGACCCCGGCGATTGCCGAGGCTGCGAGCACGTCGCCTTGCGGGAATGTTTATGACCCTTCCCCTCTGACTGTCTGTCACTAGATGTAGCCGCGTCAGTTTTCCGCCTCTTGAGCGACCTAGACGTCTCTGTGGACGACTTGTAGGACCGCTTGAGTGGGGGGGGGGGGGGGGGGTTGCCCTACTTGAGTCACTATTGTCACTGCTGCTCACTATTTCTTTAGAGATAATTTTGGGCTTATGTTTTACTTTAGAGCTGGGCCGAGAAGGAGGAGTTTTAACAACTGGCGATTTTATTACTAATTGGTCCCAGAGTGCCTCATCATCACAGTGAAGGGCTTTATGAGCAATGTCTTTTGAATAAGAATTAAAAGTGTTTTTAACTTCTTGTAATGCAACTAGACATGATTGATTTCTTTGATTTAATAATCCACTCCTGAGGTCTGTGCATATCTCGCACCTCTTTGAAACCCAGACTCCCCTGGACCTATCAAGGCACTTAACGCATTTTACACATGGTTTATGGTAAAAGACCGGGATATTAGAACAAGTTGGGGTAGAGCATAACGTGACTAAGGGCATGATGGAGACTTAACGCCCCCCCCCCCCCCCCCAGCCGGGATCGGCCCCTCCCCCTGGTGTCCAGTGCCCTTACAGATGTGTTGTGATCTGGAAAGAAAATTTCCAGGAATCAATGCTCATAAGGATAAACCGAGACATTTACACATCATTACACCCCCAAATGCGCCGGAAAATTAAACGTACCCACACCGCTACTCTAAGCTTCCTTCACACTTGTTTTTTAAAAGATCTCTGAGATCCTTTCTCGGTTTGAACTGCTTACCTGTGACTAAGTGTCACTGACCCATACTTTAGATAATTCCTTTCGGATATGTATTAACCAACACAATATCTCCCATGACCTGATTGATAGTAAATTACCCCACTGGACTTTTCCGCCGGGCGAATTCAAAGTCATGTCATGCCGCGTGAGGCTATTTGTATAGGTGAGTTCTCTCGGCCGGGCCGAGATCACCCCCTTAGGAATCTGCATTTCCGCCGGGAGTCTAGTGGTACTCCGGACCACGCTGGGATCCTTGGATCTATTCCCTGCCTGCCTGCAAGGCGAGCCTCTGGCATCAATACCCGGTAAAGATCGTCGGAGGGAAAACACCAAGCTTTTTAACACCTTACGAGCGGCCTATGCGGTTTATTTATATGTACCGCACAGCGGGGTGTTTTTAGCCAAAATAGGGCTGTTTACGTGATCATTTTCATGCCTAAATAAGACCCAGAACGTAAAACAAGTACCTATCCCTGAAAGGGCATAAACAGAGCTTTCGAATGACACCATAACGATCCTTGTATGATGGATAGTTTTCTGGCAATAACCGTGCAACGCGAGTGCAAAAAGCAGGTAATTCGGTACTTTCGGTACATAATTGAGTATGTAGCGAGTGAGAGAGGGAGGAGGGAGCTGAGATTTGTGTCAGTAGGTTCGCCGCGGTGGTCTGGAGCAGTCATACGCTCGCTAGTCTCCTGCCACCACTTGTCTCTCTCTCTCAGCCACATTACGTGCTGAAATTGCCACTCGACCTATGTCGAGCGCCGCCACATAGTCCAGCTTTATTTAACTCGACTTATGTTGCTCGCCGCTAATTAAGGGTTAAGAATATTGACTTGTCCGGGCAAGGCAACTACTCTCGAAAAACTACCCGCATAAGTCAGAACATCTCCTGACACCTTCCAAAACATGTATAATAACACCACATGAAAGCGAAGGTCACATCTTAAGAGCTAAAACATATTAATAATTAAGCAATTAATAATAACCCCTAGCCTACTAAGAATACCCCTAATGAGGCTGGCCACGAGGCTCAAGGTAGATATTTCGACGAATAATACACCCTTACCTCCCAAGAAGACACAGCAGCAGCAGCACGCATGGCACCCCAAGCCAGGGGGGAAAAACAGCAAACTCGGATTCTGGAAAGTTCCCCACCACGTGGGACAACTCTTAAACCAGCACGTCCGCTATAAAAGCAAAAAATGCTACTCTATCATATGGATAGCTAGTAACATAGCTCCGCGGATATATAGCCTCCTAAATAACTAGGTTATAGCAAAGCTAAGGCGCAGAAACAAAAACAAAAAGCGTGTCCAATGCGGACCGACGATGCGCCTACACATAAGTACCCTATTTTAACACTTCCTGTGGACGTACCAATGGGGCCGATCATCCTGGCTAATCTAAACCTATTCTATAACATCTCAGATAAATACAAATGAGCAAAAGACTCGCTAGAGGTGAACGAATGTCGAATGAAGCGGAGGACAGGTTAAGCACACGTTGCCAGGACGGCCACAGGGGAAGGAAGGCGGAATGGCGTTGCTTGGTTCAGCGTCTCGGATAGAATCCACAGAAAGACATCCACGAAGTTGGAAAGCTTTATCAACTCTGCGTAAGCAGAGTGGTATCGCCCCCCGTATAGTGGTACATGCAAACCGAAATGTCTGTCCGTCTGTCTGTCTGTCCGTCCGAGAACTGCTCCTAGACCGTTTGACGGATTTTCACCAAACTTCACACAAACCTCCAGTGCGTGAATGCGACGGTAATTAAAAAAAGATGTTTTGAATTTGTGCAATAGTTATGATCTTAGGTCCAACAAATGGTTTTTCCCCCCCTCCCCCTCAACCAGGGGCCCCCCCACCCCCCATGTACCTATTTCCTGTGTGTGTGTGACCCTACGGGGCAGGAAAGAGAAGGGAAAAGAGGAGAAGGTAGTGAGAGAGAGTGAGAGTGAGAGTGAGTGTGAGTGAGTAGAGAGTAGAACAGGGGGAAGGGTGATGAAGAAGTTTTGGAACAATTGTGAAGGAAAGGTAGGTAGTTTCCAATTATAAATTATGGACAGTGGGATTCAGAGGGGTCCAGAGTTGGTAAGATCAGGAGTACGAAAAGAGAGGGGAGAAAGGAGAAGAGAGGAAGGTAGTGAAGGAGGTGAGAGGGATTGGGAGGAGGAGGGGAAGGGAGAGAGAAAAGAGAAAAAGGGGGAAAGAGTTGGAGGGAGAGGGAAAGAACGAGGGAGAGAGAGAAGGAGGAAGGAGTGTTGAAACAATTGTTGGAAGGAAGGTAGGTGGGTAGAAAAGAGAGTTCCCAATGGTAAGTTATGGTTCATGGACAGGGGGATTTAGTGGGGTCAGTTGAGAGAGAGAGAGTGAGTGAGTGAGTGAGTGAGAGAGAGAGAGAGAGAGAGAGAGAGAGATATCACACAGATGTGATGATGAGACGTCTGTCTGTCTTTCTTAAAACTCGTCCTAGAGTTCAGACCTAGACCGTTCGACGAATTTTCACACAAACTTCTAATTGTAGTGATAATGGTGATAATAGTAGTGATAATGGTTGAAGTTGTAGTGATGATGACAGCAGTGATGATGATGGTAGTGATGATGATGACAATTGTAGATATGATGGTGACAGTACTAGTAGTAGTGATGATGGTCATAATAGTATTGATGATGGTGACAAGCAATAATGATAGTTGTAGTAATGATGGTTACATTAGAAGTGATGGTATTAATAGTGGGATGATGGTAATTGTAGTAATAATGGTGATAATAGTGGTGATGATAGTAATTGTAGTGATAATGGTGATAATAGTAGTGATGATGATTGTAGTTGTAGTGATGATGACAGCAGTGATGATGATAACAGTTGTAGATATGATGGTGACAGTACTAGTAGTAGTGATGATGGTGACAAGCAATGATAGTTGTAGTGATAATGATGACAGTAGTGATGATGGTGACAGTATTAGTGATGATGGTGAGTAGTAGTGACGATGGTGAAAGTTGTAGTGATGATGACAGTAGTAGTGATGATGAGAGTAGTAGTGATGACTATAATAGTAATAGTGTTGATGATAGTAATGGTGAGAGTTACTTGTAGTGATGATGGTGACCCATCGCAGAGTTGGGTATGCCGTTTTGATTTTGGGCAAAACGGCACATCTACTTTATTATAAAAATTCTTCAGTTATTTTTTATTTTTTACGAAGTTTTTTCGTAGTGAGTACCCAATCATAAAGACGATTCCATAAGAGAATGAGCGTTGCACTTATGATATTGGCACTCTTTACCCTGTGGCGGGTGTTCAAAAGAGAGCTATTATGCAATAGGCATATTGTCAATGATGGAGGGGCTACTAATAAATATACTATATTTGACATCAGTCATATATAGCTTAGCCTAACTCATCGGCATAATTTCACCGCTTACGTCCGACACGTAATCGGCGTCGGTACGCTAGACCGGCGTTTGCTCCCTGTTTTGATAGCCCTCGTAATTTAATTCCATCATCATTACCACCAGACCCACTATCCCTATCACTGAATGCACCAAAGGCCAAGATACAAGGTTCGGGCAGAAAAAAATTGTAAACATGTAGTTTTCCAATACAATGGTTGCCAGCCTGTCCACCAATCACAGCCGCCGATGTTCTGTGACGTCATCGGGCGCCGAGTTTGAACATTCCTGTCGGTACGGAACCGTGATCGCACCCTTTTGGGACGCGATAAGGAAATTTTAGGGTTTTTAAGGTAGCCGTGATAGCACACAAATGCTATAGCAAAACCTGTGATAGCCCATACCTATGTTAGCCCAGCATAACAAACATCTTGGTAATCAGGTCAGGTGAAGTTATTGAGGGATAAGCCTTTACAACGGCACCTTGTAGCTACTTTCTACTCTTCTTATTTTCTGAAGAGTGTAGAGATGGGAAAATGGGTGTTGGAGAGAGGAAGCTGTTGGAGTGGCTTTGTTATGAGTGTTAATAGCTGAGTAATTACAGTGAGGACATGGCAATTTACCGTTCCAGTATTCCAGGCCGCTACTGTACATTTCCGGAGATGTTACGCTAGCCAGCTGTTCAGAATGCTCTCGTACTCGCTAGCGCTCGCCAGGGCAGTGAAATGGGCTATGATAGTGTTTAAGTTGTCACAGACAGTTTAGTGTTTGCCTTTATTCTTGTCTGTGACACCAAGAAGTATTTTGTATCATTGATAGTGTTATAAGATATGCAGTGGTTAGTTGCAATGAGAGAGATAAGGGGGAGCGAGGTGTAGTGTGTATGCGCGCGCTCCCTTCCCGGCCGGCCCGCTTGTCGGTGAGTGGCTGAACAGGGTCACGTGGGCTTTGTGTCCCTGTGACGTAGTGGCCTGTGGTTGGTTGCCGCCCTTCTAGGCCAGTGGACGGGCTCCTACCCTCCTGACTCCCTTAGAGCACGGCGCCGTGAGGTTGCGTCTACATCCCTTTGCATTCTGTTCCCCAATAACCACCTATACTACTGTTTCTCTCTCTGAACTTCTTCTTTTCCATACTTCTATGCTTTGCAGTCAATTACTCATCCCTTCTGGCCCCTTGCAAGCGACATTCACTGTCCGCCAGTCGTATTACAATCTCCTGCTCTCAGATATTATGATGTACTAGCTTAGCAAGGCTTAGAGTCATAGATTTCATACTGTAGGGTGCTTTTCAATATTGCTTGTTCTCCTCCATTATTTAATGCTAGACTGTGGTGGGTATCTGTTGTCGTTGTCAGTGTTGTGTATACGGCTCGCTACAGCCTATACGACTTCGACGGTGCTGGGTAGCCTGGTGGCCAGCCCTTTTGGATATTTCCTTTGCGAGTGTAGCATTGTGCTGGCAGAGGGCTTTTGCCTACTCCTGCCAGTATATTGCTAGCTCTTTGCTTGACTTCTTGGGGAGCGTCAGGGCCAGACCCGGTACGAGAGACCTGGACTTACCAAGAGAGCCTCCCGGTCATTAACGTAAGATAGGGAGATATCCTTAAGGGTGGCACTAGGCTAGGAGCATGCTTGGCTCTACCTAGTTTCCCATACCCTGATACCACAGCTAGACTTTATTAATAGAGAAGACAATGCATACTTATTAACTCCTATCACGTGTGCTTTAGTATTATTCGCGGTATTGTTTAGCCTAGGTTGTTGCGCAGGGCACAACCGTTGGTGGCTGTTACTTTATTTAAGGAAGTACTGTTTTTGAGTTGCTGTTATTATTACTGTCACAGAGTTGTTGCATTCTCGTGTTTTCTATTACAGATGTCCTGCTTTTTGGTGTATTTAAGATACGCGTTTCATGTCCTGCCTCTTGCATTATTACAGTTCTATATTCTACGAGCATCTTAGAACATCAGACGTTTGCAGAAGCTTCCATGTATGTTTGCTGTAGGACTAGACTTCAAGTGCTTTCATATAGCATTGAAGGGTTTTAATTTTGAGTTCAGACTAACATTAACACCTAACGAGCGGCCTAGGCGGTAATTAATATCTACCGACCAGCGGGGTGTTTTTACCCAAAATAGGGTTGTTTACGTGATCATTTACATGCCTAAATAAGACCCAGAGCATAAAACAAGTATCTATCCCTGAAAGGGCATAAACAGAGCTTTCCAATGACACCCCAACGATCCTTGTACGACTGCTAATTTTCTTGCAACAATCGCGCAACACGAGTGCAAAAACCATGTAATTCGGTACTTTTCCTACATAATTTACTGTGTAGCGAGTATGAGAGGATGGAGGAGGGTGGGATTCATGTCAGTTGGTCCACCGCGGTGGTCTGGAGCAGTCATACGCTCGCTACTCTCCTGCCACCACTTATCTCTCTCTCTCAGCAACATTACGTGCTGAAAATGGCACACGACTTATGTTGTGAGCCGCCACAAAGTCCAAATTTCTTTCACTCGACATATGTTGCGCGCCGCCAGTTAAGGGTTAAACATAACGTAAGCATCTAATATTTTATTAAATCTTGTCATAGTTTATTTAAGCTTTGTTAATACTTGAGAGCATTTTATTAACCCCTAAAAGTCGGGGCGCAACATAAGTCTATTTAATAAAGCTGGACTATGTGGCGGCGCTCGACATAGGTCGAGTGGCAATTTCAGCACGTAATGTTGCTGAGAGAGAGAGACAAGTGGTGGCAGGAGACTAGCGAGCGTATGACTGCTCCAGACCACCGCGGCGAACCTACTGACACGAATCTCAGCTCCCTCCTCCCTCTCTCACTCGCTACGTACTGAATTGTATGGGGAAAGTACCGAATTACATGCTTTTTGCACTCGCGTTGCACGGTTATTGCAAGAAAACTAGCCATCATAAAAGGATCGTTATGGTGTCATTCGAAAGCTCTGTTTATGCCCTTTCAGGGATAGATACTTGTTTTACGTTCTGGGTCTTATTTAGGCATGAAAATGATCACGTAAACAGCCCTATTTTGGCTAAAAACACCCCGCTGGGCGGTACATATAAATAAACCGCATAGGCCGCTCTTAAGGTGTTAACGTAATTACTTCTTGTTGTTTGCAGGCTTTGCCATTGCTGGAAAGCCTTAGTAGAGTACACTTATCCCTTGTTAATTGATACCCCGTTATCTAGTATATTAACTCTAGAGGGTTAACGTGTTTTGTTTACCGGCTTAATAGTTCAAGGGTTTGGAATTAGCGTACCGTTGTTGCATACTTAGCCTATATTGTAGTCCAATACTAAGTGCCGTTGTTTATTCAGTTGTGCCGGTCGTAACAGTATATAGCTGTTATAGGGGGTGACCTGCTTTGTTTATCTCCTTTTCTACCTTTTTCTGGCTTGAATCCGTTTGGTCCCATTCAGCATACTTCTTTAAAAGAAGTTTATCCCCATCCAGGTGTCGATTTATTCCTGGCGAGCGATAGCGAGCCAGCATTGTATGGAGAACTTTTCTATCGAAAAATGTACAAATTTAGCCTGCTGACAAAAAATATACTATAGCTCGCTACCACTCTCCAGGAAAAATTTGACACCTGGATGGGGATAAACGTCTTAAAACAGTAGGCTGCATGGAGCCGAATGAATACTACCCAGAGAGAGAGGGAGTGAAAGAGAAAAAAAAACGAGGTGGTCCCCCTTAAAATCACATGGCAAAAGCCTACAAATGTTAAGGGGATTTTTTTCTGGACCCCTCTCTCCCTCATGCTTAGCCCCATAATTATTCATATTTTGAGACGTTCACCAAATAAGTTTGGCGATTTTAAGACTTTTCACCCCATTTCATTGTCAGTATTAAGATCTTTCGTCCCTTTAGGAGTCAATTTTTTCTTGACGAGCCTGTAATTTAGGAGGAAGCGGCCGGCCTTCGGTCGGGACATTTTCTACCGAAAATTGTATACATTTATCTCGTATGGGGGTCTTAGAGGAGTTATCTTTGTTTTATGGTTGATGGAAGTCTAGGGAGGAAGTTAGAAAAACAAATATAGTAAATAAATAAATAAGTAAATGAACAAATACATATAACTCTCCCCTTTAAAACTCATATATGTTAAAAATGCGGCTTTCCTAAAATTGTATGTGCTTTATTTTGGCAAAAGCTAGCCAAAAAGAAATGGAGAAACATTAAATGGAGAAACTCTTTTTTTCTCTGTCTCTCCTCTAACGTCTTCCCTTCTTGCTGGAAGTTTGCTCTCATTCAACCTGTCCCATAGAAGGGTGACCGCTCTCAACCCTCCAACTATCGTCCAATTGCTCTCATCTCTTGTATCTTTAAAGTTTTGAAACTATTCTTGCTTCCAAATTTCTTAAGCATTTCTAGTCTCATAATCTGCTCTCAGATCGCCTGTATGGCTTCCTTAACCCTTCCTACCCGGCCAGTGTTACCTAAGGACGGTCGCCCGTACCCGGGCGAAATGGCTGAAAAACGTCTAGGCCTAGGCTACCGTATTTATGTTTATTTTCACTGCTAGAACTTTCCTACTCATCTATAATCGTAGTGCGGTTTTCAATCTGTATTTTGGCGTTGAGTAGAGCTCTGTAAGTCAACTGGTTCAGTTGTGATGACGATTTCAGTGGAGCAAATATTGCAGAGATGTTGCCAATATGGGGGCTTTTCAGTCACTAATTTCGTCTGACGTCAGAACAATAACAGTGAAGAGTCTTCTCCTTCTTGTTTTCGGAGGTGCGGTGACGCAACGCTTGGGTTTGTTGACATACGTCGTACGCACGGCGTTCAGACCAAGCTTAATTAGGCTATTAAGCTGCTGTCTTAGGTAAGGACGGTCGGGTAGCTGCCCTTCTGCCGAGCTGTCCTTACCTAAGGCAGCCCGGGTAGGAAGGGTTAAGGGTCACTCTACTGGTGATCTTCTTCCATATCTTCCTAACTCTTGGTCATCCCCCTTTCGGGACTTCGGTGAGACTTTTTCTGTTGCACTAGACATATCGAAGGCCTTTGATAGAGTCTGGCACAAATCTTTAATTTCTAAACTACCCTCCTTATGTTTCTATCCCTCCATCTGTGCCTTTGTCTCTAATTTTCTTTCCGGCCATTCCATAGCTGTGGTTGTGGACGGCCATCGTTCACTTCCTCATCCTATCAACTCCGGTGTTCCTCAGGGTTCTGTCCTATCTCCTATTCTCTTTCTAATTTGCATAAATGATATTCTCAACTGTACATCCAGTCCCATCCATTCATACGCAGATGACTCTACCTTACACTACTCAATAAGTTTTCGAGAACGTCCAAACCAGCAGTCCCTCAAAAACAAAAGTAATGAAGCCATAGAACACTTATCTTCTGATCTAGCTACTATTTCCAATTGGGGTAGAGAAAACCTTG
The DNA here is from genome assembly GCA_032716605.1 of Paralithodes platypus. Lineage (NCBI taxonomy): Eukaryota > Metazoa > Arthropoda > Malacostraca > Decapoda > Lithodidae > Paralithodes > Paralithodes platypus. Next base: position 51,094,111 of record CM064548.1, read on the forward strand.
TTGCATTTAATGCTTCCAAGACCCAATTTGTCCATCTTACTACCCGTCCGGAACCTCCAGAGGATTCTCCCCTTATTCTTCAACAATACAAAATCCATCCTTCATCTTCTCTCAATATTCTCGGTGTCTCTTTTTCTTCTGCTCTCACTTGGAAAGACCATATTACCAGTCTTGCTAAGGCAGCCTCCCAGAAGCTGGGTGTGCTCAACTGCCTTAAGGGGTTCTTTAACCCTGTGCAGCTTCTTGCTCTGTACAGAGGCACAGTGTGTCTTTGTATTGAGTATTGTTCACATGTGTGGGGAGGATCCTCTCACACCGCACTCCTAGACAAAGTAGAAAGGAAAGCCTTTCGTATCATTAACTCCCGTCCACTCACCAACTCTCTGCAATCTCTCTCTCTTCGCCACAATGTTGCATCTCTCTCGCTATTTTATCGCTACTACAATAATCAGTGTTCCTCGGAGCTTTCCGAGTGTATACCACCTCCTCTACGTAGGGTACGTAGTACCCGTCTTGCAACACAATCCCACCCCTAGTCTGTGCAACTCTCCAACCCAAGAGTGAAACGCTATTCTCAGACTTTCTTCTATTCAACTGCTGAGTTCTGGAACTCTCTCCCAGAATCAGGTTTTCCCTCTTCCTATGACTTAAATTGCTTCAAACTCCGTGTGTCCAGGCATTTTGGCTCGAACGTCCTTTGATTTTGGCCCTGTTAATCTTTAAACTCTGGGGGAGGCACTCGCTGCAGGAAGTTCTGCCTTTTGTCTCCCTCATTTACATAAAAAACAAAACAAATATTTTCCTTTTCCTTTGAAAGCTTTCCTTCTTTCATGTTCATTATATTTTTTGTCTGTGTATTATCGTTTGCTATTTCTGACCTTTGCTTCGGGTTAATATTATTTTAATCATATTCTGGTTACTATTGGCCAATTTGTTTTAGCTTATAATCTACCTCTAGGTCTCAAAGAGATCAGAACGATATAATTAAACTCTCTGAATAACATAAGTCCTTCTTAAACTGCATAAAATCATCCAAAATTAGCCAGAATCAAAGATAAAAAGTTGTCTTAGTGTTGAAGGGATAAACCGTGGCATAATAAAGGTGTGTTAATATGTTCACACCTTTTGTTCTGTTCTAGCTATTCTGGTCTGGGTATGTTTATAGTATCTTGTCGGTACTATAATAATACAGTACATATTCTGGTCTGGGTATGTTTATAGTATCTTGTCGGTACTATAATAATACAGTACATATTAATTTGTATCTGTCCAATATGCTTTACTATGGCGTTTATTATTATACGTTCATCCATTAACACACACACACACACACACAGACACACATACATAAACACACACACACACACACACACATAAACACATACACACACACACATACATTCACACACACACACACACACACTCCCATAAAGTCCACATACTGAGGGCTACGTTTAAAAGTTAGAGAGCGAAACAGCGATACCTGAATTGGGCATTACATATTTAAAAGCAATCATTCTGTCAATTACCGCGACGTACAGAAGAGCTGGGGACGGGAATCAATAAGTTAACACAATCTGAACCCAAGTCATGTGGGGTATTGTGATATTTTGTTTAATACTATTGTGTTGAGGATTTTGTTTGTTTTTGCCATTTTCGAGGAAGGTATTGTAGTTTTTGTACACGTTTCACTCGAAAATAAATCCCCGTCGATGGAGCAACTTCTCGTAAGTTACAGGCTCACTATCGCTCGCCCGGAAGAAAATCAACACAAGAATAGGGTGAAGCATCTTATCGCCAAATTAATGGGTGAAATGTCCTAATAATAAACTCTTCAAACCAATGATGCAATACCGGTGACATCAAACAAGTGCCCCCCCCTTGGTTCAAATAGGGTTAAACCAGAGACAAGATAATAGACCATCAACTTGATTATTCTGGGTAATGTTATAGTGGGAGAGAGAGAGAGAGAGAGAGAGAGAGAGAGAGAGAGAGAGAGAGAGAGAGAGAGAGAGGGGGAGAGAGAGAGAGAGAGTGAGAGAGAGAGAGAGAGAGAGAGAGAGAGAGAGAGAGAGAGAGAGAGAGAGAGAGAGAGAGAGAGAGAGAGAGAGACCTAACCATAAACAAAAGCATAATTTACACAGAGAAGACAGACAGATTAAAATGGGCGCACTTGATTTAAGGTGGAGGTAGTCGTTTTTTCTGAATCCCCTTCTCCCTCATGTTTAGCCCATTAGTTTGGTTTTTAAGCTGTTTGTTCCGTTATTTTTGGCGATTTTGAGACCTTTCATCCCATTTCTTTGTCAATATTAAGCACTTTCGTGCCATTTAGGTATCAATTTTTTCCTGGCGGCCGATAGTGAGAATGTAATTTTAGACGGAACTGGCATTCGGCCGGGGCATTTTTCTACCGAAAAATGTACAAATGTATCTTGAAAGCTGGGGGTCTTTGGAGTGTTTTTTTAAGCTTGAGGGATTAGCGAGGAAACTCAAAAAATAAAGTTAAGAAACATAGATATAGACCAAAAAACAAGCACTACCCCCTTAACCCTAATAATCTTTCTATGTGTAGGAAAGAGACAAAATGCCAAGTTGCCTGTAACAAGTGATCCAACCCAAACTTGAAAGAGTGAAAGAGAGCCAAATTCAAGGCACGTTAATGTCATAATGTCTGGACACGGAGCTTGGAACAATTTAAGTCATAGAATGAGGGAAATAAATATTGAAGGAGAGAGTTTCAGAGCTTACTTGTTGAGTAGAAGGACTGGGAAAATTGGTTCACTCTTGGGTTACAGAGTTGGACAGAATAGAAGTGGCACTGTGTTGTAAGGTGGGTGCCCCCCACTCTCCGCAAGGGAGAAGGTATACACCGAGAAAGCTCTGAAGAACACTGATTGTTGTAATAGCGGTAGAAGAGTGAGAGAGATGCAACTTTGCGATGTGTAAAGAGGTATTATAGGAAATTAGTTAGGGGCAGTGAACTGATGAGACAAAATGCTTTCAAATCTACTCTTTCAAGAAGTGAGGTATAGGTGGAACCTCCCAATGTATGCGAACAATACTCGATACATGGACGCACTGTGTCCTTGTACCAAATAAGAAGCTCTGCAGGGGGAAGGAACCCATGGAGACGGTTGAGCTCACCTAATTTCTGGGAAGCAATATGAGTGGTAATATGATATTTCCAAGCAAGGATCAGAAGAAAAATAAACACCAAGAATATTGAGAGAAGATGAATGTTTAATTGGTGTATTGTTGACGAGTGGGAGAAACTAATGTGGAAGATAGTGCCAGGTAGATAGATGGAGACATTGAGTTTAGGAAGCATTGCAATTAACAATACTGAATGAATATTAGAAAGATAATTGGAGACAGGATAGAACCCTGAGGAACACCGAAGTTGATAGGTTGAGGAAGTGAACGATGGCAGTCCAAAACCTCAGTTATGTAACGGTCAGAAAGGATATTTGAGACAAAGGCACAGATAGAGAGATAGCACCTGAAGGAAGGTAGTTTAAAAATTAGAGATTTGTGCCAGACTCTATTGAAAGCTTTTGATATGTCTAGCGCAATAGCAAAAGTCTCAACGAAGTCCAGAAAGAAGGCTGACCAATAGATAGTAGGATAAGAAAGGAGATCATCAGTAGAGCGGCCCTTAAGGAAGCCATATCAGCAATATGAAAGTAGATTATAGGAAGACAAATGCTTAAAAAACATTGAATAAAGAATAGATTAAACAACATTAGAGATGAAAGACATGAGAGCAAATTGAGCAAATTGGAGGGTTGAGAGCGGTCACCCTTTCTTGGGACAGGTTGAATAAGAGAACACTTCCAGCAGGAAGGGAAATAGTTAGAGGAAAAGCAGAGACGGAAGAGTTTGGCTAGATAGGGAGTCGGCATGGATGAGCAGTTTTTTAGAACAGGAGGAACACCAATTCATACGCCTTCCTAGTATTAAGGCCAGATAGGACAGAAAGTGCATCCTTAGAAGAGATTAGGATATTAGGCATAAGTAAGAGAGAGAGAGAGATACTTTTTCTATTGCGCTAGACATATCAAAAGCTTTTAATAAAGTCTGGCACAAATCTCTAATTTTTAAACTACCTTCCTTCGGTTTCCATCCCTCTATCTGTGCCTTTATCTCAAATTTCCTTCCTTGCCGTTACATAACTGCAGTTATGGACGGCCATCGCTCACTTCCTCAACCTATCAACTTCGGTGTTCCTCAGAGGAAGGAATAGCACTGGAATCGTCTAAGGTATAGTTTTTAGCTAAAATTTGAGCCAAGAGTTCAGCTTTGTCAGAGGAAGAAGTGAAGATGGGTCCATTAGAGTGGACAAGACGAGGGAAAGACGAGGAAGTAAAATTGTTGGAGAGGTTCTTGGCTAAATGCCAGAAATCTCAAGAGGAGCTACATTGGAAAGTTCAGAGTATTTTTGATTGAGGAAAGAGTTTTTGGTGAGTCGAAGAATAGATTTAGCTTGAATCTGGGCAGAAACATAGCAAGTATGAGATTTTTAAATTTTAAGGCCACGGTACCGTTTGAAAGCTTCCTCCGTATTGCAGAAAGCAGTAGAACAAGGTTGAGTAAACCAAAATTTGTTTGCATTAGACCGAGAGATAGAAAATGGAATACATGACTCCATGCCCGAAATGATTACCGTAGTAATGCGTTCAGTATTCTCCGAGGGTCTCCGGTCACGGAAGCAAATATCATTCCATGGGAAATCAAAGAAGTACTGCCTCCCCTGCTTCGCTCTATTACTTTAGAGATTTTGGGACATTTCAACCCATGAATTAGGTGATAATAAGATGCTTCACCCCATTCAGGTGCCAATTTTTGGGGGAATGCGGTAGCGAGCCTGTAACCTATAAGTAATCGGCCTTTAGGCGGGATATTTTTCTACCGAAAAATGCACAAATGTATCTCAAATGGCAGTCTTGGGGTCGTTTTTATTATAAAGCTTAATTGAGGTTCAGAGAGGAAACCTAAAAGTAAATACAAATATTAAATGGATAACCTTAATAATGAAAACAATACCTCCCACAGATCCCCCTGGTCCAATATGGCAAATATTTTATCTCTGAAAACTGAACTTAAAGTAGCTTAAATAGTGCAACACTGCAAAGCTTGAATTGTTGGATGGGAAAACAATTAAATAATATTATTAGAAGTCATATAATCAACAGGATCTTAATTTCGTGAGAGATAATTATGCAGTGTTATTATAACATATCTACCGTAAGTATTATATTAGTAATATATACTGTACTTTGGCGGTTCTTACTACACTGCAGGCTTCCTATCTCTCGTCAGGAACATTTTGAAACATAAATGGCGTGAAAAGTGTTGAGATCGCCAAAGTAATAAGGCGAATGTCTTAATAAGTAAATATAATAAATGTATATTTATAGAAATAAAACCCCCGAAGCCTTGAACGAGTGTTCATATTATGTGGTCGGTGTATAATAATGTTTCCTCTTAATATTGTACATATATTCCTGATCACGAATGTACATTCGTGATCAGGAATATGTGTACACATGCTAACGATAACTATAAGGCAGTGATAGTTAAATAGTGACACCCCATACTAATATAACGGTTTATCAAAATAGTTCGCCCGTGTATCATTATTTGGCTTCCAAAAACTGTCCATAACTTCCTGGCCATAAACGTCGTTATCGTTATATCCGAGTATAAATAAAGAGCGGTGTAAAACATTCCCAAATAACTGGTCTGGCAACTTTGTGGCACAAAACCCAAAACTTTAAACAACCCAGAATTACCTCGGTACTAAGCCATGATTATAGAGGCACAGTGTTTTCTGTCTGAAGGAATACTAAACTTCAACCATCACCATCAATTTGTTCAACGTAAGTATAGCTTTTATATGGGCACGTCTTTGGTTGAGTTTAGGAATAATCTCACGGGATGTATTTCTCTTGGTATTTTATGTTTTGCTATGTCCAACCTGGCAGCTTCACAAGTCAGGTTATTTATTAATTCAACGTACCGATACGAGACCGTCTTTCTTTCATTTATTGTGGCTGTTGGTAGACGATGTTTTCAGATTAGGGAGAAATGGTGAGAGTTGGCGAGTTAAATGGGATAGACTTTTCAATCCCTGAGGTGCATCTAACACTGGATATTAACATGATCCAATGCTAGCATGAATACAGATTTACAGCTTTTATTTTGTCATATTCTAGCATTATAACTACTCAATAATATAAACTAACCTTTGCTTAATATCCTGACAAAAAATTGGTCATGCGATGATTCTACAGTAGAACGAATATATATATATATATATATATATATATATATATATATACCTGTATATATACTGTATAAACTGTATATATATATATATATATATATATATATATATATTCTGTTTCATAGTTTCATTCAACACAAGAGGCAGCTTTGCCTTTTGTCTCCTTCATTGACGTAGACAAATAAGTAAATATGGACTCTACACTACCACCACCATATTCACCTACTTTTAGATCGGGTTCTATATTATTTGGTCTGTGAAGGATGTGAAGGTGTGGCTGTGGTGTTGAGGCGGAGATATAAGGTGATAGGGAGGTGTCAGTCTTCATATATCTCGTGTGTGTACTTGTGTGTGTGTGTGTGTGTGTGTGTGTGTGTGTGTGTGTGTGTGTGTGTGAGAGAGAGAGAGAGAGAGAGAGAGAGAGATAATGTGTGTGTATGTGTATAAGAGAAAGAGAGGGAGAGATTTACATAGATACACTGGCTACACATACCTTACGATCCCAACGAGGTGGTCAGTAGTTAACTCTAGTTGAGATAGCAATCCCGATAATAAGGTAAAGTCGAAGGCGGGGATAGCAAAAAAGGAGAGACAGAGAGAAAGAGAATGAGTGAGCCTGGTACCCAATAATTCATGGATAACTTAACCTTTGAAGGTGTCTAAAATACCCAAATTAAGAATCCCCACCATGCCAGCCCGACACGAGAAGCGAAGAGGAACAAATGAAAGGGAGACTAAGAACACGGAAACGAAGAACCAAGGAATGCAGCAGACACAACAAGGAAAATTAAGAAAGATTAACGAAGGAGAAACTAAGATAAATAAAATACCCCGAAAATGAAAGGACACGCACACGCCAGAAGAAGAAAGTAAGGAGAAAGAAGAAGAACAGGAAAAGAAGAAGAGACCAAAGCCAACGTCCACTAGCAGATGAGTCGCTGGATTAACCAAGGTCACGCCCGGCAAAACCGTTCGCCCCAGCACCTCCGCCAAGAAGAAAATCGTATTCAGTCAACCTTTTTAGCTACATATATACACTCTTATTTTGTCTTATACCATCACCTATGTCTTTTATTATATATACCTGTGTTCCATGTCTCTGTGAAGTTATAATGTATATGTTGGAGAGTGGGGAATTAGATATTAAGTAAAATTGTAATAAATAAAACAAGAAATCATTAACCAGATGAAATGAATAATTATAATTATGTTTGAAAACCTACTTATGTAATAAGATATGAGAAACATACCTCAGTAGATCTTTGGGACATTGTTTCCTACACATATATACACATGCCTTTTTTTGTCATTCTTTAACTACTTCTAGTTACACAAATCACATATGGTGTCTCTCACACACGCGTGCCGAGAGAGGGCGCCTCATGTGTTTAAATATTCCGGGTATACCATACCGTTCAGGCATACCAACACGATTGAGAAGTAAACATAAGTACATACCATTTAATTAATGAATTACCAGGATATGTTTATGAATTATTATCCACATAAATACTACCACCAAGGATACGTACATAGATTCCCATTTCACCACTCCAAGAAAGAGTATGATAGACAAATACTATCTAATGCGCATTGAAAACTTCATCTCTTCGATGCACACGACACCAAACTCTTCCCCGCAAGTTAAGATTTCATATTTCTTTCCCTTTACACACTATTATTGTTTTCCAAGGCTTTATTGAGTTCATGTAGATATGATATGATGTTTTAATTAACATTTGATGAAGTACCTTGTTTTGTGAGATGTATTGGGGTTTAATCATTACCCCATCACTTAGTAAAGTAATTATATTAAAGGATACCTTGACCACCAGAGTAAAAAGGGTTTATAGACCTCATTAAGGATACCTCCTCATGTCCTTGCCATCCTAGAGATTAGGAAGGATTCCTCTCAGTAATACTCAATACCAGTTCAGGATTTCTGGAGGAAAGTTAAACAATTGTAAGGTTTCTAAACACTGGCAACACCACCTTAGAAGTCTTATAATTAAACCTCCAATCAGTTGGACGAACGGCCTCCCGAAAGTTCATTATACTCTTTATGAGTTAAAAAAAAATCTTATTCATAGGGATCTTTGTTAGACGAGGCACAACCCGGCTAACATAGAGACCCTTGATAGGCGGTGTCTAGCAAGTCTAGTAGTGAAACGCACAGCCTCCCGGAAACTTCATTATTATTCTTAAGTTACCGAAACTGTGGCCTGTTACAGGAAACTTTGCTACCACTCGGCACCACCAGTGAGAAACATAGCTACTGTAATAGGAAAAACTTTCCTTAAGTTAGGAAGAAGGATAACGGCCTCCCCCTCCTTCCTCTTAATTATAAAGGTAAGCACACACCAGCACCATCTCTAAAAGAAGTTGAGGTATACGGCACTACCGTCCTCAATATTCTCTAGAGTGGGAAGTGAACAAGTCCTACCTCAGGAACTTTGTTATTGCTCGGCAACACCAGCGTAACATTGTTATTTTGGATAGGTCCTGCTTTCTTCAGTAAAAGTAGAGAGACTCCGGCAACACCGACCTCTCTACTATTACTTTGGAAGGTAAGCATTGTACCAAGTGTCCTGATATAAGAACACTTTGTTAATGCTCGACAACACCAGCATTTAACATTGGCTCTATTGTCAGGTCCCACTTTTCCTGGTAAAAGTGGAGAGACTCTGGCAACACCGACCTCTCTGTTTTTATTTAGTAGAAGTGGACACTGTACGAAAGTGTCCTTGTATAGGAACTTTGTTATCGCTCGGCAACACCAGCGTATCATTGTCTCTGTTACTAGGTTGCATTTTCTCTAGTGAAGAGTTAAGAGACTCCGGCAACACCGACCTCTCTACTCATTACTATTGAGAGTGAACACTACCACTTTTCACAGGTAGTTTCAAAACCTCTGAGACCGCTTGTGTTAGAGATAGGGCTTGGCGAGATACCCTCAAGGGCACTCTGCATATACAAGTCCTTGGTGCACTGAGTCTGTGGCATCCCATTAGACTGTTTAGCTTAAAGGTTTAAACACCGCCCTGGGTCCTCCGAACCTCTCATAAAGAACAGGATAGTCAGTAAGGATACTTTAACCAAACTTACTGCGTTTGTCCGATATCGTATTATAAAGTACGATATTTAAGATCCTATTTCGAGAGTTCCTTAACAGGACTTCTGTGGGAATATCTCTGGCCAATTCTATCCCTTAACACAATAAATAAATAATAAAGAAAATGAAGGAATAAACTTAAATAAATAGATACGTTACCTAGATGTTATAAAAATGGTATTGCCTATCTCTCAGAAACCCCTAGCTAGATATTGTATAAATGGCCATGTATATCAATCAACTTAGCTATCACTGGGGTCCTTGGGGTTGTTCTGAGGATCCCGACTATGGTAGGTAGGTAGGCAGGGAGTAAAAAGTTCTCAAACTCCGGGCCGGACACGGGGAGCGAAGTGAGAGGTCACGAGACCCTTGTTTGCGGTTCAACGTTTTAAAGAGATCTGATTGGAATTTCAGTTCTGACCCTTAAGTTAACTATATACAAATTTGTTACCTAGGGTTCATTCTCTCTTCACGAAATCATATAAATAATAATCAGCATTTAAATTATATAATTACAAAGGTAAACATCGTTTCACAACGATTTAGTGAACATAATATCAAGATATTAACGACCCTAAAGCAAACGGTGGATCGCATATGCGGTCGCGGGAATATTTAAACTGATCCTCTTTACAGTTCTTCTAAACTTATTTCTACAAGGTTTTATAACTAAATTAACTTGATCAAGGTAATCTTATACAGTACTAAATTATCTAACATTAATTAATCTCTACAATATATACAATCACCGGGTTCTGGTAGGAAATTGTTCACTCTAGTAAGGCTACCCCATCGGAAGGTTGTTGCCAACATTCCCAAGATACCGGTGTAGTCAATTTATTTCTCACAGATTGGGGCCCAGCGAAATATGATGTGTTGCATCATGTTATATCACCTGCGGCTAACAAATCACGCCAATTTCTTCTAGACCCCGCAACAGCTGCTCGTGGTGGTCTTGGGCTCCCTATTACTATGGGTTGCTGTTCTTCCGGTGGGATGGCGAGTTCCATAGGTATGAGCCGATCTACAGTTCGGAGAGTGGTTTGTCCTCGAGATACAACCTTAACGGTTCTGATAACTCCTTCGGAATCAGGATAGACTTCTTGGATCCTTGCTAAGGGCCATTTAGAGTGAGGTTGGCCCATTTTCAACAAGACTATGTCTCTCACTACCGGTTTGTGACGGTTACTAGCAGAATTCGCACCATAATACCTCTCCCGTAGGCTCAAGATATACTCAGATGCCCAATGTTTGTTCCAGGCATCCAGTATTTTGCAGAGTTTATGGTAGCTTCGTCGCAAGTGTGCATCTGCTTCATTAACGGAGGGATCCACTAATTCCTCGGTCACGTCCAAACGGGGAACTGGGTCCAATCATCTACCATATAATAAATGAGCCGGTGTTAAGGCCTCAATTTCCAGATTGGAGTCATCTTGATACGTTAGTGGTCGATTATTTTTTCTGGTTTCTATTTCGGTGACAACAGTTCTTAACTCATCGAACGTGACCTTGGACTTGTGAAGAATGACCAATAACAATGTCTAGAATCCAACATTTGCTGTACTGCATTGCTCTTTAATAGTTCAGAAACCAACGGTGATGCGCCCACAAAATTTGTCCCATTGTCACTAATCAAACGTCTGGGACAACTTCGCCGAGCGGCAAATCTTCTAAATACATTTATAAAGGTTTCCGAGCTCATGTCCTATGCTATTTCCAAAAGGATAGCCCGAGGTGAATAGACATATGTAAACCTTCTTGGGTGGACCATCATCTCCTGTGAGAGTGATGGCACCAGTATAATCTATACCTGTTACCTCAAACGGTGTCCTTTGGTGAATACGGTCTGGCGGAAGAGCTGGTGGTCCAGGGTAAGGAATAGCGATAGCTGTATACCTCTTGCAATTAATGCAATTCTTGATACAGCGTTTAACAGCTTGTCGTCCCTGGGGTATCCAATATTGTTTGTCGCATATAGGCTAGAGTGTCTGCTACCCCACTGTGTTTAGTGGTTTCATGCACTTTTTAAACCATCAATTTGGTGAGGTCGCAATCCTTGGGCAATAGGATCGGATGCCGAGTTTTGAGGGGTAGATCAGCTTTACCAAAACGACCTCGACAACATATTAATTCTTGATTGTCTAGGTACAGCCCAAGGTCCTTCATTCTTTTGGTTGGCTTGGGATTGGGTTTACGTAGCTGTGTTAATTCCTCCTCATACTTTTAAGCTTGTATCTTTTTGATCCAATAGGTAAGTGAGTCTAATTCCTCCATCTTTACCTTCTTGCTCAGGAACTTAAACACAAATTTAGTTACAGTTAATAGTTTGTCCAAATTGGAGAACTTGGTGATGTCAATCACTGAAGGCTCTGGGATAATTATTGGGTCCATATGAACTTTATCATCATTAACCTTCTGGTATGATTTTTGTTCTGGCCAATCACTCTGACGTAGCCAAACCGGACCCTGAAACCACAGAGTTTCGTAAATCAGTTTCTTGACACCAACACCTTGGCTCACCAAGTCAGCCGGATTATCCTTGGACTTAACATGCATGAATGTATAGTTCATTTGCAGTTCCTTTATCTTGTGTACTCTGTTACGCACATAAACTATGTGACTATCATCCTATATATCCAGTGCAAACATATCTCACTATCTGTCCATATATATGTCTCACCTAAAAAGGGAAACATACCATTCAAATAAGTAGCTAACCTAGTTCCCAAATCAACAGCGGTCAGCTCCAACTGTGGAAGGGTACGTTGTTTTAATGACGCTACTCGGGATTTGGACATAATCATAGTAGATCGGACTTCAGTGTCACAATAAGCTACTGCACCATACGCCTTAGATGAGGCATCACAAAAGACGTGCAATTGAGCACACTCATTATCAGAGGTAAGATCACATCTTCTAGGACACTTGACTGAGGATACCTTCTCATATTCCACCTGCAATTTGTTCCACTCTTCTGTATACTTTTCAGGGAATGGAGTATCCCAACTCAGTGCTTCTCTCCAGGCCTCCTGAACTAAAATCTTCCCTTTAATTGATATGGGACTAAATATGCCCAATGGGTCGAACATCATAGAGACCTGACTTAAGAGTGTATGTTTTGAGAGTTTTACATCGGGAAACTTGAGGGGCTTTAGAGACATCTCATCAGTAGTTGTTTTCCACAGCAATCCTAGTACTGGTTGATATTCTGGTATTTGATAGTCAGGATAGTCTCTTCTTATTTGGTCCAAAAGAATATGAGAGTTTGAATTCCAACTTTGTAGTGGCATATTGGCTTTATTACATTCTTGCCTTGCCAAATTGTAGATTTCAATCACCTCTTCTCCACTGTCGGCAACGCCCTGAAGATTATCCATGTAAAACAGTTGACCCATTTCCGGTTTCTCTGTCTTCTGGAAATTATATCTCAAAGTGCTGCACAACAAGAAAGGACTAGACCAGGAACCAAACAACACTGACCGAAAGCGGTATTCTTTTATCCGCCCACCTGGCTGAAAAGGATCTTCAGGCCAAAGGAACTTTGTGAATTTGTGGTCCTGCTCCTTTAACCCTATTCTCAAAAAGGCTTTGGAGATATCTGCCACAAACCCAAATCTCTTTGTCCTGAATTTTAATAGTACATCACCCAGTATTTCAGTCAGATTTGGTCCTACATAGAGACAATCGTTTAGACTTGTTCCATTCTTCGCTGCTCGAGAACTGCAGTTAAATACCACTCTGATGGGGGTAGTACTGGAGTCCTTACTTACAGCATGATGAGGAAGGTAATGACCCTCTTTATGGTTTATTTCACCTGGGACCTCCTCAATAAAGTAATTTTCCAACTGCTCTTGAATTATTTTATGATAAATTTCCAGTCGTTCAGGATGATGATGCAATCTCTCCACCATTTTATTTAATTGACATCTTGAACTCTGGTAGTTAGTTGGTAATTCAGGGGCATTTATCTTCCATGGAAGTCCTACCCAGTACTGGCCATCCTTATACTCAACTGTGTCTAGGTAGTGGTTATATGTTAAGATGTCTTCAGGGGTGGGAAGATCTGCTTCTATACCCACAGTGTCCAGTTCCCAAAGTTTGTGAACAGGTTCTTGTTGCTCTTCCAGAATGTCTCCTAGTTGTGATGGTATTAATTCTGCACCAATTCTAGCCACCACCAGAGATTGTGCAGGAGTCACAAAGACTGGATCCATCCGGTTGTCTGATTCACTTGGGCCACATGTGGGTAGAGATCCCATGATTATATATCCACCTGATGAAGAAATTAACTGGATACCGTGTTTCCGAGTCATTTTTCGCAAGAAGCGACCACAATAGTCGGAGCCGATGATCAATTGAATTGGACCTACTACGTCAGACTCTATAGTTCGGTCTGCTAGTTGAACACCCTTCTTTGTTAAGAAGTCAAATGCTTCCTTTAAACCCTTATTTACCACAGAAGTGTTCATGTCTTCCTTAACCACCGCAGTCACCTTACATTTATATTTGCCCAATTTAATCAGGGGTTTAACTACGTCAAATGTTTGTGTTTCCTTATTTGACAAAAATCCAGTTATTGCCATGTTCACTCTTCCTACTGTTGGCAAATTCATGGCTCTGACAACATTTCCGGCAATGAAGGTCTTTTGCGCTCCACTATCAAAGAGTGCTTTGACCGGTATAACCTCTTTTCCTCTGATCAGTTGAACCTCGGCTGTAGGAGTAGCTGCCGGCGTATGCATTGGGTTTCCAGTGGTCAGGGTCATATTTACACTTGTCGGTTTGGGTTGTACTTCACTGATCTTGGGACACAACGCGGTATGATGTACACCAGTCTTGCACCGAAAACATACATTCAATTTAGTGGCACATTCCTCAGTATAATGTCTTGTACTAAGGCAAACAAGACACTTACCTAGTTCGATGAGTCGTGGAAATCTAGCCTTAAGATTTGGGTAAGTCCTACAATACACTGTGGAATGTTGTTCTGAACATAACATACACACCTTCCGGTTTTCTTGGTTTACCACTGGTGTGGGGTTAATATCTCTGGTTACATCTTGGGTCACTGGAGAATTGAGACGGGAATTTTTTCGCTCCCAAACACCTTTTGTTTTAGATACTGTATTAGTTTGATTATTCTGCTGGACGGATGTCACATAGGTACCAACCTCTTCCTTCTTGAACGGTTTTGTTTTTTCCTTAGTCCCTTTTGTAGACACTTTTGTGTATTTAACCTTGTTGTCTCCTTCCTTTATACCGGTATCCTTCTTGGAAACCTGCATGTGTTTGCACAACTCTCTTAAACCCTCTTCTATCTCTTGATACGTGAAGTAGTTCTTCTTATACCTGTGGTACAATTCATCACAGGTTTTCTGAGAGAGCTTTTGTTGTACAATATGGTTCAAGAGCCAAGAAGCTGAATCAAGATCTTTCTGGGTACTAAGTGATTTCAAAACACAATTCAAGCTGATCCGGAATGACTGAAGATCCTGGTACGTATGCTTTGGTCCTGATAACTCTAGCAATTTGTAAACTAGGTGCTGTAGAGTCAACTCCGTATCTTCAAAATTCTCCTTGAGTACGTCTAGAGCTGCTGTATAATTGGCATCTGTTATGGGAAGTTCCTTGATAAAATCCAATGCAAAACCCTTAAGTTGACCCAATAAGTATGAACATTTATTTCCTGCAGAAATATCTAACCTGTCATGAATTAAACCCTTAAATTTGTCCCAAAAGGTATTCCAATCAGATTGCCCATCAAATTCAGGTAAGGTTATAGGTGACAACTTAAAGCTTTGTTGTCCCGGAGCTGCAGTACCATTACTGGTACCATTACTCCCTGTTTCGGTAACTGTCTCTGTCGCCAAGGATTGGAACCCAGCTAGTTGATCCAAATAATTTTAACGGGCATTTGCATAGGCTTGCTGTAATTCCTCAAACCTTTCAGATTGTTCTTGTTTGATGCAAAAGTCCTCCAATTTATTGTAAGACTCTTCATAATTAGCTCACCGGGTTTTAAGATCTTGGATTTGAGACTTTAACAGCTCCCTTGGACAGGGGTCAGGTCTTTTAACCTCCTGGCAATTATTTAATGTTCTAGTTACCCAGCCTAATTTCCCCACCATAGATTTTCTCAAGAGTGTATCAGTCATTTTGGAAAATGGGTAATTATTTTCTGGACTATTATTAATGTTTATACTGAAAACTAATTTTCAACTATCAAAATTACATATAGCCTAAATACGCATACTTAATTTAGTTGTTAATTTTTAGCATTATACACGTAGACCTACCAATACTTGTTACACACTTAAATGACAAATTAGGCTAATTGGAAATTATTAAAGTTTTCAGTATTACTGCCCTAATACGTAGGAATTCTCGGTAGTAGGGTGAGGGAATAAATTATTAATTATTAATTTAAAGTTAAGATATGCTCCGTCCTGAGCAGTTAGCTGGTCGACCTAGTCTTACAGACGCAGGTGACATTAAGGACGTAAACATAAAAATGGTCAAAAATATAAAAAATAGGGAAATTTATAGACCCGAATGATTTTAGTTATTAATTAATTTAGTCATTTATAAATTTAGCTGTGAGTTGGAACCTGTGGTAGTAGGATTTTCTAAGGGGCAGGGATCATATTTGTTGTTTATTAAATTTTGTATATGTTCCGCCCCGAGCATATAGCTGGTCGACCTAGTCTGCCAGACGCGGGTGACATTAAGGACGGAAACATAAAATGATCTAAATTGAAAAAGAAATGGGGAAATTTAGGGACTGCAACGCTGCTCAAGCTCCTAGTTTCACAAACGCCAGAGGACGCAACGTTGCAGAACCTCCTAATAGTCCTCTACCACAGGATTGAACCACCATCCCCTTGGGCTTAGGAGTGATATTGCCAATGACCCACGGCCATTGTCTGGTAAACTACCCAGTCGAGCCGCGTATCGGTGATATATTCATGATATCGAACTACCTGTACGGCTTCAGCCCGACGATTCCAGTGGATACCGTCCCGTCGAAGGTTTTGGCAATAGGGTCCGGCTCCAAACTGGAAGGTCTTGTAGCCACGCAGGAGCCTTTGTAGCCGCCGATTCACGGCCTGATAGATAGTTCGGTAATGACCGCGGGTGACTCCGGGTTCGCCCTCAGGAATGGGAGGCAGCTCTCGTGGCTCCAGGAGCACAACAGCCACTTCCGAGCCACAGCGCTGCTCTATTAAGCGGATGATGGCTGCGATGTTGTCCGTGATTTCCGTCACCCGTACTGCCTCGTGCACATCGTTGCCTCCCAAATACAAAATTGTTAATTGGTGAGGCCAGTCCAGCACGCGATTCAGCCGTCGATCGGTGAGGAAATCACGGGCCCTACCACCTGAAGCCCGATAGCACCTCACCTCACAACTTGGGACCTCGAAATGTCGTGGGATCAGACTATGTCCCACGAAAGCTACCTTGTACATCCCCGCTGTATTAATAAATCCTAACTTAACCCTAACCTAGCCTAGCCTACAGTCAAGCGGGATCCTCACTCGGGGCACCAAAATGTGGGGAATATCTCTGGCCAATTCTATCCCTTAACACACTAAATAAATAATAAAGAAAATGAAGGAATAAACTTAAATAAATAGATAGGTTACCTGGATGTTATAAAAATGGTATTGCCTATCTCTCAGAAACCCCTAGCTAGATATTGTATAAATGGCCATGTATATCAATCAACTTAGCTATCACTGGGGTCCTGGGGTTGTTCTGAGGATCCCGACTATGGTAGGTAGGTAGGCAGGGAGTAAAAAGTTCCCAAACTCCGGGCCGGACATGGGGAGCGAAATGAGAGGTCAAGAGACCCTTGTTTGCGGTTCAACGTTTTAAAGAGATCTGATCGGAATTTCAATTCCGACCCTTAAGTTAACTATATACAAATTTGTTACCGAGGGTACATTCCCTCTTCACGAAATCATATAAATAATAATCAGCATTTAAATTATATAATTACAAAGGTAAACATTGTTTCACAACGATTTAGTGAACATAATAAATTATCAAGATATTAACCCATAACTGGCGGCACCCGGCTATAGTCGAGTGAAATAAATGTGGCCTATGTGGCGGGTCACGGCTATTGTCGAGTGCAATTTTTGAGCTACGTAATGTGCTCTGAGAGAGAGCAGAGCAGTGGGACGAGCGTAGTTACCTCATGACCGCTCCCCACCACCGCCGTGGGTCTACTGAGATGTATTCCACCCTCCTCCACCCTCTCTCACTCGCTACACAGGGAATTATGTACGGAAATTACCTTATTTTAGAGTTTTTGCACTCGTGTTGCATGATCGTTGCAAGAGAACCAGTGGTCGTAGAAGGATGGTTCGGGTGTCATTGGAAAGCTCTGTTTACGCCCTTTCAGGTATAAATACTTGTTTTATGCTCTGGATCTTGTTTATGCATGAAAAAGAGCACGGAAACAACCCTATTTAGGGTTAAAAAAAAACGCTGGGCGGTATATAGAAATTACCGCCTAGGCCGCTCGTAAGATGTTAACGACCCTAAAGCAAACGGTGGATCGCATATGCGGTCGCGGGAATATTTAATCTGATCCTCTTTACAGTTCTTCTAAACTTATTTCTACAATGTTTTATAACTAAATTAACTTGATCAAGGTAATCTTATACAGTACTAAATTACCCAACATTAATTAATCTCTACAATATATACAATCACCGGGTTCTGGTAGGAAATTGTTCACTCTAGTGAGGCTACCCCATCGGAAGGTTGTTGCCAACATTCCCCAGATACTGGTGTAGTCAATTTATTTCATCAACGGTTGATATACAGGTCAGGATAGTCGAGTATTTCTCCAAACCTCTGAAATACTCGTGTTAGTCTGGTATGGTGCCCAACTGTAATTGCCTGACAATTACTATATGTTACGGAGCCATCCTTAAGATCTCAAGCCCAATCAACCCATCTGTAACTACTTCACACAACCGGCCCGCCTAGACGGCCCACGGAGAAGCAGAAGACTAGAGCCAGCCACCACCTGAAGTATCATCAGGAGAAACGAACAAGAGAAGACATCTAAGCCGAGACAAAGAGTAAAGGAGGAAAAGTGACTAAAATAGTAACCAAGTGAGCGTAAATAAACAGAGTCCCCTAAGCGACTCTTTCTGAAAATCCAAGATTTCTAAGAATATAAACATAGTTCCCACAAAGTGTCCTAAAAGTTCATAAATCCTTCCAAGTGTTAATAATCTGAAGTAAAGGAAAAATATTGTTTTTATACACAGTGCAACCTCTACAGAAGTGTTTTAACCCATTAAAAGTGAATTCCGAATTGATGTCATTTAAGCCGATTTTGGGAGCCAAGCGACTCTGCCAAAATTTCTCAAAATAATTGAAAATATTTTAGAGTCAACCATCGACTCTGCCATTTTCTATAGAGGACATCTAGCTACCACACCTAAGTCAGCTGACCTTGAACTTGTTCTCTTACCAGTGCGCACGGTAGAAATTAATCAAATCAAAATACGTATAGCACAAAAATAATATTTTGTTCACATAAGCTCGCAAGTCAGATCTTTCTCGAATAAAGGGATTCCATATAGCGTAAGTTATTAGCAGTGATTACCCTCGATGTTCAACGGTGTTTAAATATTCTAGATAAAAGGAATATAGTGAAGCTGTGCGGAATACCTGCTCTCTATCTAGATCTGCGATTGTGCTCGAAGATAGTAAATAGTTTTAAGTGCTATTCACTGGTTGTTGTTGTTGTTGCTGTTCCCCAAGCTGCCTGGCTGAACAGCCCCAAGGCCCCGAGCAAGGTCAAGGCCACAACCGAGCGCCCCCACAGAACCCTCCCTGCCGACCACAATAAAGCCTGGGTGACCGAAGCCACTCCATGGCGGGGAGCTGAGGAGTACAAAGGAGTACAAAGGAAATCAAGCAACAACAGATCTAGTGACCCTTCTAGGTTGCTTGTCCTCCAAAACACTGAGGATCAAGTGTCCAAACAGTGGTTTAAAGTGGGTAAGGGAACATTGGAAAGGGAATTACTGCCCTGGAACTAATGTCCGTGGCAGGATTAGGAAGTTAGTAGAGGACAGATGGGTTAGTAACTGAGGGGGGGATAAAATAAAGTTATTCATTTACAAACGCAGTCAGTCGCGGGTTTGATGAGAGATATTTGTCTAGGCGGAGTTTAAATGAATCAACGGTGATGCAATCTATAACGTTTCGGGGAAGCCAATTCCACAAGTTGACAACTCGATTGAAGAAGAAATTCTTAGATTCGTACGAGTTAAAAGATTTTCCAATAATTTTGCAACCGTTTCCCCGCATGTAATTAGATTGGTCGATAGTGAAGTACTTACTACAGTTCATATTGTTGATGCCTTTGATGATTTTGAACACTCGAATTAAGTCACCTTTTAATCTGCGCTGGGTTAAAGGAAATAGATTTAATTCTCTAAGACGCTCTTCGTATGGTTTGTTCTTTAGGCTAGGTATCATTTTGGTAACTCTACGTTGAACCTGTTCTAGCTTGTTTATATTTTTTTGGTAATAAGGGCACCAGGATTGAATGCAGTATTCCAGAAGAGGGCGGACTAAGGAATTGTAAAGGGTTAGGATAACATCTTTGGATTTATGCTCAAATGACCTGCCTATAAAGCCAATTATTTTGTTTGCATTCTTAACAACTTTTGAACATTGTTGACTCGGTTTTAGGTCACTCGATATTGTTACTCCCAGATCGGTTTCTCTGTTTACATTCTTAAGCTGAGTGCCATTCATCGAATAGTTTGCTTTCTCATTTAGGTATCCGACATGTAGTACTTTACATTTATCCGCATTGAAACTCATTTGCCAAATTTGGGCCCAACATGACAATTTATCTAGATTGTGTTGCATATCGTCACCTTGTTCTTTTGAGAGTACGCTATTTGCAATTTTTGTATCGTCAGCAAATTTTGAGATTGTACAGGTAAGACCCTCATCTATGTCGTTGATGTAAATTAGAAAGATAATTGGTCCTAGTACCGATCCCTGGGGTACCCCGCTACTTACATTGGTCCATTTAGATGCCTTCCCGTTTATGACTACCCTTTGCTTTCTGTTGCTCAGCCAATTTTCTATCCATTTCAACACACCGTCTTGTATTCCATGCGCTTTTAGTTTTAGCAGTAAACGTTTGTGGGGAACTTTGTCAAAGGCCCTTTGAAAATCAAGGTATATAATATCTACTGCTTTACTCTCATCGTAGAGGTTGAGGATATCGTGGAAGAAATCTAAGAGATTTGTTAAACATGAACGTTTTTTACGAAAGCCGTGTTGAGTATCTTTAAGTATGTTATTTTCCTTTAAGTGATTTACGAGTCTGCCTCGTATGACCGTTTCTAGCATATTACATACAACTGAGGTTAAGCTAATTGGACGATAGTTACTGGGTAGGGATTTGCTGCCTTTTTTTAATATCGGTGTTACATTGGCTAGCTTCCACTGATCAGGCATAGTTCCAGACTGCAAGGATTTATTGAATAGTAATGTCAGTGGTTTGGAGAGCTCATCCTTAGCTTCCTTTAGAACTCTAGGCGAGATTGTATCAGGTCCTGGCGTTTTATTTACCTTGAGTTTATCTAAACAATTCAATACTTCTCTCTCTGTAACGGTGATATTGCTTAGAACATCTGAATTATCAATCTGAATCGGCGATGGTGTAGGGATATCACTGAGGTCTTCTGTTGTAAAAAACTGATGCAAAGAAGGTATTGAGGGCATTACTCATTTGTACTTCGTCTTTGGTGTATTCTCCATTTTCATCGACTAACGGTCCAACAGTTGAAGTAACTACTTTTTTCTTTCTGATATAACTATAAAATTCTTTCGGGTTTGTTTTACTTTGATTCGCAATATGTAACTCTAAGGTCTTTTTACTTTGCTTAATTAACTTTTTGGCTTTGCGTCGTAGCTCTACAAATTTCACCCGTTCTTCGTCATTTTGTGAGGATTTTAATCTATCATTAGCAAATTTTTTAGCAAGCAGGCAGTTTGAAATATCTTTATTCCACCATTTGGGCTCATTATTATGGCCTGGAGGCCGTATTTTCGATGGTATGCAGTCTTGCACTGCTTTTAGGTAAGTGGTTTCGAATAACTTCCAAGATGTATTTATGTCGTTATTGTTAATTAAAAAGCTCCAGTCAGTTTCTTTAAACATAGCTCTAAGTTTATGGAAGTTTGCTTTCTTGAAATTAGGGACTTTTTCGATGCTACTATTTGGTTCGTTACTAGTAAAGTTGAAAGTGAAAGTTATTGTACGATGGTTGCTGTTACTGAATTCATCACCAACATTCAAATTTTCTATCAATTCTTCTTTTGTTGCAAGTACAATGTCAAGAACGTTATTACCACGGGTCGGCGTTCCAACAAATTGATAAAGAGAACTCTCTTGCAAGTTCGTATACAAGTCATGTCCGGAGTGTGAAGTAAGAGTATCGCCCCACTTGGTCACAGGTAAATTAAAGTCGCCAAAAATTACGGTATCTTGTGAGTTACTTACATCTGCAATTTGTTCGTAAATTTCTCGGTCAGTTTGCACTGATTGAGCTGGAGGTCTGTATATTAACGCAAGTATTATTTTTGGACCTTTATTATTCTTTATTAGCACAAAAGATGTGTCGACGTTCACAATTTGAGGTTTTGACACGAGGGTCGGGTTAAGACTTTCTTTGATATAAAATAAAACGCCACCTCCATTTTATTTATTCGGCTGTTCTCAAACATTACATAACCGGGAAGTGAATACTCTGCTAAAAAGTCTCTATCTTCTGTATTGAGCCAAGATTCTGTTATGCCAATCACATCATAATTTTCTGTAAACACTAGTTCCTCTAAATCTGAAAATTTATTGCGTATGCTACGAGCGTTTGCATAGAAAACCTTTAAAGTTGCGGTTTTAGAACTCACAGAACGTTCTTTCATCGAATTTTTGGTTCTGGTCGGATCTACATTTACATTCATGGCTGTCCTCGGTCCTCGGTCGTTATCCCTGGCGGTTTTGAATTTGGGTCGTGTTCGTGGAGCTTTATCCAAATTCGCGGTTCTTGATGGATTAGTATTTAATTCCTTTGTAGGTTGCCATCCTCGCTGTCTTCGGTCCTCCTTCCTGGTTTTCCTGTGCTGAGTCGATTTCTTCTCCGAAAATCCTTCACCGCATCGTTGAGAAGACGCCCAAACCGTGCTGCACCCACCTGGTTCAGATGAACTCCATCGTCCGAAAACAAATAGTCATCGTAGTAGAAATTGTCCCAGGTGTCGTCGAATCCCACATTCTCCTTCCTGCAGAGGTTTGCTAGACAACGATTTGTGCTGGTGGCTATGTTGTAAAATCGGCTTTCTACACCGAGCCGGGGGACGATTCCTGAGACGATGATCCTTGATGACTTCTCCTTAAACGACTTGATCAGCTGCTGGTACTTTAAAAACAAATCTTCCGACCGGGTTCGCTGTACATCGTTGGATCCAACGTGGATGACGTACATTGTATTAACAGGGGCCAGCTTTGATACTTCGTCAACTGCTGCAACTACGTCGTCCACACCACTACCAGGGATACAAAAACGCTTCCTGGTCTTAGGTGCCCTGGCGCAAAACTCTGTGAGCTGACCACGTATCATCGAGTCTCCCACGAGCCGGACTTCTTCTATTTCCTCTTCGTCATCTGAGTCTGTGAGTATCTGGAAACGGTTTTGACACTCGGTAATCGGTATGTGTTTCCTGGTCTTGGGGCAAACGTTGTTCCTCACGACACGGAAGTTGTCTTGAGGGGGAAGAGAGTCACTATTTGTATCTTGAGTATCGGAAACATCAGCTGAAGTGGCTACTGTAGGCGTTGAATTGTTGGCAGTTGACGTTGGGGCGTTGGTGGCAGCTGGAGTTGCGGTGACAATTGAAGTTTGTGGTACTCCAACGTTGAGTGTTACAAACTCTTGGAGTGATTCCAGCTTCATGGTGAGGACGTTGATCTTGTTGTAGGCTTCATCTAATTTCACTGTAAAATTCTCTCGTTGCTGGCAGAGCCGGCAGACTTGAAGATCGACAGGAGCAAACATGGACACACCAAACCTACCGGCGCAGTTCGCACAAGCGCGAGGCATGGTGACAGTCACTTTCTTCAAATCACTTCACTCACTTAAAAAACACTTAACTCACTTTAAAACACTTCACTCACTTAAAAAACACTTCACTCACTTTAAAACACTTCACTCACTTTAAAAACACTTCAATCACTTCAACCGAAAACAAATATGCTGAAATACGCAGAAATAGGTTATCAGGGGTGATAGCCTAACCGAAAACAAAAAATTTGAGATTATTATTATTATTATTATTATATGAGATGCCGAAGTCTCCAACCAGGGTGCAGAAACACCATCAAGATCAATCCACACAAAACACCCGGAGGCACTGGAGAGAGACTATGGCAACTTAGGAAAAAATAAAAACATACACTGTATACTGTACTGTACATATACACATATTAAACACAGATACCATATTATGCAGTGGAGGATATCAAGCTTAAATATAATACAATAAAATAGAATAAAATAAGTTAAAAAATTAGAATTAATGCTGCAAAAAAGCATTAACTCTAGACTTAAAAATGGAGATATTAGCTGAATTGACTAGCTCATTTGGCAACTTATTCCACAAGTCAACCATGGCCGGCACAAAACACCGTGAAAACTCTGTAGTAGAACAATTAACACGGCTCATGGCAAGATAATTAAGATTGCTTGTGAATCTAGTTGCACGAGCCCGGACATAGGGCCCAGGCAGAACCCCATGTAAGGGATGCTGAGGGTTGTTAAAAACTTTAAATAAAAGACTAAGGGCACCAACTTTACGTCGATGACACAAATCAAGAGACAAATTAGGTAGAATAAAACTGATGGAATTTATCGACCTGTCAAGCAACTTGAGATGGCAGTCAGCTGCTGACAACCAGACAGGTGAGCAGTACTCGAAATGTGGCAAAATAAAAGCATAAAAAGACTTGATAACTGTGGCGTCACAAGCAAATGTTTTATAAACCTTGCGAAGCAGACCAATTTTTTGGGAAATGGAAGAGGAGAAAGAACGAATATACTTTTCAAAAGTAAGTTTGGGATCAAGAGTAACTCCTAACAGACGCAGAGTATCCACATTCTCAATTTGCTCGCCAGAAACTTGTAGATAAGGATGGGAAGGATCCAAGGTACGAGATATGCTGATGATAATGGAGTGTGTTTTACTAGCATTAAGTTTCATGCCCCAAAGTTCACACCATGATGTAATTTTGGCTAAATCCCTATTCAGAGCAGTAGCAATTACGTGTCGATCTATTGGTGATGCAATTGACGCATATAAAGTTGTATCATCAGCATAGGAGATTAGTTTATTTACAAGCTCGGAACACAGGTCAGCAGTAAAAATAATAAAAAGCAAAGGCCCAAGGACACTGCCTTGTGGAACACCAGAAACAACAGTAACAGAAGGGGAATGACACCCATCAATGACCACAGACTGAGATCTTTTCGTCAAAAAATCTTCAAAGATCCTTAAAAAATTGCCACCAATACCAATGAGCTGTAACTTAAATAGAAGTGCTTTATGGTTGACTAAATCAAAAGCAGAACTAAAGTCAATAGCCACGACGCGAGACTCATGTCCCTGGTCCAATGAAGATTGCAAGTCATGGGTGAGTGTCAGAGTGAGATACGCAGAATTAGGCTTCCAGGGGCGATAGCCTAACCAAAAAATGTGTTTTTAAATTGAAATACGCAATAATAGGCTACCAGTGTTGAATAGCCTAACCGAAAATAATAAAATTGAAATTCGCAGAAATAGGCTACCAGGTGTGATAACCTAACCTTCAACAAATATATGTATAACAGAATATGTAACTAAATATACAATTCACCAAATAGAGATTATATAAAAATAAAGTGTGACTGCACACAAGGGGTTAATATACTGTGTCAACAGATGGCCCTGGTGTCGCTGTAGCCTAGTAAAGCAGTAGCCTACGCTTTTTAGATAAAAAAGTGTATCAGTCAAAGGTTATTACAAGATCGTGCAAGCAACAACTAAAATTACAAATATATACTGTATAGCTACAGTAGGATACTAAATACAATATCTACAAGAGTTAATAATAAAACAGATTGGCTGGCTATAGGCTAGGCTAGGTTTGGGTTAGGTTAAAAGCTTGGCAGGTTGGGTTAGGCTAGGTTAGTTTGTACAAATACCACCCTTAGCTTAAAGTAAAATCAATCTGAGGAGAAAAAGTCAAGAATATATCTAGGGGGAAAGATAAATGAATGCACTTAAATTTGGTACAAAATTTGCTGGAATTTAATATGTATAATCCCCCCAAAAAGTTTGTTTACAAAATGGTGTCGGCGTTGGACCCTGTAGGCAGGTTAGTTAGTAAACAATATTGTTTATTAGCAAATTAATATGCAAAGCTTTACTTACATACAAGGCAGTTAAATAGATACTTACTACAGTAGGTAATGGGTAAAATTAGGGGCTACGATTTTATATAAAATAGTAATAAGAGAGCGTTTGTTTACAAAGCAAAACAAAACAATAGATGGCGCTAGTGGCGCCCTGTCCGAGCAGGAGTCTTGTGATAAACACAAAGTTTATCAGTCAATACACAGCGAAATATCGTGCAGTGTTACTTACTAAGCTACAGGATGGTTAAACGTGCTCTTAACCACCTTTCATGCACAAGAATGAAGAGGATGAGTAGTTAATACTCAAATTATGATCGATATCGTGAGAGCGTTGACAGAGCGTCTGCAGCGTCTGGCGGTAGCACGGGTGGTACGGGAGGAGGGTGCGGACACGCCTGGGAAACCAAAGCCCCACCCAAGGCCCCGCGCCCCTCAGCAATTATGAAGAGAAAGTTGAGGGGCAAAGGAAAAATGTGACGCTTTGGCTTCCAATCTTGGTAGATTGGGAGGTCAATCCACGGAAGAGACGCCGTCACTTGAGATCTAGAAAATATATAAGTAAAAGGATAATGTTTCATTAGTATACTTTCAAGTTATTTCTTGTATTTAGTGAGTATGAAATAAAGCTGTATTTCCTAAACCATATTATGCAACATATATATCCTCTGTTGCCTTTTATTTATATGTACTTATATGAACTCGGAAGTCCCAGTATAGTAGAACTCACCTGTATCAATCGTTAATCCTGAATGAAATCAGGGCATAACAAGTATTATGGTGTAAGACATACTACATATCGGTGGTTTGAATCCTATTTTAAAGATTGCAAGCAGTAGTAGAGTATAAGAATATTAAATCTAATAAATTAGCAATATCCATTGGGTTCCACAAGGATCCATACTTGGCCCATGGTTATTTATTTTATATGTGAATTACTTAGTTAATTCTAATAGGCTATTTAAAGCTGTATTGTTTGCTGACGACACAACACTCTATTCCAGCCATAGCAATTTAAATACTCTAGTGCAGTCCGTAAATAATGAACTAAATAGTGTCTATTGTTGGATGACTGCAAATAAACCAACCCTAAATATCGACAAAACAAAGTAACAAGTATATCGTTCATCACAGAAAGAAGAATATTCCTCAAAATATTGATTCCATTAAAATTGGTAATAATTATAGTGTTGAAAGAAGAAGAAAGTATAAGATTTCTTGGAGTTGTGGTGGATTAGACAATTGACCTTGCAATCACATATACACTCTTTGACAGGTAAGATAAATAAACAGTGTGGCATATTGTATTAACACGTAACTCCTTTACTACGGAAGTACTTAAACAGCTCTACTACTCTGTGGTGTACCCTTTCTTCTCATACTGTCACAGAGTTTGGGCAACTGCAGGTAAAGCTAAGATAGAAAGAGTGAAATTGGCACAAAAGAAAATAATTAGGACAATTACCTTTAAAAGAAAGTATGATCATACAAATTAAATATTTGTTTTATATATATATTTTTTTTTAAAGAGACAATGAACGGAGGAAGGAAAAACACAGATAAAACAAAAAGGTCCATGTGCCTAAAGGCATCCTCCATTCATAAAATGTTTGTAACAACTGGATTTAAACATTTGTAGATTGTAAGTTTGTGGAAAGCAATTCGAGGGAAGTGAATTCCAAAGAGTAGTAGCTCTGGGGATAAATGAATTCTGATAAGCAGAAGTTCTGCAGTGTGGAGGAGAAAGTGTAAATTCATGGGCGCTCTCAACTGCCCTAGTTCTACGGGGAAAGATGTGGAGAGGCGGCACAATTGAAGCAAGTTCCTCGGAACAATTGCTGTGAAAATATCTGTAGAATAATGCAAGGGATGCAACGTTTCTTCGTATGGATAATGTAGGAAGGTCCTGTGTGATTGCAGGGTTATTGATTAATCTAATAGCTTTATTTTGAATTTTGTCCAACTGCCTCAATGCAACCACTCCACTTCCACCCCACAGAGGTGAACAGTAATCCATCTGAGAACGCACATGACTTTTATATAATACGGCCAACTGCTCATCAGTGAATAGTTCTCGAACTCTGTACAGGAGTCCGAGTTTTTTAGAGGCATTCTTAGCAATGCTTCTAACATAATGTGTCCAGCTCAAGTTAGTAGTTAATGTTACACCGAGAATGTCAATACTAGGGGAAGTGGGAATATTTACATCATGAAAAAATATATGGGAGTCAGTGAGATTCTGTCGGTTAGAAAATTGAATGTACTTGGTTTTCTGTGCATTAAAGGAAACTAGATTCTTTTGTCCCCATTCATTAATTCTAGAAAGGTCCTGGTTCAGAGAAATTGCAGTGTTTATTTTTGAATTTATAAGATCGGGTTGGGTGAAAAAATTGGTAAATGTGAAGGAACTGTGGAGTGTTGAGTCATCTGCGTAGGAATGTATTGGATTATGAGTTGTATATATGAGATCATTGATATGAATGAGGAACAGAGTTGGGGCCAAAACTGATCTCTGGGGAACACCAGCATTTATTGAGTGAAATTGAGAATAAAGGCCATCTACCATTACACATATTTTTCTGTTATGAAGATAAGAAGAAATTAGTGGAACTAATGATGCAAGGCCGTAGTGTGACATCTTCGACAATAAGGATTGATGACAGACTCTATCAAATGCCTTTGATATATCCAGTGCTATTGTATGTGTTTCACCATGTTGGTCTGTAGCTTGGTTGATTTGATGCGTAAGAAGGCAAAGAATGTCTGCAGTTGATCGACATCGTCTAAAACCATATTGCCTATCACTGATTAATTTATTATTCTCAAGATGCTTAATTATGTGATGATTTAATATAATTTCAAAGACTTTACCAAGAGTGGAAGTTATAGCTCTTGGTCTGTAGTTTGATGGATCTGAAGAGGCACCTTTTTTAGGGACTGGATGGATGTTTGCTTCTTTCCAGGGTACTGGTAAGCATGATGTATGAGTACACAGACGGAAAAATGTTGCCAATACAGGAGCAAGCACCAAGGAGCAATTCTTAAGTACTATCCCAGTGCATACCACCTCCTTTACGTAGGGCACGTGGTACCCGTCTTGCAACTCAATCCCACCCCTACTCTGTGCAACTCTCCAACCCAAGAGTGAAACGTTACTCTCAAACTTTCTTCTACTCAACAGCTGAGCTCTGGAACTCTCTCCCAGAATCAGTCTTTCACGCTGCCTTTTTTTCAAGGGACGTTCGAGCCAAAATGCCTGGACACACGGAGTTTGAAGCAATTTAAGTCATAGGAAGAGGGAAAGACTGATTCTGGGAGAGAGTTCCAGAGCTCAGATGTTGAGTAGAAGAAAGTTTGAGAGTAACGTTTCACTCTTGGGTTGGAGAGTTGCACAGAATAGGGGTGGGATTGAGTTGCAAGACGGGTACCACGTGCCGTACGTAAAGGAGATGGTATGCACTGGGATAGCTCTGAAGAACACTGATTATTATAGTAGCGATAGAATAGCGAGAGAGATGCAACATTGCGGCGGAGAGAGAGAGATTGCAGAGAGTTGGTGAGTGGACGGGAGTTAATGATACGAAAGGCCTTCCTTTCAACTTTGTCTAGGAGAGCGGTGTGAGAGGAACCTCCCCACACATGTGAACAATACTCAATATAAGGGCGCACTATGCCCCTGTACAGAGCAAGAAGCTGTGCAGGGGAAAAGAACCCCCTAAGGCGGTTGAGCACATCCAGCTTCTGGGAGGCTGCCTTAGCAAGACTGGTAATATGGTCCTTCCAAATGAGAGCAGAAGAAAAAGAGACACCAAGAATATTGAGAGAAGATGAAGGGTTGATTTTTGTATTGTTGAAGAATAAGGGATAGTCCGCTGGGAGATCCTGACGGGTAGATAGATGGAGAAATTGGGTTTTGGAAGCATTAAAGTTAACAAGGTTTTCTCTGCCCCAATTGGAAATAGTATTTAGATCAGAATTTAAGAGTTCTATGGCTTCATTACGTTTGTCGTTGAGGGATTGCTGGCTGGGGCGTTCTGAAAAACTAATGGAGTAGTGTAAGGTTGAGTCGTCTGCGTATGAATGGATGGGAATTAAGGTACAGTTAAGGAGATCATTTATAAAAATTAGAAAGAGAATAGGAAATAGGACAGAGCCCTAAGGAACACCGGAGTTTATAGGGTGAGGAAGTGAACAATGGCCGTCCACAACCGCAGCTATGGAACGGCCGGAAAGGAAATTAGAGACAAAGGCACAGATGGAGGGATAGAAACCGAAGGAGGGTAGTTTAGAAATTAAAGATTTATGCCAGACTCTATCGAAGGCTTTCGATATGTCTAGTGTAATAGAAAAAGTCTCACCGAAGCCCCGAAAGGAGGATGACCAAGAGTTAGTAAGATATGAAAGAAGATCACCAGTAGAGCGACCCTTAAGGAAGCCATACTGGCGATCTGAGAGCAGATTATGAGAAGAGAAATGCTTAAGAAATTTGGAAGCAAGAATAGTTTCAAAAACTTTAGAAAGACAAGAGATAAGAGCAATTGGACGATAGTTGGAGGGTTGAGAGCGGTCACCCTTCTTTGGGACAGGTTGAATGTGAGCAAACTTCCAGCATGAAGGGAAGACGTTAGAGGATAGACATAGACGAAAGAGTTTGCCTAGGCAGGGAGTTAGCACGGAAGCACAGTTTTTGAGAACAACAGGAGGAACACCGTCCGGACCGTACGCCTTATTAGTGTTAAGCCCAGAGAGGGTAGAAAGTACATCTTTAGAAGAGATTAGGATATTAGGCATAAGTAAGAGAGAGGAGGGCGGAGAGGGAGGAATAGCACCGGAATCATCCAAGGTGGAGTTTCAAGCAAAAGTTTGAGCGAAGAGTTTAGCTTTGTCAGAGGAAGAAGTGATGGTTGTGCCATCAGAGTGGGAAAGGGGAGGGAAAGACGAGGAAGAGAAATTGTTGGAGAGGTTTTTGGCTAGATGCCAGAAAGCTTGGGAAGAGCTAGAGTTGGATAGTTCAGTGCATTTATTATTGATGACAGAGTGTTTGGCAAGTCGAAGAACAGATTTGGCTTGATTCCGGGCAGAAGCATATGAAGAATGAGAGTCTTGAGTTTTAAGGCGTCGGTACCGTTTGAATGCTTCCTCCTTATTGCGCACAGCAGTAGAACAGGCATGAGTAAACCAAGATTTTTTAGCATTAGTCTGAGAGAAAGAGAATGGAATGTATGCTTCCATGCCCGATAGGATTACCTCGGTAATGCGTTCAGCACTCTCCGAGGGTCCTCGGCCATGGAAGCAGAAATCATTCCATGGGAAATCAAAGAAGTACTGCCGAAGAGCCTCCCAGTCGGCAGCGCCAAAGTGCCACAAGCGCCGCCGGCTAGGAGGATCGGGTGGCTGTACTGGAGAGATAGGACAGGTGACAGAGATAAGTTTATGGTCGGAGGAGCCCAAAGGAGAGAAAAGATCGACAGTATAAGAAGAAGGGTTAGAAGTTAGAAACAGGTCAAGAATGTTGGGCCGATCTCCGATGCGATCCGGGATACGGGTGGGTTGCTGAACTAACTGCTCTAGGTCATTTAGGATAGAAAAGACGTAGGCTTGTTCACCAGGTGGATCAGTAGTGTGAGAGGAGAGTCATTGGCGGTGATGAACGTTGAAATCTCCTAAGATGGAGATTTCTGAGAAAGGAGAAATGGATAGAATGTGTTCCACTGTAGAGTTTAGATAGTCAAAGAATTTGGGAAAGTTGGTAGAGTTAGGGGAAAGATAGACAGCACAGAAATATTTAGTAAGAGAATGACAGGAAAGTTTGAGCCATAAAGTTGAGAATTCAGAGGAGTCGAAATCGGGAACACGAGAGCAAGTGAGTTTGTTGTGCACATATGCACAACATCCGCCTTTGGCTTTGAAACTAGGATAGAGAAAGTAGGAGGATACAGAGAAGGGGTTGCTGGATGTTGCTACAGACACCTGAGTTTCGGTGAGGAAGAGAAGATCAGGTTTGTAGGAGGAGAGATGGTGCTCAACAGAGTGAAAGTTAGAGGAAAGTCCGCGAATGTTGCAGAAATTAATAGAAAGAGTAACAGGCTGAGGTCCAGGTAATTGTGTGGGGTCGTAAGGGGATGGTCGGTCGGGTGAGGGGGCATTTATGGTCCCCCCCCCTGGGGACTCCGAGGCTGGGCTACAATTCATCATTTTGTGTTTTTTTAATTTTGGTGTGGAGGAATGAAGTGTGGTGTGCATGTTTAGTGTAGTGAAGTGAAATGGATAGGAGGAGGAGGTGTTTGTGAGAGCTAGCTGGATTGCTCTCAGTGTAAATGAGGCACAAAGAAAATCAGTAAGAGAGGCCAAGCAAATGAAACAGGAGTTCCAGCGACTCTTTATCACATGTCTATAACCTCACCTGGGTCTAGCCCTGATCGATTGATGCCTACAATCTCCCCACTTGGTGGGGAGATTGTAGATTGAATGACTTAAATTGCTTCAAACTCCGTGTGTCCAGGCATTTTGGCTCGAGCGTCCCTTGATTTTGGCCCTGTCACTCTTTCAACTATGGGGGAGGCACTCGCTATAGGTAGTTATGCCTTTTGCCTCCCTCAATCACATAGAAAAAAAAAAAAAAAAAAAAAACTATTGGAGGAATTTCATCTGGACAAGGAGCCTTATCTACTGAGAGATTCTGCAAAATAGTTTTGACATGTCTGGTGTGGATCTTAAGTGAGGGAATTTCAGGCGAATTACAATTAAGTACAGGGACATCTTGATATATTTCATCTAAGGTTTAAATCTCTACGTTTCCTAAAATGGGAAGACATAAACACTTATTGAACTGTTATCTTTGTATATAAAGCCATTAACAATTATAATAATGTGGAACTGTTTATCTTCCGCTCAAACGAAAGGTATAACGTAAGAAATACAAGATATTTAGACATTCCAAAAATGACATCAACTCAATCTCAAAAATCTATTAATTATCATGGTGTAAAGGTCTGGAATGCACTGCCTTGACATATTCAAGATAATTCCTCCCTGTCTAGTTTTAAGAAATCCCTCAAAATCATATTTGTTGAGCAAATATTAAATGCAATTGAATATAATGAAAATTTCCTCCATAATTCAAATGCTTGCAACATCAACTGTGTTGGTCTTGTGTTGAGTATGTTTACGTGGTGGGTGTTTGTGTGTAGACATGGTTTCATACACTATCTTATGAAGGTAAATGTTACATATAATAACACAATAATTTGTATTAGCAATAAAAACAAAAACATATACAAGTATGTAGTAAAATGTAAATAAATTCGGGTTAAATGCAAGGTGCCTTTAAGAGAGTTTCTCTCACAAGGCTCAGCCGGATGTCCAACATGTATTAATAATATTGTTAACTTATTGTATACTTTATGGCTAAATAAATATATTTGATTGATATTTGATTGAGTGTTGAGTCACCCATGCTGTTGGGCCCAGGGAGCGAGATTGTGGCGTCAGCTAAAATTGTTTTGGTTACTGAGGTGTTGTTCACCACTCTCTACCACTTCGCTCTAATGTCTCTGTAGATGTTCTTCATTCACTGATAATTTCTGTTCGTTTTCCATATGCTCTATAAATGTTCGATTCTTTCTAGTTGTTTATATTCTTTCTTTCGTGTTTTTCTGTTTGCTCTTCGGAGGTCTATTTATTGTGTTTCCTGCATAGGGAAACACGAATCCTATTGCTTGCCAATCACTTTATGTACCGGAGGTTTCTTGGATTAACTGTTTATTTCCTATTTCTAACCTCAGAGATATTTCCTTGGCTATGCTTGTAGATTCAGCTGATCACTGTAAACACGTCTATAAAGGAATGTTTTAATGTGGTTCTTGATTTAAGCAAACACTACCTTGTTGGTTTTTGATTATTTAATTAACCAAGGAAAATAGAATTCTGATGCGTGGCTTTAAAGTTTGTACGGTTTGTATAGGTACTATATATGCCCGACTATGAAGTACCTAATATTATAACACTCTATAGAGATAATAAGCAACTAGAGCTTGAGCTAATTCCTGTATATGATATTCCTGTAAAAATAATTGAAATTGTTAAGAAACGTGAATACAGTATTAACACACACACTAATTAATGCACAGTATCGTACTGTCAGTGTATACGTCACATGTATAACACTATCATTTTACCATAGCCTGATAAGGGGTAGACTTCCCTTAAGGCTGTCCAAACTGCTACTGCCTGGGTACTCACATAGTCGGGCCCGGCTTTTGACCAGTGTAGTGTGATACTCTACTTAGTTGCTAGCAATCATCTTGGTGTTGCTGCAATTCTCTGATGGAAGCTTGAGAACCCTTGCTTACATTGCAGGAATCGCAAAAAGGATTTTATAGGTGGGGTTAATGAATCTCTATGGGTGAGATCATATCCAACTAGAAATGTACGGTTGCATACTTAACACTCAAGCCGCGGCGGCCGACATATGTCGGCCGAAAGAATAATGGCCACCCCCGTGGTGCCCGACAATATTCCGAAGGGGTTTTGAGCACATTATAGGCTCTGAGAGAGAGTCCACGCGTTGGGAGGACAATAGGCGGGCTCTGACCGTTTGGCACGGCCCTAGTGCCGCGACTGACACTACCTCTGCAACATTCCACACCCACGACCTCGTGAGACCAGGAAAAAACTCGGAAAATTACTGTATTTTAGGGTTTTTCAACTCTCGTTGCGCGATCGCTACAGGATAACCCGTAGTCGTACAAGCATGATTCAGGTGTCATTGGAAAGCTCCTTTATGGCGCTTTCACGGATACATAATTGTATTACGCTCTGGCTCTTGTTTATGCATGAAAAAGAGCATGGAATGTAGCTCGTTTAGGATAAATATGCCCGCCTGGCAGGCAGTATAGAAGTTACAAACATCCCCGTCTGAAAGGGGTTAAGTAAGAGAATAAGTGTTATATTAACACCTTACGAGCGGCCTATGCGGTTTATTTATATGTACCGCCCAGCGGGGTGTTTTTAGCCAAAATAGGGCTGTTTATGTGATCATTTTCATGCCTAAATAAGACCCAGAATGTAAAACAAGTACCTATCCCTGAAAGGGCATAAACAGAGCTTTCGAATGACACCATAACGATCCTTTTATGATGGCTAGTTTTCTTGCAATAACCATGCAACGCGAGTGCAAAAAGCATGTAATTAGCCACTTTCCCGATACAATTCCTTATATAGCGAGTGAGAGAGGGAGGAGGGAGCTGGGATTCGTGTCAGTATGTTCGCCGCGGTGGTCTGGAGCAGTCATACGCTCGCTACTCTCCTGCCACCACTTGTCTCTCTCTCTCAGCAACATTACGTGCTGAAATTGCCACTCGAGTTATGTCGAGCGCCGCCACATAGTCCAGCTTTATTTAACTCGACTTATGTGGTGAGCCGCTAATTAAGGGTTAATGGTATGAGATATACAGTATATGTTATAATATGGTCTATCCTAGAGTGTATAGTCGCTCAAAATGCGCTGTTGCACTTCTATTGGTCGTTGGCAAAAGGCCCCAGGGGCTAGCTGCGCTCCCATTGGCCGTTGAAAATAAGCCCCGGGGGCTAGCTGCACTCCCATTGGTAGTTGGAAAACAGCCCCAGGGGCTAGCTGCGCTCTCATTGGCCGTTGGAAGGCAGTATAGAAGTTACAAACATCCCCGTCTGAGAGGGGTTAAGTAAGAGAATAAGTGTTATATTAATGGTATGAGATATACAGTATATGTTATAATATGGTCTATCCTAGAGTGTATAGTCGCTCAAAATGCGCTGTTGCACTCCTATTGGTCGTTGGCAAAAGGCCCCAGGGGCTAGCTGCGCTCCCATTGGCTGTTGAAAATAATCTCCGGGGGCTAGCTGCGCTCCCATTGGTAGTTGGAAATCAGCCCCAGGGGCTAGCTGCGCTCTCATTGGCCGTTGGAAAGAGACCCTTGGGGGCTAGCTGCGCTCCCATTGACCGTTGGAAATATGCCCCTGAGGTTAGCTGAGCTCCCATTGGCAGATGAAAATAGGCCCCAGGGGCTAACTGCGCTGCCATTGGCTGTTGGAAATAGGCGGTGGGGGCTAGCTATGCTCCATTTGGCCGTTGGAAATAGGACCATCGGGCTAGCTGCACTCTCATTGGCCATTGGATATAGGCCCAGGGGACTAGCTGCGCTCCCATTGGCCGTTGGAAATAGGCCCCGGGGGCTAGAAGCCCTGCTATTTTCCATTGGAAATAGGCCCCGGGGGCTGGCTGCGCTCCCATTGGATGTTTTAAATAGGTCCCGGGGGCTAGCTGCGCTCCCATTGGCCGTTGGAAATAGCCCCTGGGGCTAGCTGCGCTCCCATTGGAAGTGGGAAATAGTCCCAGGGGGCTAGCTGCACTCCCATTGGCCCTTGGAAATAGGCCTCGGGAGATAGCTGCACTCCCATTGGCCATTGGAAATTGGCCCCGGGGGCTAGCTGCGCTCCCATTGGCCATTGGATAAAGGCCCAGAAGGCTAGCTGCGCTCCCATTGGCCAATGGAAATAGGCCCCGGGGTATAGCTGCGCGCACATTGGCCGTTGAAAATAGGCCCCGGGGGCTAGCTGCGCTCCCATTGGCCGTTGAAAATAGCCCCTGGGGCTAGCTGCGCTCCCATTGGCAGTTGAAAATAGTCCCAGGGGGTTAGCTGCGCTCCCATTGGCCCTTGGAAATAGGCCTCGGGAGATAGCTGCACTCCCATTGGCCATTGGAAATTGGCCCCGGGGGCTAGCTGCGCTCCCACTGGCCATTGGAAAAAGGACCAGAAGGCTAGCTGCGCTCCCATTGGCCAATGGAAATAGGCCCCGGGGGCTAGCTGCGCGCACATTGGCCGTTGAAAATAGGCCCCGGGGGCTAGCTGCGCTCCCATTGGCCGTTGAAAATATGCCCTGGGGGCTAGCTACGCTCCCATTGGGCGCTGGAAATAGGACTCGGGGGCTAGCTGCGCTCCCATTGGCCGTTGGAAATAGGCCCCGGGGGCTAGCTGCACTCCCATTGTCTGCTTGAAATAGGCCACAGGGTGATAGCTGCGCTCCCATTGGCCGCTGGAAGTAGGCCCTGGGGGCTAGCTCAGCTAGCTGCACTCCCATTGGCCGTTGGAAATAGGCCCCGAAGGATAGCTGCACTCCCATTGGCCGTTTGAAATTGGCCCCAGGGGCTAGATGCGCTCCCATTGGGCACTGGATATAGGACTCGGGGGCTAGCTGCGCTCCCATTGGCCGTTGGAAATAGGCCCCGGGGGCTAGCTGCACTCCCATTCGCTGTTGGAAATAGGGCCCGGGGGTGATAGCTGTGCTCCCATTGGCCATTGGAAGTAGGCCCCGGGGGATAGCTGCGTTCCAATTGGCTGAGGGCAATAGGCCCCGGGGGCTAGCTGCGCTCCCATTGGCCAGTGGCAAGGCTCCAGGGGCCTGCTACGCTCCCATTGGCCATTGGAAATAGGCTCCGGGGGCTAGCTGCACCCCTATTTTCGTCGGAAATAGGCCCCGGGGGATAGCTGTACTCCCATTGGCCGTTGGCAATAGGCCCCGGGAGCTAGCGGCACTCCCATTTGCTGTTGGAAATCGGCCCAAGGGGCTAGTTGCGCTCCCATTGGCCTTTGGAAATAGGCCCCTGAGGTTAGCTGTGCTCCAATTGGCCGTTGGAAATGGGCTTCGGGGGCTAGCTGCACTCCCATTGGCCGTTGGAAAAAGGCCCCGGGGGCTAGCTGCGCTCAAATTGGCCATTGGAAGTAGGCCCCGGGGGATAGCTGCACTCTCATTGACCGTTCGAAAGGCCCCGGTTGCTAGCTGCACTCCCATTGGCGGTTGGAAATAGACGCTGGGGCTAGCTGCACTACCATTAGCCGGTGGCAATAGGTCCCGGGGGCTAGCTGCGCTCCCATTGGCCATTGGTAATAAGCTCCGGGTGCTACATGCGCTCCCATAAACCATTGGAAATAGTCCCCAGGGGCTAGCTGCGCTCCCATTAGCCATTGAAAATAAACCCCGGGGCTAGCTGCATTCCCATTGACCGGTGACAATAGGCCCCGTGGGCTAGCTGCGCTCCCATTGGCCATTGGCAATAGGCCCCGAGTGCTAACTGCGCACCCACTTGCCGTTGGAATTAAGCCCAAAGGGCTAGCTGCGCTCCGATTGGTCGTTGGATATAGGCCCCGGGGGATAGCTGCGCTCCCTTTTGCCGTTGAAAATATGCCTCCGGGGCTAGCTGCACTCCCATTGGCCGTTGGAATGGGCCCCGCGGGCTAGTTGCGTTCCCATTAGCCAATGGAAATAAGCACCGGGAGCCAGCTGCGCTCCCATTGGCCGTTGGAAATAGGCCCTGGGCTTTAGCTGCGCTGCCATTGGCCGTTGGAAATAGACCCCGGGGGCCAGCTGCACTCCCATTGGCCATTGGAAATAGGCCCTGGTGGCCATCTGCGCTCTCATTGGCCGTTGGAAATTGACCCCAGGAGCCAGCTGTGCTCCCATTGGCTGTTGGAATTAGACCCCAGGGGCTAGCTGCGCTCCCATTGGCCGTTAGAAATAGGCCCTGGGGGCCAGGTGCGATCCCATTGGCCGTTGGAAATAAGCCCCAGGTGCGAGCTGCGATCCCATTGGTCGCTGGAAATAGGCACTGGGGGCTAGCTGCGCTCCCATTGGCCAATGTAAATAGGCCCCGATGGTTAGCTGCGCTCCAATTGGGCACTGGATATAGGACTCGGGGGCTATCTGCACTCCCATTGGCCGTTGGAAATAGGCCCCGGGGGTTAGCTGCGCTCCCATTGGCTGTTGGAAATAGGGCCCGGGGTGATAGCTGCGCTCCCATTGGCCATTGGAAGTAGGCCCCGGGGGATAGCTGCGTTCCAATTGGCTATTGGCAATAGGCCCCGGGTGCTAGCTGCGCTCCCATGGGCCGTTGGAAATAGGCCCCGGGGGCTATCTGCGCTCCCATTGGCCATTAGCAAGGCCCCAGGGGCTAGCTACGCTCCCATTGGCCATTGGAAATAGGCTCCAGGGGCTAGCTGCGCCCCCCTTTCCATCAGAAATAGGCCCCGGGGGCTAGCTGCGCTCCCTTTGGATTTTGGAAATAGGCCCCGGGGATAATTGCGCTCCCATTGGCCGTTGGCAATAGGCCTCGGGGGCTAGCTGTACTCCCATTGGCCGTTGGCAATAGGCCCCGGGAGCTAGCGGCGCTCCCATTTGCTGTTGGAAATCGGCCCCAGGGGCTAGTTGCGCTCCCATTGGCCGTTGGAAATAGGCCCCTGAGGTTAGTTGCGCTCCCATTGGCCATTGGAAATAGGCTTCGGGGGCTAGCTGCGCTCCCATTGGCCGTTGGAAAGAGGCCCCGGGAGCTAGCTGCGCTCCCATTAACCATTGGAAGTAGGCCCCCGGGGATAGCTGCACTCTCATTGGCCGTTCGAAAGGCCCCGCTTGCTAGCTGCACTCCCATTGGCGGTTGGAAATAGTCCCAGGGGCTAGCTGCGCTCCCATTAGCTGGTGGCAATAGGTCCCGGGGGCTAGCTGCGCTCTCATTGGCCATTGGTAATAAGCACCGGGTGTTAACTGCACTCGCATTTGCCGTTGGAAATAGGCCCCAGGGGCTAGCTGCACTCCCATTGGCCATTGAAAATAGGCCCCGGGGCTAGCTGCATTCCCATTGACCGGTGGGCTAGCTGCGCCGTGGGCTAGCTGCGCCCCCATTGGCCATTGGTAATTGGCCCCGAGTGCTAACTGCGCACCCATTTTTGCCATTAGAATTAGGCCCCAGGGGCAAGATGTGCTCCGATTGGTCGTTGGATATACGCCCAGGGGATAGCTGCGCTCCCTTTGCCGTTGGAAATATGCCTCGGGGGCTAACTGCACTTCCATTGGCTGTTGTAAATAGGCCCCGGGGGCTAGCTGCTCTCCCAATAGCAGTTGGAAATAGGCCCCGGGGGCCAGCTGCGCTCCCATTGGCCATTTGAAATAGGCCCCGGGGGTCAGCTGCACTCCCATTGGCCGTTGCAAATGGGCCCCGGGGGATAGCTGCGCTTCTATTAGCCAATGGAAATAAGCACCGGGGGCCAGCTGCGCTCCCATTGGCCATTGGAAATAGGCCCCGGGCTATAGCTGCGTTCCCTTTGGCCGTTGGAAATATGCTCCGGGGGCCAGATGTGCTCCCATTGACCGTTGGAAATAGGCCCCGGGGGCCAGCTGCACTCCCATTGGCCGTTGGAAATAGACCCCGGGGACCATCTGCGCTCTCATTGGCCGTTGGAAAAAGGCTCCGGGAGCTAGCTGCGCTCCCATTGGTTGTTAGAAATAGGCCCTGGGGGCCAGCTGCACTCCCATTGGCCATTGGAAATAGGCCCCAGGGGCCAGCTGCGCTCCCATTGGTCGTTGGAAATTGGCCCCAGGAGCCAGCTGCGCTCCTATTGGCTGTTGGAAATAGGCCCCAGGGGCTAGCTGCGCTCCCAATGGCCGTTAGAAATAGGCCCCGAAGCCTAGCTGCGCTCCCATTGGCCATTAGAAATAGGCCTTGGGGGCCAGCTGCGATCCCATTGGCCATTGGAAATAGGCCCCAGGTGCCAGCTGCGATCCCATTGGTCGCTGGAAATAGGCACTGGGGGCTAGCTGCGCTCCCATTAGCCAATGTAAATAGGCCCCGATGGTTAGCTGCACTACCATTGGCTTTTGGAAATTGGCCCCGGGGGCTAGCTGCGCTCCCATTGGCTGTTGGAAATAGGCTCAGGGGGGTAGCTGTGCTCCCATTGGCCGCTGTAAATAGGCCCCGGGGTATAGCTGCGCTCCCATGTGCCATTGGAAATAGGCCTTGGGGGCCAGCTGTGCTCCCATTGGCCATTGCAAATAGGCCCCTGGGGCCAGCTTCCCTACCATTGGTCGCTGGAAATAGGCACCGGGGGCTAGCTGCGCTCCCAATGGCCTATGTAAATAGGCCCCGGGGGCTAGCTGCACTCCATTGGCCGTTGGAAAAAGGACTCGAGGACTAGCTGCGCTCCCATTGGCCGTCGGAAATAGGCCCCGAAGGAAAGTTGAGCCGCCATTGGCCATTGGAAATAGGATCCGGGGACCAGATGTGCTCCCATTGGCCGTTGGAAATAGGCCCCGGGGGCTAGCTGCGCTCCTGTTGGCCGTTGGAAATAGGACCCGGGGGCCAGCTGCGCTCCCATTGGCCGTTGGAAATATGCCCCGTGAGCTAGCTGCGCTCCCATTGGCAGTTTGGAAATAGGCACCGAAGGCTTGCTGGGCTCCTATTGGCCGTTGGCAAAAGGCCCCGGGTGCTAGCTGCGCTCCCATTGACCGTTGGCAATATGCCCCGGGGGCTAGCTGCGTCCCATTGGCCATAGGGAATAGGGCCCGGGGGCCAGCTGTGCTCACATTTGCTGTTGGAAATAGTCCCCAGGGGCTAGTTGCGATCCCATTGGTTTTTGGAAATAGGCCCCGGGGGCTAGCTGCGCATCCATTAGCCGTTGGAAATAGGCCCCGGTCATAGCTGCGCTCCCATTAGCCGTTGGCAATAGGCCCCGGGGGCTAGTTGCTCTCCCATTGGCCGTTGGCAATAGGCCCTGGGAGCTAGCTGCGCTCCCATTTGCTGTTGGAAATACACCCCAGGGGCTAGCTGCGCTCCCATTGGCCATTGAGAAAAGGCCCCGGGGGCCAGCTGCTCCCCCATTGGCCATTGGAAATAGGACCCGGGGACTAGCTGCACTCCCATTGGGCATTGGAAATAGGCCCCAGGGGCTAGCTGGGTTCCCATTGGCCATTGGAAATAGGCCCCTGAGCTTAGCTGCGCTCCCATTGGCTGTTGGAAAGGCCCCGGGGCTAGCTGCATTCCTATTGGCTGTTGGCAATAATCCCCGGGGGCTAGCTGCGGTCCCATTGGCCATTGGCAATAAGCCCCGTGTGGTTATTGCGCTCCCATTTGCCGTTTGAAGTAGGCCCCAGGGGTTTGCTGCGCTCCGATTGGTCGATGGAAATATGCCTAGGGGGTAACTGCGCTCCCATTGGCCGTTGGATATAGGACCCTTAGGTTAGCTGTGCTCCCATTGGCCGTTGGAAAAAGGCCCCGGGAAATAGCTGCACTCCCATTGGCTGTTGGAAATAGGCCCCGGGGGCTGCTGTGCACCCATTGGCCGTTGGAAATAGGCCTCGGGGAAAGCTGCGCTCCCATTGGCCGTTGGCAATAGGCCCCGGAGGGGGGGGGGGGGGGGGCTAGCTGCACTCCCATTGTCAAAGGAGAACAAAGGAGTACAAAGGAAATCAAGCAACAACAGATCTAGTGACCCTTCTAGGCTGCTTGTCCTCCAAAACACTGAGGATCAAGTGTCCAAACAGTGGTTTAGAGTGGGTAAGGGAAGATTGGAAAGGGAATTACTGCCCTGGAACTAATGTCCGTGGCAGGATTGGGAAGTTAGTAGGGGACAGATGGGTTAGTAACTGAGGGGGGGATAAAATAAAGTTATTCATTTATAAACGCAGTCAGTCGCGGATTTGATGCGAGATTTTTGTCTAGGCGGAGTTTAAATGAATCAACGGTGCTGCAGTCTATAACGTCTCAGGGAAGCCCATTCCACAAGTTGACAATTCAATTGAAGAAGAAATTCTTAGATTCGTGTGAGTTAAAAGATTTAACAATAATTTTGTAACCGTTTCCCCGCGTGTAATTTGATTGGTCGATAGTGAAGTACTTACTACAGTTCATATTGTCGATGCCTTTGATGATTTTGAACACTTGAATTAAGTCACCTCTTAATCTGCGCTGGGTTAACCATTCAACCCCGGGTGGTACACGTGTGTACCATTATGTTTTTACCCGAGGAACCCGGGTGGTACAACATTGTACCATTGCTTGCGTATGTGCTTTCGAATGGCGCGCGTAAACATTTCGTTCCGTGGTCGCTAGGTGACGCCACCAGACACCATATACGCCACCAAAACAGTCTCCACCCTGCCGCCAACATGGATACTAGCCCAAAAAGTGATTCCCCTGTGTCCGATTCCCTGCTCCCTTCGACGCCTGCCCTGGTTCGTCGCGTCCTAACGCAAAGGCACGTACAAGATGCGTTGAGACCCGGAGGTATTGAAATAGCTATGAGGAGATATGAACATGCTGAAGGACTAAATATTGTTGAGGACTTGGGCAGTGATAGCTCCGAGTCTTATCAGTCGCACTATAGTGAAGATTTAGACAATCTAGACGAAATTCATCAAAGAGACGCGCAATTTGTTGGATTTGAGCATGACGATGATAGTGATGATAGTACTGAACCTGATATAGTTGTGCAAGGTGATGAGAGTTTAGTGAGAGTGAGCGAATGGGACAGCACTAGGTCGACTGCCAAGTTTAGGTTGAGTGACACGACACCTAGCCCTTCGCCAGCTAAATCCCCATTCAAGATATGTTTTTATAAGAAGCAAGTTCTTGAAAAGGCGGCCGCGGCAGCCAGGAAAGAGGCCCTAAAACTTGGTGAGGGAGCAGTGCGTGAGGGTGCCAGTGAGGGTGAGCGTGAGGGTGAGGTTGACCGGCCATTGTCTT
Source organism: Paralithodes platypus (assembly GCA_032716605.1). Lineage (NCBI taxonomy): Eukaryota > Metazoa > Arthropoda > Malacostraca > Decapoda > Lithodidae > Paralithodes > Paralithodes platypus. Next base: position 51,137,553 of record CM064548.1, read on the forward strand.
CCTTATCTACCCACGCCACCCAAGTTGCCCCAGGCGCCCGCCATTCATCCCCACCACCACCAGCACTGCCTAGGGTTGAGGACCCCCCACTTTCGGCCTATTTACCCCCTATTTCCCCCGAGAGGAGACATACTACTAAAGAAAAGGGAAAAAGGAGAACATTTGTGAAAAAAAGAGCTACAAGTAGGCGCTCTTTGTTCGAGGCTCCCGCGCCTTCCACCCCTACCGGTCCCAGCCATACGCCCCCGCAACTTTCCCCAGGGTCCACCCCCCCTCTCCAGCCAACAACAGAGGTTCCTGACGATGTATTTGACCTCGCATCCATACCTGCACCTACAGACACTGAACCAGTGCTGTCTACGACTCGTCGTAGGCCAAGGAGCCCCGAACCTCTGCATGAAGATGACAGAGCCTCACCTGCCACTCCTTCCCCACCTCGCCGACCTCTATGTCCATAGAGGCAACGCATCATTCGTTCCACGCGAGATTATGAGGGGGGGTCTGAAGATGAAGGGCACCTCACAGATGACTCTGGCCACGATTACATGGGTCCACCGTCAGGGCAAGATGACCGCTCTGACGACAACGACGATGACTTTATGGACATCGACGACCCTCAACCCAGACGCTTGGCCCAGGGCCGTCGTGCTCCTGGCCGCCCTGGCCGCCCTGGCCTGGCTGGGCCTGGGCGCTGTCGCCGCCGCGCTCCTGGCCGCCCTAGGGTGCGCGCCGCCAGAGTTCGTGGGCGTGCTGCCCCAGCTGCAGCTCCTCGTCAGCGTCGCCAGCAGGACCCATTTTATATTTTCAACTGGCAGGATGTGGCTGCTGATGAAGTGAATGACCCTGATGTAACCCCTTTTGATGAGGTACAGGAGGGTTCAGGAGTTACCCCAAGTTTTCCCGCAGGCCCCAATGCTCCACCACATGAGCTTTTTGAGGCATTTTTTGATAAGGAGGTTACTGAGTTTGTCATAGAGGAGACAAACAAGCAGCACCAAATCCAGGTGACCTTTTTGGGCAAGGTGACCAAGGGCCACATGAAGCGGTGGACCCCAGTAACTCATCCCGAGTTCATGGTGTTCCTGGCAATCGCCATGCTAATGCCTCATGTAAAGAAGCACAGGTTGGCTGACTATTGGATCACCAAAGATCTGATATCCACCCCTGCCTTCGGGAAATACATCTCTCGGGACCGGTACCTCGACATCCTCGGAGCGCTCCATCTTGTCACCAACACCGACATTCATCTCCCTGACAAGCTGTGGAAGATTAGGACGTTGTACGAGATGATGCGAGAACGTTTCACGTCATACTTCACGCCCTTCTGCAACGTCTGTATTGACGAGTCTCTTGTGCTGTTCCGGGGAAAGCTGAGCTTCAGGCAGTACATCCCCTCAAAGAGACATCGCTTTGGTATAAAGTTCTTTGTGCTGTGCGATTGCCAAACTGGCTACGTCCTGGACTTCCTGGTCTACAGCGGGAAGGAAGGGGACGTGGAAATAGACCCCCTCATTGGCTTTGGCGGAGCAGTGGTTCAAGCCATGATGAACCGGTACATTCAGAAGAATCACGTCCTCTACACGGACAACTACTACACGTCCCCCACTCTCTCAAAGTACCTCCATCAGCGCAAGACGGGGACTGTAGGCACAGTTAGAGCGAAAAGGAAGGGCATGCCAACTTTCCCTCCTAAAACCAAGAAAGGCGATGTCTTCAAGAAGAAGTCGGGACCCATTCTGGCTATCCACTGGCACGACCAGCGGAAGGTCAACCTCCTGAGCACCGTCCACAAGGGGGAAATGGTTGAGACTGGCAAGGTGGATCGCCGCACCCAAGTCAGGGTGACCAAGCCCGATGCTGTAATGGACTACAACATAAATATGAGGCTGGTGGACAAGTCCGACATGCAGATAGGCTTCATCGACTGTCTGCGTACGTCGTGCAGATGGTACAAAAAGTTCTTGCTGCACATGGTGGACATGTCAATGCTGAATGCCTACAATATCTACAGGCTTCGGAATCCGCGCACACCCAGGAAGTTCAGTAGCATGCGGAGGTTCCAAAAACAGGTGTTGGTGGAGCTCCTGGACAGGTATGCTACGCCACAGAGGGCAGTGGCACAACCTGGGCCCCCTATTCAGGGCCGCATGCAGTGTGCACAGTATCTAAATGTGCACAAGCTCGGTTACCTGCCTCTGGCTCGAGATGGAGTCACCATTAGCAGAAGGCGGTGCCATGTCTGCTGGAACAGCCAGGTGAGGCCGAGGAAGCAGAAAAAGACCACCATGCAGTGTGTGTGGAGTGCCAGGTGTCACTATGTGCTATACCGTGCTTTGCTGAGTACCACACCAAGCAGGAGTACTAACTAATAATCATAGTGAAAGTACCAAAGACTGACAATATGTATGTATATAGGCAACAAGTGGAAATAAAACAATGTATTGTGATAAAAAAGTCATGTATTATGAAAACATATATAAATAAGTGAAAAAAGACACAATAAATTGTATATAAAACGTTTACAAAGCATATAACTAAGTGAAAGTGACACATGACATAATATTAGATGGCCAAAGTATAATTAACACCTGTGATAACGAATAATCACTGCCTAATATAACAATAACCTACCTCAATTACTAATAAAATGTACCGTGTCAAGTGAAAATGAGCATTATCAGTGACAGTGACACTCTCTAAAGCATATTTATCAAAGTGAAAATGACACAACACCCAATACTTGATGGCCAAAGTACAATAAACACCTGTGATAACGAATAATCACTGCCTAATATAACAATAACCTACCTCAATTACTAATAAAATGTACCGTATCAAGTGAAAATGAGCATTATCAGTGACAGTGACACTCTCTCAAGCATATTTACCAAAGTGAAAGTGACACACGAAGTAATATTAGATGGCCAAAGTATAATAAACACCTGTGATAACGAATAATCGGTGTGTAATATAACAATAACCAGCCTCAATTACTCATAAAAACTACGGTATCGAGTGAATATGTGAAATATTAGTGACAATGATAGCCTAATACACATATTTTATATAATTGGACTCCAAATAACTATAATAACATCACTATCAATAAATAAAATCGCCTCCGGGAGGTAAAAACTCTGGCGCGACGAGTGGCTAAGTGCGCAGTATGTTAGCCAAGCCGGGGCCTGGGCCAAGGCGACGCATCCGAACGCGGGAAGATTTTCCTGCATAAAAATCACTCCACTTCCTCCGCTCGCCATTATGCAATCACTTGGGCTAGAGACCTCTACTCAACGGCATTCTACACATGAAGGTTTGTGCAACATTTTTTTTTTTTTTTTATAACTTTATGTCATGTATTTCAGGAGTAACAGGTGAATCAACATGGACCAAAATACAGTCACGATCTACCCTAGCCGGGGCTGGAGGGTTAAATGAAATTGATTTAATTCTCTAAGACGCTCTTCGTATGGTTTGTTCTTTAGGCTAGGTATAATTTTGGTAACTCTACATTGAAGTCGTTCTAGCTTGTTTATATCTTTTTGGTAATAAGGGCACCAGGATTGAACGCAGTATTCCAGAAGAGGGCGGACTAAGGAATTGTAAAGGGTTACGATAACTTCTTTGGATTTATGCTCAAATGACCTGCCTATAAAGCCAATTATTTTGTTTGCCTTCTTAACAACTTCTGAACATTGTTGACTCGGTTTTAGGTTACTCGATATTGTTACTCCCAGATCGGTTTCTCTGTTTACATTCTTAAGCTATGTGCCATTCATCGAATAGTTTGCTTTCTCATTTAGGTATCCGATATGTAGTACTTTACATTTATCCGCATTGAAACTCCTTTGCCAAATTTGGGCCCAACATGACAATTTATCTAGATTGTGTTGCATATCGTCAACTTGTTCTTTTGAGAGTACGCTATTTGCAATTTTTTTTATCGTCAGCAAATTTTTGAGATTGTACAGGTGAGACCCTCATCTATGTCGTTGATGTAAATTAGAAAGATAATTGATCCTAGTACCGATCCCTGGGGTACCCCGCTACTTACATTGGTCCATTTAGATGCCTTACCGTTTATGACTACTCTTTGCTTTCTGTCGCTGAGCCAATTTTCTATCCATTTCAACACACAGTCTTGTATTCCATGCGCTTTTAGTTTTAGCAGTAAACGTTTGTGGGGAACTTTGTCAAAGACCTTTTGAAAATCAAGGAATATAATATCTACAGCTTTACTCTCATCGTAGAGGTTGAGGATATCGTGGAAGAAGTCTAAGAGGTTTGTTAAACAGGAACGTTTTTTACGAAAGCCGTGTTGAGTATCTTTAAGTATGTTATTTTCCTCTAATTGATTTACCAGTCTGTCTCTTATGACCGTTTCTAGCATTTTACATACAACTGAGGTTAAGCTAATTGGACGATAGTTACTGGGTAGGGATTTGCTGCCTTTTTTGAATATCGGTGTTACTTTGACTAGCTTCCACTGGTCAGGCATAGTTCCAGACTGCGAGGATTTATTGAATAGTAATGTCAGTGGTTTGTCCGTTGGCAATAGGCCCCAGGAGCTAGCTGCGCTCCCATTTGCTGTTGGAAATAGGCCCCAGGGGCTAGCTGCGTTCCCATTGGCCGTTGGAAATAGGTCCCTGAGGTTAGCTGCGCTCCCATTGGCCGTTGTTAATAGGCCCCGAGAGCTAGCTGCGCTCCCACTGGCTGTATGGAAATAGGCACCGAAGGCTAGCTGCGCTCCCATTGGCCATTGGCAATATGCCCCGGGGGCTAGCTGCGCACCCATTGGCCATTGGCAATATGCCCCGGGGGCTAGCTGCGCACCCATTGGCTATTGGGAATAGGCCCCGGGGGCCAGCTGTGCTCCCATTTCCTGTTGGAAATTGCCCCCAAGGGCTAGCTGTGATCCCTTTGGCTGTTGGAAATAGGCCCCGGGGGCTAGCTGCGCTCCCATTGGCCATTGGGAAAAGGCCCAGGGGGCCAGCTGCTCCCCCATTGGCCGTTGGAAATAGGCCCCGGGGGCTTGCTGCGCTGCTGTTGGCCGTTGGAAATAGGCCCCAAGGGCCAGCTGCGTGCTCATTGGCCGTTTGAACTTGGGCCCGGGACCTGCTGCACCTGAGGTTAGCTGCTCTCCCATTGGCCGTTGGAAATAGTCCCCAGGGCCCAGCTGCACTCCCATTGGCCATTGGAAATAGGCCCCAAGGTCCAGCTGCGCTCCTATTGGCCGTTGGAAATAGGCCCCGGGGGCTAGCTGCGCTCCCATTGGCCAATGGAAATAAGCACTGGGGGCTAGCTGTGCTCACATTGGCCGTTGGAAATAGGCCCCCGGGGCTAGCTGCGCTCCCATTTTTGCAGTTACTGGTTGATTTGGGGTCATACTGTGGGAAAATGGAGGGGGCAAAATTTTGCGACCCCCAAACCCCCTGTGGGGGGCCTTTTCTGTTCTGGAGGGGCCCGTAACTGACAATACTACTAACCCCACTAATAATGAGCCGATTTTTATGATCTTGGTGTTATTTCAGGGGTTTCTAATGATGGCGAATCCATTTATGAGACTTTCTAGCTGACCGGAAGTGGATATCAACAATTTCCGGCGTAGGCGTGACGTCAACGGGGTCTAAATGGGGCCCGAACAACAATATTTGTCACAATATTAATCGGCGAGTACGAGATGTCAGTGATGCCACGTTCACTTTGTGCTGTTGATGGGTCACTCTACATCCCCGGAGACAAGGCTAGTCTAATGCACGTCATTGAAGAAGCCACAGGCGAACCACCAGATTCTGCATCTCCTAGCTATATGGCTCAAGTTGGCCAGCCGACTCGCATTCTGATCATTGATGCTATGGCTGTGCTTCAAAGCATGAAGAAAACTCCTACAATGTTGATGATATCAGATTTCCAGGCAGCGTTCATCAAGCAAATTGAATCATTGGTGGCCGGCTACAATGAGGCACACGTCGTCTTCGACAACTATCTGGATCAGTCACTGAAAAACAAAACACGTCAAAAGCGAGCAGTGTCATCAACAGAATTTGAGATCTACCCTGCAATGAAGCTCACAATGTCTCTGAAAGATATATTATCCTCCACAAAATAAAAGCGATGTCTGACAACAATGTTCGCCCAGACTTTGTTGGAAAAATCCAACAGTTCCTTGAATCTGATCGTGGTCTATGGAACCAAAATCAATAGCCGAGAGTTTGAAGAGGAGCATGCACATGAAGAGGCTGATACTCTCATTCCGCATCAAGTCCTGGCTTCTATTGATGAGAGTAAATGGCAAGAAATATGCGTTTGGTCACTAGATACAGATGTCCTCATACTTCTCCTTGATCTAGTGTCTCGTGGTCGTATTGGGTCCCACTCCCTGACAATTCTCAAATTCCTAACTGGCAAGGGTAACAAGTAAAGAGATTGACGTGGTGGAGCGAGTGCAAGTCATCGGACGTCACAAATGCCAAGGCCTCATCGGACTCCACAACTTTTCTGGTGCTGACTGGGGCGGGAAATTTGTCGGTATAACAAAGAAGACGTGGGTTGGTGCATATCTGAACCTTCCCGATGACGACCCGGCCATAAACTGCTTCGGACAGCTTGGTGAAAGTCGTCTGCCAACTGAGTTACTCGGCACTGAGCTTCCACAACAGCTCAAACCATTGGAGCACTTCGTTTGCAGTGTCTACTGCCCAAAAGGTCCAACTAACCTTCCTTCACTACGATGGGAGATGTTCCGTTCAAGAAACCTAGAGGGCGAGATGCTGCCGCCAACTCGTGCTGCCTTAATGCCACATATCACACGCACAAATTACATAGCAATGCGTGACAAGTCCTATGTGACCAGATGCCCTATTCTTCCTCCAATTGATCAAAGTGGCTGGAGTCTGGAAAAAGGTGTATACTTTCCGGTGAGGTGTCTGACGCTACATGCCACTCGAGCTGTGCTTGAACTGACGAAGTGTTCGTGTAAAGCTGCATGTAGAGGAAGGTGTAGCTGTTGTAAGAATGGGCTTCCGTGCACTCCACTTTGCAAATGCTATGGCGGTGATTGCTCGAATGCTATCAAGAATGACGGACACGCCAACGATGATGATGATGATGATGATGTCGAGTGTTAACTAATGACATGTACCATTTTGACATGTAGGATATGGCTAATCTTGTTGTTAAGATCTGGATATGCAGCTTTTCTGTTTTTTCAAGTAGTTTGTATTCTTGTTCAAGTTGATATAGGTTGTTCTTCGATATACTGTATGTTATCTTTTATATGTACGATGTAATATTGACTACAGTATGAGCCATATAGCTGTATTCTGTTCTCTCGTATGTGCAGCTGGGTTTTTTCAGGTAGTTTCGTTTGTATTATGCTTTCTTTTTCAAGTCGATATAGGTTGTTCTTCGATAGATGCTATCTTCTCTGTATGATGTAGTATTGACTACAGTTATTATTAGCCATAATAGAGCTGTATTCTGTTATCTGGTCAGTAGTATGTGTCACATAAACCCTTTTTTTTTTCTTGTTTCGAACCAGACATTTTTCATGCTTAGAAATATATTTGACAATATTTGTGTTAAAACTAGTTGATATCTTTGCTTTTATATTCTGCAGTATTGGCAATCAAGCTGTATTATTTTATCTAGTCAGTTATGTTTTTCACATAAAGCATTTTTTGTTTTTCCTAGTCCACTGCTAAGTATTTTCTTCAAAAATATAAGTAATCTGCTCTCTTTTCACAAAACAAGTGAACAAAATAAACACTAAATATATGTAAAGTGTTTTCATTGAGTATGTAACATCTGCATAATATTGTGTAAATCATGTTAAATAAACTATGAACACATTATGCAATTTTCGTCCTTCATTTTGAAAGCATAAATTCGGTACAACCTTGTGACGTTCAATATCTCTGAAACGAATGGTCTGATGATAGAGACAACTGCTCCATTCGTCTTCCTGCACCTGAAAACCTTGAAAAAGAGGTATTACATGACAAGGTTCTTAATATCGTGACAAATTTCGTCGATCGGCCCCCGCTTAGACCCCTTTGATGTCACGCCTACGCCGGAAAGTGATGATATCCACTTCCGGTCAGCTCGAAAGTCTCATAAATGGATTCGCCATCATTAGAAACCCCTGAAATAACACCAAGATCATAAAAATCGGCTCATTATTAGTGGGGTTAGTAGTATTGTCAGTTACGGGCCCCTCCAGAACAGAAAAGGCCCCCCACAGGGGGGTCTGGGGGTCGAAAAATTTGGCCCCCTCCATTTCCCTATAGTATAACCTCAAATCAACCAGAAAAAACAAGAAAATCAATTTTGATACACAAATCCTACGGGAGCCGCTTTTGTGACAATTCATACTGCAATACATTGGCCGTTGGAAATAGGCCCCGGGGGCCAGCTGCACCTGAGGTTAGCTGCTCTCCCATTGGCCGTTGGAAATAGTCCCCGGGGGCCAACTGCGCTCCCATTGGCCGTTGGAAATAGTCCCCGGGGGCCAACTGCGCTCCTACTGGCCGTTGGAAATAGGCTCCGGGGGCTAGCTGCGCTCCCATTGGCCATTGGAAATAGGCCCCGCGGATTAGCTGTGCTTCCATTTGCCAATGGAAATAAGCCCTGGGGGCTGCGATCCCATTGGCCGTGGGAAATAGGCCCCGGGTGCTACCTGCGCTCCAATTCGCTGTTGGAAATAGGCCCCGGGGGTTATCTGCGCTCCAATTGGCCATTGACTATAGGCCCTGGGTGCTATACTCTATTTTTTTCAGCTGATCGTAAATTGAATCTCTTATTAGCTGATTTCTTGATACTTAATGGAAATATATGAAACTACTATGGCTGTGTGTTATATTAATGCCAAGTTTTCAGAATAACCATCATCTTTTGCTACAAAATCTACCTTATAGCCGAGTAACAAAGATAGAAACATGACAATTTACCCTCAGCTGGAAAAAAATAGACTATAGCTGCGCTCACATTGGTCGTTGACAATAGGCCCCGGGGGCTAGAAGCGCTCCCATTGGCCGTTGGCAATATGCAACGGGGGCTACGAGCGCTCCCATAGGCCGTTGGAAATAGGCCTCGGGGGCCAGCTGTGCTCCCATTGGCCGTTAGGAATAGGCCCCGGGGGCCAGCTGCGCTCCCATTGGACATTGGAAATGGGCTTCGGGGACCAGCTGCGATGCCTTTGGCCATTGGAAATAGGCTATGGGGGCCAGCTGCGCTCTCATTGGGCGTTGGAAATAGGCCCCGGGGACCAGCTGCACTCCCATTGACTGTTGGAAATAGGCTCCAGGGGCCAGCTGCGCTCCCATTGGCCGCTGGAAATAAGCACCGGGGGCTAGCTGTGCTCCCATTGGCCAATGTAAATAGGACCTGGGGGCTAGCTGCGGTCCCATTGGCCGTTGGAAATAGGCCCAGGGGCGTAGCTGTGCTCCCATTGGCCATTGTAAATAGACCCAGGGGTCTAGCTGTGCTCCCATTGGCCGAAGGAAATGGGCCCCGGGGGCTGGCTGCGCTCCCATTTGCCATTGGAAATAGGCCCCAGGGACTAGCTGCACTCCCATTGGCCATTCTAAGTATGCCCCGGTGGCTAGCTGTGCTCCCATTGACCATTAGAAATAGGCCCCAGGGGCTAGCTGCGCTCCCATTGGCGGTTGGAAACAGGACCCTGGTTCTAGCTGCGCTCTTATTGGCCGTTGGAAATGGGCCCCGCGGCTAGCTGCGCTCCCATTGGCCTTTGGCAATAGGCCCTGAAGGCTTGCTGCGTTCCCATTGGCCATTGGAAATAGGCCATGGGGGCTAGCTGTGCTCACATTGGCCAATTGAAATGGGCCCCCACGGTTAGCTGCACTCCAATTGGCCTTTGGAAATAGGACCCGGGGGCTAGCAGTGCTCCCATTGGCCATCGGAAATAGGCCTCGATGGTAAGCTGCGCCCCCATTGGCCGTTGGAAATAGGAGCCAGGGGCCAGATGTGCTCCCATTGGCCGTTGGAAATAGGACCCGGGGGATAGCTGCGCTCCTGTTGGCAGTTGGAAATAGGCCCCAAGGGCCAGCTACGTTCCCATTGGCGGTTAGAAATAAGCCCAGGGGGCCAGATGCGCTCCCATTTGCCGGTGAAAGTAGGCCCCGGGGGCTATCTGCGCTCCCATTGGCCGTTGGAAATAGGCACCGAAGGCTAGCTGCGCTCCAATTGGCCGTTGCCAATAGGCCCCGGGTGTTAGCTGCGCTCCCATTGGCCGTTGGCAATAGGCCAAGCTGGGTACTAGATATGCTCCCATTGGCCGTTGGCAATATGCCCCGGGGGCTAGCTGCACTCCCATTGGCCATTCGGAATAGGTCCCTGGGGCCAGCTGCTCTCCCATTGGCCATTGGAAATAGGCCTTGGTGGCCATCTGTGCTCCCAATTGCTGTTGGAAATAGGCCCCAAGGGCTAGCTGGGCCCTCACTGGCTGATGGAAATAGGACCCGAGGGCTAGCTGCGCTCCCATTGGGCATTGGAAATAGGACCCGGGGGCTAGCTGCACTCCCATTGGCTGTTGGCAATAGGCCCCGGAGGCTAGCTGCGCTCCATTTTGCTGTTGGAAATAGGCCCCTGGGGCTAGCTGCGCTCCCATTGGCTGTTGGAAATTGGCCCCGGAGGCTAGCTGCGCACCCAATGGCCGTTAGAAATAAGCCCTGGGGATAGCTGCACTCCCATTGGCCGTTGGCTATAGGCCCCGGGGCTAGCTGCACTCCCATTGGCCTTTGGCAATAAGCCCCGGGAGCTAGCTGCGCTCCCATTTGCTGTTGGAATTAGGACCCAGGGGCTAGCTGCGTTTCCATTGGTCATTGGGAATAGGCCCCGGGGGTCTGGTGCTCTCCCATTGGCCGTTGGAAATAGGACCCAGTGGCAGGCTGAGCTCCCATAGGGCATTGGAAATGACCCGGGGGCTAGCTGCACTCCCATATGTTGTTGGAAATCGGTACCAGGGGCTAGCTGCGCTCCCATTGGTTGTTGAAAATAGATCCCGGGGGCTAGCTGCGCACCAATTGGCTGTTGGAAATAGGCCCCGGGGATAGCTGCGCAACCATTGGTCGTTGGTGATAGGCCCCGGTGGCTAGCTGCACTCCCATTGGCCGTTGGCAATGGGCCCCGGGAGCTAGCTGCGCTCTAATTTGCTGTTGGAAGTAGGCCGCAGGGGTTAGCTGCGCTCCCATTGGCCGTTGGAAATAGGCCCCTGAGGTTAGGTGCGCTCCCATTGGCCATTGGAAATAGGCCTCGGGGGCTAGCTGCTCTTCCATTAGCCGGTGGAAAGGCCCTGGGGTTTAGCTGTGCTCCCATTGGCCATTAGAAAGGCTCCGGGGGCTAGCTGCGATCCCATTGGCCATTCGAAATAGGCCCCGGGGGATAGTTGCGCTCCCATTGGCCGTTGGAATGAGACCCCAGGGGCTAGCTGCGTTTCGATTGGTCGATGGAAATTGGCCCCGGGGGCTTGCTGCGCTTCCATTGGCTGTTGTAAATAGGAGCATGAGGTTAGCTGCTCTCCCATTGGTCATTGGAAATAGTCCCCGGGAGCCAGCTGCGCTCCCATTGGCCATTGGAAATAGGCCCCAAGGGCCAGCTGCACTCCAATTGGCCGTTGGAAATAGGCCCCGGGGGCTAGCTGCACTCCCATTGGCCAATGGAAATAAGCACCGGGGGTCCAGCTGCGTTCCCATTGGCCGTTGGAAATAGGCCCTGGAGGCTAGCTGCGCTCCCATTGGCCGTTGGGAATAGGCCCCGGGGGCCAGCTGCGCTCCCATTGGCCGTTAGGAATAGACCCCGGGGGCTAGCTTGACTCCCATTGGCGTTTGGAAATATGCCCCGGGGGCTAGCTGCACTCGCATTAGCCGTTGGAAATAGGCCCCGAGGACCAGCAGAGCTCCCATTGGCCGATGGAAATAGGCCCCGGTGACTAGCTGTTCTCCCATTGGTCAATGGAAATAAGCCCCGGGGGCTAGCTGCACTCGGAATAGGCCCTGAGGGCTAGCTGCTATCACACTGGCCGTTCTAAATAGGCCCCGTGGGCTAGCTGTGCTCCATTGAACGTTAGAAATATGCCCCGGTGGGTAGCTGCGCTTTAATTGGCCGTTGGATATAGGCCCCGGGGGCTAGCTGCGCTCCCATTGGCCACTGGAAATAGGCCCTGGGGCGTACCTGCGCTCCCATTGGCATTTGGAAATAGGCCCCAAGGGCAAGCTGCGCTCCCATTGGACGTTGGCAATAGGCCTCGGGTGCTAGCTGCGCTCCCATTGGCCTTTGGCAATAGGCAACAGGGGCTAGATGTGCTCCCATTGGCCATTGGCAATGTGCCCAGGGGGCTAGCTCTGCTCATATTGGCCGTTGTAAATAGGCCACAGGGTCTAGCTGCGCTCCAATTGGCAGAAGGAAATTGGCCTCGGAGGCTGGCTGCGGTCCCCTTTGTCATTGGAAATATGGCCCACAGGCTAGCTGCGTTCCCAATTGCCGTTCTAAATAGGTCCCGGGGGCTAGCTGCGCTCCCATTGACCGTTAAAAATAGGCCCCGGGTGCTAGCTGCGCTCCCATTGGCCGTTGAAAATAGGACCCAGGGCATAGCTATACGCTCCCATTGGCCGTTGGAAATAGGCCCCGGGGGCTAGTTGGGCTCCCTTTGGCCTTTGGAAATGGTCCCCGCAGCTAGCTGCGCTCCCATTGGCCTTTGGCAGTAGGCCTTGAAGGATAGCTGCGTTCCCATTGGCCGTTGGAAATAGGCCCCGGGGCCTAGCTGTGCTCTCTTTGGCCAATTGAAATAGGCCATGGATGCTAGCTGCACTCCCATTGGTTGTTGGAAATAGGACTCTGGGGCTAGCTGAGCTCCAATTTGCCGTCGGAAATACGCCCCGAAGGAAGGCTGCGCTCCCATTGGGCGTTGGAAATAGGAGCCACTGCAGGGACCAGATGTGCTCCCATTTGCCGTTGGAAATAGGCCCCGGGGACCAGAAGCGCTCCCATTGGTCGTTGAAAATAGGCCCCGGGGGCTAGCTGCGCTCCCATTGGCCATTGGAAATAAGCCACTGGGGTTATCTGCGCTCCTATTGTCCGTTGAAAATAGGTCCCAAAGGCCACCTGCGCTCCCATTGGCCGTTGGATGTAGGCCCCGGGGGATAGCTGCACTCCCATTGGCCATTGGAAATATGTCCCGAGGGCCAGCTGCACCCCAATTGGCTGTTGGAAATAGGCCATGGTGACCAGCTGCACTCCCATTGGCCATTGGAAATAGGCATCGAAGGCCAGATGTGCTCCCAGTGGCAGTTGAAAATAGGAGCCAAGGGCCATGTGCACTCACATTGGCTGTTGGAAATATGCCCCCGGGGCTAGCTGCGCTCCCATTGGCCAATGGAAATAAGCCCCGGGGGCTAGCTGTGCTCCCATTAGCCATTGGAAATAGTCCCCGGGAGCTAGTTTCGGTCCCATTGGCTGTTGGAAATAAGCCCCGGGGCGTATCTGCGCTCCCATTGGCCATTGGCAATAAGCCCCGGGGGCTAGATGCGTTCAAATTGGCCGTTGGCAATATGCAACGGGGGCTAGCTGTGCTCTGATTGACCGTTGGGATTAGGCCTCCGGGAACTGCTGCGTTCCCATTGGCCATTGGAAATAGGCCCCTCGGGTAAGCTGAGATCCCATTGGCCGTTTGATATAAGCCTCGGGGGCTAGCTGCGCTCCCAACGACGGTTGGAAATAGGCCCCGAAGGCCAGCTGCGCTCCCAATGGCCGTTGGCAATAGGAGCCAAGAGCCAGCTGCCCTCCCTTTGGCCATTGGAAATAGGCTCCGGGGGCTAGCTGAGATCCCATTGACCAATGGAAATAAGCCCCGGGGGCTAGCTGCACTCTTATTGGCCACTGGAAATAGGCCCCGGGTGCTAGCTGCGCTCCCATTGGCCTTTGGCAATAGGCAACAGGGGGTAGATGCGCTCCCATTGGCCATTGGCAATGTGCCCAGGGGGCTAGCTCTGCTCATATTGGCTGTTGTAAATAGGCCACAGGGTCTAGCTGCGCTCCCATTGGCCGAAGGAAATTGGCCTCGGAGGCTGGCTGCGGTCCCATTTGTCATTGGAAATATGGCCCACAGGCTAGCTGCGTTCCCAATTGCCGTTCTAAATAGGTCCCGGGGGCTAGCTGCGCTCCCATTGACCGTTAAAAATAGGCCCCGGGTGCTAGCTGCGCTCCCATTGGCCGTTGAAAATAGGACCCAGGGCATAGCTATACGCTCCCATTGGCCGTTGGAAATAGGCCCCGGGGGCTAGTTGGGCTCCCTTTGGCCTTTGGAAATGGGCCCCGCAGCTAGCTGCGCTCTCCATTGGCCTTTGGCAGTAGGCCTTGAAGGATAGCTGCGTTCCCATTGGAAATAGGCCCCGGGGCCTAGCTGCGCTCTCTTTGGCCAATGGAAATAAGCCCCGGGGGCTAGCTGCACTCTTATTGGCCACTGGAAATAGGCCCCGGGAGCTTGCTTCGCTCACATTGGCCAGTTGGAAATAAGCCCCGGGGGATAGCTGCGCTCCCATTGGCAGTTGGCAATAGGCCCCGGGAGTCATCTGCGATCCCATTTGCCGTTGGAAATAGGCCCCGGGGGCTAGATGCGCTCTCATTGGCCGTTGGGAATATGCAAAGGGGGCTAGCTGCGCTCGCACTGTCCGTTGGGAATAGGCCTCGGGGGCCAGCTGCACTCCCATTGGCCGTTGGGAATAGGCCTCGGGGCCCAGCTGTGCTCCCATTGGCCATTGGAAATAGGCTCCGGGGGCCAGCTGTGCTCTTATTGGTTGTTGGAAATAGTCCCCGGGGGCCAGGTGCGCTCCAATTGGACGTTGGAAATAGGACCCGTGGGCTAGCTGAGCTCCCATTGTCCGTTGGAAATAGGCCCTGGGGGCTAGCTGCGCTCCCGTTGGCCACTGGAAATAGGCCCCGGCGGTTAGCTGCATTCCCATTGACATTTGGAAATATGCCCTGGGGGGTAGCTGCGCTCCCATTGGATGTTGGCAATAGGGCCCGGGGGCTTGATGCGCTCCCATTGGCAGTTGGAAATAGGCCCCGTGGGCTAGCTGCGCGCCCACTGGCTATTGGAAATAGGCCCCCGGCGGTTAGCTGCACTCCCATTGGCCTTTGGAAATAGGCCTTGAGGGCTAGCTGTGCTCTCATTGGCCGTTGGAAACAGGCCCCGGGGGCTACCTGTGCTCCCATTGGCCGTTGGAAGCACGCCCAGTGGGCAAGCTGCACTCCCTTTGGACTTAGGAAATAGGCCTCGGGGGCTACCTGCGCTCCCATTGGCCGTTGGAAATATGCCCCGGGGGCTAGCTGCGCTCCCATTGGCCAATGGAAATAGGCCCTGGCGGTTAGCTACGCTCCCGTTGGCCTTTCAAAATAGGACCCGGGGGTTAGCTGCGCTCCCATTGGCCGTTGGAAATAGGCCCCGGCAGCTAGCTACGCTCCCATTGGCCGTTTGAAATAGGCCTCGGGGGCTAGCTGCGCTCCTATTGGCCGTTGTAAATAGGCCCCGGGGGCTAGCTGAGATCCCATTGGCCGTTTGATATACGCCCCAGGGGCTAGCTGTGCTCCCAACGGCCGTTGGAAATAGGCCCCGAATGCCAGCTGCGCTCCCAATGGCCATTGGCAATAGGAGCCAAGGGCCAGCTACCCTCCCATTTGCCGTTAGAAATATGCCCCGGGGGCCAGCTGCGCTCCCATTGGCCGTTGAAAATAGGCCCCGGGGGCTAGCTGAGCTCCCATAAACCAATGGAAATAAGACCCGGGGGCTAGCTGCGCTCTTATAAGCCACTGGAAATAGGCCCCGGGAATTTTTTTCGCTCCCATTGGCCATTTGGAAATAAGCCCCGGGGGATAGCTGCACTCCCATTGTAAGTTGGCAATAGGCCCCGGGAGCCAACTGCGATCCCATTTGCCTTTGGCAATAGGCCCCGGGTGCTAGATGCGCTCTCATTGGCCGTTGGGAATATGCAACGGGGGCTAGCTGCGCTCGCACTGTCCGTTGGGAATAGGCCTCGGGGGCCAGCTGCGCTCCCATTGGCCATTGGGAATAGGCCCCGGGGGCCAGCTGTGCTCCCATTGGCCATTGGAAATAGGCTCCGGGGGCCAGCTGTGCTCTCATTGGTTGTTGGAAATAGGCCCCGGGGGCCAGGTGCGCTCCAATTGGCCGTTGGAAATTGGACCCGTGGGCTAGCTGAGCTCCCATTGGCTGTTGGAAATAGGCCTCGGGGGCTAGCTGCGCTCCCATTGGCCACGGGAAATAGGACCCGGGGGTTAGCTGCGCTCCCATTGGCATTTGGAAATAGGCCCCGGGTGGTAGCTGTGCTCCCATTGGACGTTGGTAATAGGCTCCGGAGGCTTGATGCGCTCCCATTGGCCGTTGGCAATGTGCACCGCATGCTAGCTGTGCTACCATTGGCCGTTGGAAATAGGCCCCAGGGGCTAGCTGCACTCCCATTGGCCGTTGGAAATAGGCCCCATGGGACAGCTGCGCTCCCAGTGGCCGTTGAAAATAGACCCCAGGGGCCAGCTGCACTCCAATTGGCCACTGGAAATAGGCCCCGTGGGCTAGCTGCGCTCCCATTGGCTATTGGAAATAGGCCCCCGGCGGTTAGCTGCACTCCCATTGGCCTTTGGAAATAGGCCTGAGGGCTAGCTGTGCTCTCATTGGCCATTGGAAACAGGCTCCGGGGGCTAGCTGCGCTCCTATTGGCCTTTGGAAGCACACACAGTGGGCTACCTGCGCTCCCATTGGACTTTGGAAATAGGCCTCGGGGGCTACCTGCGCTCCCATTGGCCTTTGGAAATATGTCCCGGGGGCTAGCTTATCTCCCATTGGCATTTGGAAATAGGCCCCGGGGGGTAGCTGCGCTCCCATTGGACGTTGGTAATAGGCCCCGGAAGCTTGATGCGCTCCCATTGGCCAAGGCAATGTGCACCGCATGGTAGCTGTGCTACCATTGGCCGTTGGAAATAGGCCCCAGGGGCTAGCTGCACTCCCATTGGGTATTGGAAATAGGCCCCATGGGCCAGCTGCGCTCCCAGTGGCCGTTGGAAATAGACCCCAGGGGCCAGCTGCGCTCCAATTGGCCCCGTGGGCTAGCTGCGCTCCCAATGGCTATTGGAAATAGGCCCCCGGCGGTTAGCTGCACTCCCATTGGTCTTTGGAAATAGGCCTGAGGGCTAGCTGTGCTCTCATTGTCCGTTGGAAACAGGCCCCGGGGGCTAGCTGCGCTCCCATTGGCCGTTGGAAGCACGCACAGGGGGCTAGCTGCGCTTCCGTTGGCCTTTGGAAATAGGCCTCGGGAGCTAGCTGCGCTCCCATTGGCCGTTTGAAGTAGGCCCCGTGGGATAGGTGCGCTCCTATTGGCCGTTGTAAATAGGCCCCGGGGGCTAGCTACGCTCCCATTGGCCGTTGGAATTAGGCCCCGGGGGCTAGCTGCGCTCCCATCAGCTGTTTTAAATAGGCCCCAAAGGCCAGCTGCGCTCCCTTTGGCCATTGGAAATAGGAGCCGGGGCCCAGCTGCGCTCCGATTGGCCGTTGGAAATATGCTCCGGTGGCTAGCTGCGCTCCCATTGGCCATTGGAAAGAGGCCCTGGGGGCTAGTTGCGCTCCCATTGGCCGTTATAAATAGGCCCTGGGGGCTAGCTGTGCTTCCATTGGCCATTGAACATAGACCCTGGGGGCTAGCTGCTCTTCCATTGGCCATTGGAAATAGGTCCCGGGGGCTAGCGACGTTCCCATTGGCCGTTCGAAACAGGCCCTGGGGGATAGCAGCGCTCCCATTGGCTGTTGGAAACAGGAACCCAAGGGGCTAGCTGTGATCCCATTGGCCATTGGAAATAGGCCCCAAGGGCTGCTTGCGTTCCCATTGGCTAATGGAAATAAGCCCCGGGGGTTAGCTGGGCTCCAATTTGCCATTGGAAAAAGGCACCGGGGGCTAGCGGCTCTCCCATTGGCTGTTGGAAATATGGCCTGGGGGCTAGCTGCACTCCCATTGGCCGTTGGAAAAAGGCCAGGAGGTCTAGCGGACAATGGACATTGGTCCCAATGGACATTGGAAATAGGCCCCGGGGGTTGCTGCACTCCCATTGGTAGTTGGAAACAGGCCCCGGGGTATAGCTGTGCTCCCATTGGCCGTTGGACCTATACCTCGGGTGCTACCTGTGCTCCCTTTAGCCTTTGGACATAGGCCCCGGGGGCTAGCTGCGCTCCAATTAGCCGTTGGAAATAGGTCACGGGTGCTAGCGACGCTCCCATTGGCCGTTCAAACCAGGCCCCGAGGGATAGCAGCACTCCGATTGGCTGTTGGAAACAGGAACCCCAGGGGCTAGCTGCGATCCTATTGGCCGTTGGAAATAGCCCCCGGGTGCTATCTGTGGTTCCATTGACCGTTGGAAATAAGCCTCGTGGGTTAGCTGGGCTCCCATTGGCAGTTGGAAAAAGGCCCGCGGCTAGCTGCGCTTCCATTGGCCGTTGGAAATTGGCCATGGGGGCTAGCGGCGCTCCCATTGGCTGTTGGAAACATGCCCCGGGGAATAGCTGCACTCCCATTGGCCATTGGAAACAGGCCTCAGGGGCTAGCTGTGCTCTCATTGGCCGTTGGAAACAGGCACCAGGAACTAGCTGCGCTTCCATTGGCCGTTGGAAGCAGGCCTAGTGGGCTAGCTGCGCTCCCATTGGCTGTTGGAAATAGGCCACGAGGGCTACCTGCGCTACCAGTAGCCGTTGGAAATAATCCCTGGGGTCTAGCTGCGCTCCCATTGGCCGTGGAAATACACCCCGGGGGCTAGCTGCACTCCCATTGGCAAATGGAAATAGAACACGGCAGTTAGCAGCGCTCCAATTGGCATTTGGAAATAGATCTCGGGGGCTAGCTGCGCTCCCATTGGACGTTGGCAATAGGCCTCGGGTGCTAGCTGCGCTCCCATTGGCCTTTGGCAATAGCAACAGGGGCTAGATGGGCAGCTCTCATTGGCCGTTTGCAATTTGCCCCGGGGGCTAGCTGCACTCCCATTTGAAATTGGGAATATGCCGCAGGGGCCAGCTGCGCTCCCATTGACTGTTGGGAATAGGCCGCGGGGGTCAGCTGCGCTCCCATTGGCCATTGGAAATAGGCCCCAGGGGCCCCCGGGGGTCAGCTGCGCTCCCATTGGCCATTGCAAATATGCCTAGAGGGCTAGCTGCACACCCATTGGCCCTTTGAAATAGGCCACTGGGGCCAGCTGCGCTCCCATTGGTCGTTGGCATTTGGAAATAGGCCCTGGGGGTTAACTGCGCTTGCATTGGCCTTTGGCAATAGGCAACGGGGGCTAGATTCGTTCCCATTGGCCGTTGGCAATGTGCCCCCGGGGCTAACTCTGCTCACATTGACTTTGTAAATAGGCCCCGGGGGCTAGCTGCGCTCCCATTGGCCGAGGGAAATTGGCCCCGGTGGCTGGCTGCGCACCCATTTGTCATTGGAAAGAGGCCCCAGGGGCTAGACGCGCTCCCATTGACCGTTATAAATAAGCCCCAGGGCTGCGCTCCCATTGGCCGTTGGAAATAGGAAAGTGGGCCTAGCTGCGCTCCCATTGGCCGTTGGAAATAGCCCCGGGGGCTAGCTGCGCTCCCATTGGCCATTGGAAATGGGCCCTGTGGCTAGCTGAACTCTCATTGGCCTTTGGCAATAGGCACTGAAGGCTAGCTGCGCTCCCATTGGCCGTTGGAAATAGTTCCCGGGGGCTAGCTGCGCTCCCATTGGCCAATTGAAATAGGCCGCAGCAGTTAGCTGCGCTCCATTGGCTTTAGGAAATAGGCCCCGGGGGCTAGCTGCGCTTCCATTGGATGTTGGAAATATGACCCGGAGTCAAGCTGCGCTCCCATTGGCTTTCGGAAATAGGCCCTAAAGGAAAGCTGCGCTCCCATTGGCCGTTGGAAATAGGAGTCGGGGGTCAGATGTGCTCCCATTGGCCGTTGGTTAATAGGCCCCGGGAGCTAGTTGCGCTCCTGTTGGCCGTTGGAGATAGGCCCCAAGGGCCAGCTGCGCTCCCAATAGCAGTTGGAGATAGGCCCCTTGGACTAGCTGCGCTCCCATTGGCCGTTGTAAATAGGCCCCGAGGTCTAGCTGCGCGCTCCCATTGGCCATTGGAAATAGGCCCTGGGGGCTAGCTGGGATCCCATTGTCCGTTTTAAATAGGCCTCGAGTGCTAACTGCGCTCCATTGACCGTTAGAAATGGGCCCCAGGGGGTAGCTGCGCTCCCGTTTGCCATTGGAAATAGGCCCCTGGGGCTAGCTGCACTCCCATTGGCCGTTGAAAATAGGCCCCGGGGGCTAGCTGCGCTCCCATTGGTTTTGGGAATAAGCTCCGGGGGCCAGCTACGCTCCCATTGGCCATTGGAAATAGGCCCCAGGGGGCCAGCTGCGCTCCCATTGGCTGTTGGAAATAGGCCCGGGGGCTAGCTTTGGCCGTTGGAAATAGGATGCTGGGGCCAGCTGCTCACCCATTGGCCATTGGAAATAGGCCCTGGGGAATAGCTGCACTCCCATTAGCCAAAGGAAATAGGCCCCGGCGGTTAGCTGCACTCCCATTGGCCGTTATAAACAGGCCCCGGGGGCTAGCTGCACTCCCATTGGCAGGTGAAAGTAAGCTACGGGGGCTAGCTCTGCTCCCATTGGGCGTTGGTAATAGGACCCGGGGGTAGCGGCGCTCCCATTGGCAGTTGGAAACAGGCCCTTGGGCTAGCTGCTCTCTCATTGGCCATTGGATATAGGCCCCGGGGGTTGCTATGCTCCCATTGGCCATTGGAAACAGGCCTCGGGGGCTAGCTGCGCTCCCATTGGCCGTTGGAAACATGCCCCGGGGGCTAATTGCACTCCCATTGGCCGTTGAAAACAGGCCCCGGGGGCCAGTTGCACTCCCATTGGCTGTTTTTAATAGGCCCAGGGGGCTAGCTGCGCTCCCAATGGCCGTTGGAAATAGGCCCCGAAGTAAAGCTGCACTCCCATAGGCCGTTGAATATGGGAGCCGGGGGCCAGCTACGTTTCCATTGGCCGCTAGAAATAGGCCCCGGGGGCTAGCTGCGCTCCCATTGGCTGTTGGAAATAAGCCCCGGGAGCCAGCTTTGCTCCCATTGGCCGTTGGAAATAGGGCCCGGGGGCCAGCTGCCCTCCCATTGGCTGTTGGAAATAGGCCCCTGGGGCTAGCTGCGTTCACATAGGATAATAGAGATAAGCACCGGGTGCCAGTTGCGCTCCCATTGGCCATTGGAAATAGGCCCAGTGGGCTAGCTGCGCTCCATTTGACCGTTGGAAACAGGCCCCGGGAGCCAGCTGCGATCCCAATGGCCGTTGGAAATAGGCCTCGAGGGCCAGCTGTGTTCTTATTGGCCGCTGTAAATAGGTCCCGGGGATTAGCTGCACTCCCAATGGCCAAAGGAAATAGGCCCCGGTGGTTATACTGCACTCCCATTGGCCGTTGGATAAATGCCCCTGGGTCAAGCTGCGCTTCCATTGGCCGTTAGCAATAGGACCCGGGGGCTAGCTGCGGTACTGGTCGATGGAAATAGGCCTCAGGGGCTAGCTGCGCTACCAATGGCCGTTGGAAATAGGCCCCGGGGGATATCTGCGTTCCCATTGGCCGTTGGAAATATGCCCCGGGGGCTAGCTGCGCTCCCATTGGCCATTGGAAATAGGCCCCTGGGGTTAGCTGTGCTCCCATTAGCCTTTAGAAATAGGCCCCGGGGGCTAGCTGTGACCTCATTGGCCATTGGAAATAGGTCCCGGTGGCTAGCTGTGCTCCCAACGGCCGTTGGAGTTTGGCACCGAAGGCCAGCTGCGCTCAAATTGGCCGTTGGAAATAGGAGCCAAGGGATAGCTGCGCTCCCATTGGTTGTTGGAAATATGCCCTGAGGGCTAGCTGTGCTCCCATTGGCCATTGGAAATAGGACCAGAGGGCCAGCTGCGCTCCCATTGGCCGTTGGAAAGAGGCCCCGGGGGCCAGCTGCGCTCCCATTGGCCGTTGGAAATAGGCCCCGGGGGATAGTTGCGCTCACATTGGCCAATGGAAATAAGCCCCAGGAGCTAGGTGCGCTCCCATTGACCGTTTGAAATAGGCCCTGGGTGCTAGCTGCGGTCCCATTGGCCGTTGGAAATAGGCCCCGAAGGATAGCTGCACTCCCATTGGCCATTTCAAATTGGCCCCAGGGGCTAGATGCGCTCCCATTGGGCGCTGGATATAGGACTCGGGGGCTACCTGCGCTCCCATATGCCGTTGGAAATAGGCCCCGGGGGCTAGCTGCGCTCCCATTGGCTGTTGGAAATAGGGCCCGGGGTGATAGCTGCACTCCCATTGGCCATTGGAAGTAGGCCCCGGGGGATAGCTGCGTTCCAATTGGCTGTTGGCAATAGGCCCCGGGTATTAGCTACGCTATTATTGGCCATTGGAAATAGGCCCCGCGGGCTAGCTGCGCTCCCATTGGCCGTTGGCAAGGCCCCAGGGGCTAGCTACGGTCACATTGGCCATTGGAAATAGGCTCCGGGGGCTAGCTGCTCCCCTATTTCCGTCGGAAATAGGCCCCGGGGGCTAGCTGCGCTCCCTTTGGCCGTTGTAAATAGGCCTCAGGGATAGCTGCGCTCCCATTGGCCGTTGGCAATAGGCCTCGGGGGCTAGCTGTACTCCCATTGGCCGTTGGCAATAGGCCCCGGGAGCTAGCGGCGCTCTCATTTGCTGTTGGAAATCGGCCCCAGGGGCTAGTTGCGCCCCCATTGGCCTTTGGAAATAGGCCCCTGAGGTTAGCTGCGCTCCATTTGGCCATTGGAAATAGGCCCTGGGGCTAGCTGCGCTCCCATTAGCCGGTGGCAATAGGTCCCGGGGGCTAGCTGCGCTCCCATTGGCCATTGGTAATAAGCTCCGGGTGCTAACTGCGCTCCCATTTGCCATTGGAGATAGGCCCCAGGGGCTAGCTGCGCTCCCATTGGCCATTGAAAATATACCTCGGGCTAGCTGCATTCCCATTGACCGGTGACAATAGGCCCAGTGGGCTAGCTGCTCTCCCATTGGCCATTGGCAATAGGCCCCGAGTCCTAACTGCGCACCCATTTGCCGTTGGAATTAGGCCCCAGGGGCTAGCTGCGCTCCGATTGGTCGTTGGATATAGGCCCCGGGGGATAGCTGCGCTCCCTTTTGACTTTGGAAATATGCCTCGGGGGCTAGCTGCGCTTCCATTGGCCGTTGTAAATAGGCCTCGGGGGATAGCTGCTCTCCCAATGGCAGTTGGAAATAGGCCCCGGGGGCCAGCTGCACTCCCATTGGCCATTTGAAATAGGCCCCCGGGGCCAGCTGCACTCCCATTGGCTGTTGAAATGGGCCCCGTGGGCTAGCTGCGCTCCCATTAGCCAATGGAAAAAAGCACCGGGAGCCAGCTGCGCTCCCATTGGCCGTTGGAAATAGGCCCTGGGCTTTAGCTGCGCTACCTTTGGCCGTTGGAAATAGGCCCCGGGGGCCATCTGCACTCCCATTGGCCGTTGGAAATAGGCCCCGGGAGCCATCTGCGCTCTCGTTGACCATTGGAAAAAGGCTCTTGGAGCTAGCTGTGCTCCCATTGGTCGTTAGAAATAGGCCCTGGGGGCCAGCTGCGCTCCCATTGGCCATTGGAAATAGGCCCCAGGGGCCAGCTGCGCTCCCATTGGTCGTTGGAAATTGGCCCCAAAGAGCCAGCTGTGCTCCCATTGGCTGTTAGAATTAGGCCCCAGGGGCTAGCTGCGCTCCCATTGGCCGTTAGAAATAGGCCCCGAAGCCTAGCTGTGCTCCCATTGGCCATTAGATATAGGCCCTGGGGGCCAGCTGCGATCCTATTGGCTGTTGGAAATAAGCCCCCGGTGCCCGCTGCGATCCCATTGGTCGCTGGAAATAGGCACTGGGGGCTAGCTGCACTCCCATTGGCCAATGTAAATAGGCCCCGATTGGTAGCTGCGCTCCCATTGGGCACTGGATTTAGGACTCGGGGGCTAGCTGCGCTCCCATTGGCCGTTGGAAATAGGCCCCGGGGGCTAGCTGCGCTCCCATTGGCTGTTGGAAATAGGGCCCGGGGTGATAGCTGCGCTCCCATTGGCCATTGGAAGTAGACCCCGGGGGATAGATGCGTTCCAATTGGCTGTTGGCAATAGGCCCCGGGTGCTAGCTGCGCTCCCATTGGTCGTTGGAAAAAGGCCCCGGGGGCTAGCTGCGCTCAAATTGGCCGTTGGAAGTACGCCCCGGGGGATAGCTGCACTCTCATTGGCCGTTCGAAAGGCCCCAGATGCTAGCTGCACTCCCAATGGCGGTTGGAAATAAGCCCTGGGGCTAGCTGCGCTCCCATTAGCCGGTGGCAATTGGTCCTGGGGGCTAGCTGCGCTCCCATTGGCCATTCGTAATAAGCTCCGGGTGCTATCTGCGCTCCCCTTTGCCATTGGAAATAGGCCCCAGGGGCTAGCTGCGCTCCCATTGGCCAATGAAAATAAACCCTGGGGCTAGCTGCATTCCCATTGACCGCTGACAATAGGCCCCTTGGGCTAGCTGCACTCCCATTGGCCATTGGCAATGGGCCCCGAGTGCTAACTGCGTACCCATTTGCCGTTGGAATTAGGCCCCAGGGGCTAGCTGCGCTCCGATTGGTCATTGGATATAGGCACCGGGGGATAGCTGCGCTCCCTTTTGCTGTTGGAAATATGCCTCGGGGGGCTAGCTGCGCTTCCATTGGCCGTTGTAAATAGGCCTCGGGTGATAGCTACTCTCCCATTGGCAGTTGAAAATAGGCCCCGGGGGCCAGCTGCGCTCCCATTGGCCATTTGAAATAGGCCCCGGGGGCCAGCTGCACTCCCATTGGCCGTTGGAATGGGCCCCGCGGGCTAGCTGCGCTCCCATTAGCCAATGGAAATAGCACCGGGAGCCATCTGCCCTCCCATTGGCCATTGGAAATAGGCCCTGGGCTTTAGCTGTGCTCCCATTGGCCATTGGAAATAGAAATAAGCCCCGGGGGCCAGCTGCACTCCCATTGACCATTGGAAATAGGCCCCGGGGGCCATCTGCGCTCTCATTGGCCGTTGGAAAAAGGCTCTGGGAGCTAGCTGCGCTCCCATTGGTCGTTAGAAATAGGTCCCGGGGGCCAGCTGCGCTCCCATTGGCCATTGGAAATAGGCCCTAGGGGCCAGCTATGCTCCCATTGGTCGTTGGAAATTGGCCCCAGGAGCTAGCTTTGCTCCCATTGGCTGTTGGAATTAGGCCCCAGGGGCTAGCTGCGCTCCCATTGGCAGTTAGAAATAGGCCCCGAACCCTAGCTGCGCTCCCAGTGGCCATTAGAAATAGGCCCTGGGGGCCAGCTGCGATCCCATTGGCCGTTGGAAATACGCACTGGGGGCTAGCTGCGCTCCCATTGGCCAATGACAATAGGCCCCGTGGGCTAGCTGCGCTCCCATTGGCCATTGGCAATAGGCCCCGAGTGCTAACTGCACACCCATTTGCTGTTGGAATTAAGCCCCAGGGGCTAGCTGCGCTCCGATTGGTCATTGGATATAGACCCCGGGGGAAAGCTGCGCTCCCTTTTGCTGTTGGAAATATGCCTCGGGGGCTAGCTGCGCTTCCATTGGC
This sequence comes from Paralithodes platypus, assembly GCA_032716605.1. Lineage (NCBI taxonomy): Eukaryota > Metazoa > Arthropoda > Malacostraca > Decapoda > Lithodidae > Paralithodes > Paralithodes platypus. The sequence goes on from CM064548.1 coordinate 51,163,191, forward strand.
CGTTGTAAATAGGCCTCGGGGGATAGCTGCTCTCCCATTGGCAGTTGGAAATAGGCCCCGGGGGCCAGCTGCACTCCCATTGGCCATTTGAAGTAGGCCCCAGGGGCCAGCTGCACTCCCATTGGCCGTTGGAATGGGCCCCGCGGGCTAGCTGCGCTCCCATTAGCCAATGGAAATAAGCACCGGGAGCCAGCTGCGCTCCCATTGGCCGTTGGAAATAGGCCCTGGGCTTTAGCTGCGCTCCCATTGGCCATTGGAAATAGGCCCCGGGGGGCCAGCTGCACTCCCATTGGCCGTTGGAAATAGGCCCCGGGGGCCATCTGCGCTCTCATTGGCCGTTGGAAAAAGGCTCTTGGAGCTAGCGGCAATCCCATTGGTCGTTAGAAATAGGCCCCGGGGGCCAGCTTCGCTCCCATTGGCCATTGGAAATAGGCCCCAGGGGCCAGCTGCGCTCCCATTGGTCATTGAAAATTGGCCCCAGGAGCCAGCTGTGCTCCCATTGGCTGTTGGAATTAGGCCCCAGGGGCTAGCTGCACTCCCATTGGCCGTTCGAAATAGGCCCCGAAGCCTAGCTGCGCACCCATTGGCCATTAGAAATAGGCCCTTGGGGCCAGCAGCGATCCCATTGGCCGTTGGAAATAAGCCCCAGGTGCCAGCTGCGATCCCATTGGTCGCTGGAAATAGGCACTGGGGGCTAGCTGCGCTCCCATTGGCCAATGTAAATAGGCCCCGATGGTTAGCTGCGCTCCCATTGGGCAATGGATATAGGACTCGGGGGCTAGCTGCGCTCCCATTGGCCGTTGGAAATAGGCCCCTGGGGCTAGCTGCGCTCCCATTGGCTGTTGGAAATAGGGCCTTGGGTGATATCTGCACTCCCATTGGCCATTGGAAGTAGGCCCCGGGGGATAGCTGCGTTCCAATTGGCTGTTGGCAATAGGCCCCGGGTGCTAGTTGCGCTCCCATTGGCCGTTGGAAATAGGCCCCGGGGGCTATCTGCGCTCCCATTGGTTATTGGCAAGGCCCCAGGGGCTAGCTACGCTCCCATTGGCCATTGGAAATAGGCTCCAGGGGCTAGCTTCGCCCCCATTTCCGTCAGAAATAGGCCCCGGGGGCTAGCTGCGCTCCCTTTGGCCGTTGGAAATAGGCCCTGGGGATAGCTGCGCTCCCATTGGCCGTTGGCAATAGGCCTCGGGGGCTAACTGTACTCATTTTGGCCGTTGGAAATAGGCCCCTGAGGTTAGCTGCTCTCCAATTGGCCGTTGGAAATGGGCTTCGGGGGCTAGCTGTGCTCCCATTGGCTGTTGGAAATAGGGCCCGGGGTGATAGCTGCACTCCCATTGGCCATTGGAAGTAGGCCCCGGGGGATAGGTGCGTTCCAATTGGCTGTTGGCAATAGGCCCCGGGTATTAGCTACGCTATTATTGGCCATTGGAAATAGGCCCCGCGGGCTAGCTGCGCTCCCATTGGCCGTTGGCAAGGCCCCAGGGGCTAGCTACGGTCACATTGGCCATTGGAAATAGGCTCCGGGGGCTAGCTGCTCCCCTATTTCCGTCGGAAATAGGCCCCGGGGGCTAGCTGCGCTCCCTTTGGCCGTTGTAAATAGGCCTCAGGGATAGCTGCACTCCCATTGGCCGTTGGCAATAGGCCTCGGGGGCTAGCTGTACTCCCATTGGCCGTTGGCAATAGGCCCCGGGAGCTAGCGGCGCTCTCATTTGCTGTTGGAAATCGGCCCCAGGGGCTAGTTGCGCTCCCATTGGCCTTTGGAAATAGGCCCCTGAGGTTAGCTGCGCTCCATTTGGCCATTGGAAATAGGCCCTGGGGCTAGCTGCGCTCCCTTTAGCCGGTGACAATAGGTCCCGGGGGCTAGCTGCGCTCCCATTGGCCATTGGTAATAAGCTCCGGGTGCTAACTGCGCTCCCATTTACCATTGGAAATAGGCCCCAGGGGCTAGCTGCGCTCCCATTGGCCATTGAAAATATACCTCGGGGCTAGCTGCATTCCCATTGACCGGTGACAATAGGCCCAGTGGGCTAGCTGCTCTCCCATTGGCCATTGGCAATAGGCCCCGAGTGCTAACTGCGCACCCATTTGCCGTTGGAATTAGGCCCCAGGGGCTAGCTGCGCTCCGATTGGTCGTTGGATATAGGCCCCGGGGGATAGCTGCGCTCCCTTTTGACTTTGGAAATATGCCTCGGAGGCTAGCTGCGCTTCCATTGGCCGTTGTAAATAGGCCTCGGGGGATAGCTGCTCTCCCATTGGCAGTTGGAAATAGGCCCCGGGGGCCAGCTGCACTCCCATTGGCCATTTGAAATAGGCCCCCGGGGCCAGCTGCACTCCCATTGGCTGTTGAAATGGGCCCCGTGGGCTAGCTGCGCTCCCATTAGCCAATGGAAATAAGCACCGGGAGCCAGCTGCGCTCCCATTGGCCGTTGGAAATAGGCCCTGGGCTTTAGCTGCGCTACCTTTGGCCGTTGGAAATAGGCCCCGGGGGCCATCTGCACTCCCATTGGCCGTTGGAAATAGGCCCCGGGAGCCATCTGCGCTCTCGTTGACCATTGGAAAAAGGCTCTTGGAGCTAGCTGTGCTCCCATTGGTCGTTAGAAATAGGCCCCGGGGGCCAGCTGCGCTCCCATTGGCCATTGGAAATAGGCCCCAGGGGCCAGCTGCGCTCCCATTGGTCGTGGGAAATTGGCCCCAAAGAGCCAGCTGTGCTCCCATTGGCTGTTAGAATTAGGCCCCAGGGGCTAGCTACGCTCCCATTGGCCGTTAGAAATAGGCCCCGAAGCCTAGCTGCGCTCCCATTGGCCATTAGATATAGGCCCTGGGGGCCAGCTGCGATCCTATTGGCTGTTGGAAATAAGCCCCAGGTGCCCGCTGCGATCCCATTGGTCGCTGGAAATAGGCACTGGGGGCTAGCTGCACTCCCATTGGCCAATGTAAATAGGCCCCGATTTGTAGCTGCGCTCCCATTGGGCACTGGATATAGGACTCGAGGGCTAGCTGCGCTCCCATTGGCCGTTGGAAATAGGCCCCGGGGGCTAGCTGCGCTCCCATTGGCTGTTGGAAATAGGGCCCGGGGTGATAGCTGCACTCCCATTGGCCATTGGAAGTAGACCCCGGGGGATAGATGCGTTCCAATTGGCTGTTGGCAATAGGCCCCCGGTGCTAGCTGCGCTCCCATTGGTCGTTGGAAAAAGGCCCCGGGGGCTAGCTGCGATCAAATTGGCCGTTGGAAGTACGCCCCGGGGGATAGCTGCACTCTCATTGGCCGTTCGAAAGGCCCCGGATGCTAGCTGCACTCCCATTGGCGGTTGGAAATAAGCCCTGGGGCTAGCTGCGTTCCCATTAGCCGGTGGCAATTGGTCCCGGGGGCTAGCTGCGCTCCCATTGGCCATTCGTAATAAGCTCCGGGTGCTATCTGCGCTCCCCTTTGCCATTGGAAATAGGCCCCAGGGGCTAGCTGCGCTCCCATTGGCCAATGAAAATAAACCCCGGGGCTAGCTGCATTCCCATTGACCGGTGACAATAGGCCCCTTGGGCTAGCTGCACTCCCATTGGCCATTGGCAATGGGCCCCGAGTGCTAACTGCGTACCCATTTGCCGTTGGAATTAGGCCCCAGGGGCTAGCTGCGCTCCGATTGGTCATTGGATATAGGCACCGGGGGATTGCTGCGCTCCCTTTTGCTGTTGGAAATATGCCTCGGGGGGCTAGCTGCGCTTCCATTGGCCGTTGTAAATAGGCCTCGGGTGATAGCTACTCTCCCATTGGCAGTTGAAAATAGGCCCCGGGGGCCAGCTGCGCTCCCATTGGCCATTTGAAATAGGCCCCGGGGGCCAGCTGCACTCCCATTGGCCGTTGGAATGGGCCCCGCGGGCTAGCTGCGCTCCCATTAGCCAATGGAAATAGCACCGGGAGCCATCTGCCCTCCCATTGGCCATTGGAAATAGGCCCTGGGCTTTAGCTGTGCTCCCATTGGCCATTGGAAATAGGCCCCGGGGGCCAACTGCACTCCCATTGACCGTTGGAAATAGGCCCCGGGGGCCATCTGCGCTCTCATTGGCCGTTGGAAAAAGGCTCTGGGAGCTAGCTGCGCTCCCATTGGTCGTTAGAAATAGGCCCCGGGGGCCAGCTGTGCTCCCATTGGCCATTGGAAATAGGCCCCAGGGGCCAGCTATGCTCCCATTGGTCGTTGGAAATTGGCCCCAGGAGCTAGCTTTGCTCCCATTGGCTGTTGGAATTAGGCCCCAGGGGCTAGCTGCGCTCCCATTGGCAGTTAGAAATAGGCCCCGAACCCTAGCTGCGCTCCCAGTGGCCATTAGAAATAGGCCCTGGGGGCCAGCTGCGATCCCATTGGCCGTTGGAAATACGCACTGGGGGCTAGCTGCGCTCCCATTGGCCATTGGCAATAGGCCCCGAGTGCTAACTGCACACCCATTTGCCGTTGGAATTAAGCCCCAGGGGCTAGCTGCGCTCCGATTGGTCATTGGATATAGGCCCCGGGGGATAGCTGCGCTCCCTTTTGCTGTTGGAAATATGCCTCGGGGGCTAGCTGCGCTTCCATTGGCCATTGTAAATAGGCCTCGGGGGATAGCTGCTCTCCCATTGGCAGTTGGAAATAGGCCCCGGGGGCCAGCTGCACTCCCATTGGCCATTTGAAGTAGGCCCCAGGGGCCAGCTGCACTCCCATTGGCCATTAGAATGGGCCCCGCGGGCTAGCTGCGCTCCCATTAGCCAATGGAAATAAGCACCGGGAGCCAGCTGCGCTCCCATTGGCCGTTGGAAATAGGCCCTGGGCTTTAGCTGCGCTCCCATTGGCCATTGGAAATAGGCCCCGGGGGGCCAGCTGCACTCCCATTGGCCGTTGGAAATAGGCCCTGGGGGCCATCTGCGCTCTCATTGGCCGTTGGAAAAAGGCTCTGGGAGCTAGCGGCGCTCCCATTGGTCGTTAGAAATAGGCCCCAGGGGCCAGCTGCGCTCCCATTGGCCATTGGAAATAGGCCCCAGGGGCCAGCTGCGATCCCATTGGTCGTTGAAAATTGGCCCCAGGAGCCAGCTGTGCTCCCATTGGCTGTTGGAATTAGGCCCCAGGGGCTAGCTGCACTCCCATTGGCCGTTAGAAATAGGCCCCGAAGCCTAGCTGCGCACCCATTGGCCATTAGAAATAGGCCCTGGGGGCCAGCAGCGATCCCATTGGCCGTTGGAAATAAGCCCCAGGTGCCAGCTGCGATCCCATTGGTCGCTGGAAATAGGCACTGGGGGCTAGCTGCGCTCCCATTGGCCAATGTAAATAGGCCCCGATGGTTAGCTGCGCTCCCATTGGGCAATGGATATAGGACTAGGGGGCTAGCTGCGCTCCCATTGGCCGTTGGAAATAGGCCCCTGGGGCTAGCTGCGCTCCCATTGGCTGTTGGAAATAGGGCCTTGGGTGATATCTGCACTCCCATTGGCCATTGGAAGTAGGCCCCGGGGGATAGCTGCGTTCCAATTGGCTGTTGGCAATAGGCCCCGGGTGCTAGCTGCGCTCCCATTGGCCGTTGGAAATAGGCCCCGGGGGCTATCTGCGCTCCCATTGGTTATTGGCAAGGCCCCAGGGGCTAGCTACGCTCCCATTGGCCATTGGAAATAGGCTCCAGGGGCTAGCTTCGCCCCCATTTCCGTCAGAAATAGGCCCCGGGGGCTAGCTGCGCTCCCTTTGGCCGTTGGAAATAGGCCCCGGGGATAGCTGCGCTCCCATTGGGTGTTGGCAATAGGCCACGGGGGCTAGCTGTACTCATTTTGGCCGTTGGAAATAGGCCCCTGAGGTTAGCTGCTCTCCAATTGGCCGTTTGAAATGGGCTTAGGGGGCTAGCTGTGCTCACATTGGCCGTTGGAAAAAGGCCCCGGGAGCTAGCTGCGCTCCCATTGGCAATTTAAGTAGGCCCCCAGGGATAGCTGCACTCTCATTGGCCGTTCGAAAGGCCCCGGTTGCTAGCTGCACTCCCATTGGCGGTTGGAAATAGACCCTGGGGCTAGCTGCGCTCCCATTAGCTGGTGGCAATTGGTCCCGAGGGCTATATGCGCTCCCATTGGCCATTGGTAATAAGCCCCGGGTGTTAACTGCGCTCCCATTTGTCGTTGGAAATAGGCCCCAGGGGCTAGCTGCGCTCCCATTGGCCATTGAAAATAGGCCCCGGGGCTATCTGCATTCCCATTGACCGGTGACAATAGGCCCTGTGGGCTAGCTGTGCCCCCATTGGCCATTGGTAATAGGCCCTGTGTGCTAACTGCGCACCCATTTGCCGTTGGAATTAGGCCCCAGGGGCAAGCTGCGCTCCGATTGGTCGTTGGATATACGCCCAGGGGGATAGCTGCGCTCCCTTTTGCCGTTGGAAATATGCCTCGGGGGCTAACTGCGCTTCCATTGGCCATTGTAAATAGGCCCCGGGGGCTAGCTGCTCTCCCAATGGCAGTTGGAAATAGGCCCCGGGGGCCAGCTGCGCTCCCATTGGCCATTTGAAATAGGCCCCGGGGGTCAGCTGCACTCCCATTGGCTTTTGGAAATGGGCCCCGGGGGCTAGCTGCACTCCCATTCGCCAATGGAAATAAGCACCGGGGGCCAGCTGCGCTCCAATTGGCCGTTGGAAATAGGCCCCGGGCTATAGCTGCGTTCTCATTGGCCGTTGGAAATATGCTCCGGGGGCTATATGTGCTCCCATTGGCCATTGGAAATAGGCCCCGAGGGCCAGCTGCACTCCCATTGGCCGTTGGAAATAGGCCCCGGGGACCATCTGCGCTCTCATTGGCCGTTGGAAAAAGGCTCCAGGAGCTAGCTGCGCTCCCAATGGTCGTTAGAAATAAGCCCTGGGGGCCAGCTGCGCTCCCATTGGTCATTGGAAATAGGCCCCAGGGGCCAGCTGCACTCCCATTGGTCGTTGGAAATTGGCCCCAGGATCCAGCTGCGCTCCTATTGGCTGTTGGAAATAGGCCCCAGGGGCCAGCTGCGCTCCCATTGGTCATTGGAAATTGGCCCCAGGAGCCAGCTGTGCTCCCATTGGCTGTTGGAATTAGGCCCCGGGGGCTAGCTGCGCTCCCATTGGCCGTTAGAAATAGGCCCCGAAGCCTAGCTGCGCTCCCATTGGCCATTAGAAATAGGCCCTGGGGGCCAGCTGCGATCCCATTGGCCGTTGGAAATAAGCCCCAGGTGCCAGCTGCGATCCCATTGGTCGCTGGAAATAGGGACTGGGGTCTAGCTGCGCTCCCATTGGCCAATGTAAGTAGGCCCCGATGGTTAGCTGCGCTCCCATTGGGCACTGTATATAGGACTCGGGGGCTAGCTGCGCTCCCATTGGCCGTTGGAAATAGGCCCCGAGGGCTAGCTGCGCTCCCATTGGCTGTTGGAAATAGGGCCCGGGGTGATAGCTGCGCTCCCATTGGCCATTGGAAGTAGGCCCCGGGGGATAGCTGCGTTCCAATTGGCTGTTGGCAATAGGCCCCCGGTGCTAGCTGCGCTCCCATAAGCTGTTGGAAATAGGCCCCGGGGGCTATCTGCGCTCCCATTGGCCATTGGCAAAGCCCCGGGCTAGCTATGCTCCCATTGGCCATTGGAAATAGGTTCCAAGGGCTAGCTGCGCCCCCATTTCCGTCAGAAATAGGCCCCAGGGGCTAGCTGCGCTCCCTTTGGCCGTTGGAAATAGGCCCCGGGGATAGCTGCGCTCCCATTGGCCGTTGGCAATAGGCCTCGTGGGCTATCTGTACTCCCATTGGCCATTGGCAATAGGCCCCGGGAGCTAGCGGCGCTCCCATTTGCTGTTGTAAATCGGCCCCAGGGGCTAGTTGCTCTCCCATTGGCCGTTGGAAATAGGCCCCTGAGGTTAGCTGCGCTCCAATTGGCCGTTGGAAATGGGCTTCGGGGGCTAGCTGCGCTCCCATTGGCCATTGGAAAAAGGGCCCGGGAGCTAGCTGCGCTCCCATTGGCCATTGGAAGTAGGCCCCCAGGGATAGCTGCACTCTCATTGGCCGTTCGAAAGGCCCCGGTTGCTAGCTGCACTCCCATTGGCGGTTGGAAATAGACCCTGGGGCTAGCTGCGCTCCCATTAGCTGGTGGCAATTGGTCCCAATGGCTATATGCGCTCCCATTGGCCATTGGTAATAAGCCCCGGGTGTTAACTGCGCTCCCATTTGTCGTTGGAAATAGGCCCCAGGGGCTAGCTGCGCTCCCATTGGCCATTGAAAATAGGCCCCGGGGCTATCTGCATTCCCATTGACCGGTGACAATAGGCCCTGTGGGCTAGCTGCGCCCCCATTGGCCATTGGTAATAGGCCCTGTGTGCTAACTGCGCACCCATTTGCCGTTGGAATTAGGCCCCAGGGGCAAGCTGCGCTCCGATTGGTCGTTGGATATACGCCCAGGGGGATAGCTGCGCTCCCTTTTGCCGTTGGAAATATGCCTCGGGGGCTAACTGCGCTTCCATTGGCCATTGTAAATAGGCCCCGGGGGCTAGCTGCTCTCCCAATGGCAGTTGGAAATAGGCCCCGGGGGCCAGCTGCGCTCCCATTGGCCATTTGAAATAGGCCCCGGGGGTCAGCTGCACTCCCATTGGCTGTTGGAAATGGGCCCCGGGGGCTAGCTGCACTCCCATTCGCCAATGGAAATAAGCACCGGGGGCCAGCTGCGCTCCAATTGGCCGTTGGAAATAGGCCCCGGGCTATAGCTGCGTTCTCATTGGCCGTTGGAAATATGCTCCGGGGGCTATATGTGCTCCCATTGGCCATTGGAAATAGGCCCCGAGGGCCAGCTGCACTCCCATTGGCCGTTGGAAATAGGCCCCGGGGACCATCTGCGCTCTCATTGGCCGTTGGAAAAAGGCTCCAGGAGCTAGCTGCGCTCCCAATGGTCGTTAGAAATAAGCCCTGGGGGCCAGCTGCGCTCCCATTGGTCATTGGAAATAGGCCCCAGGGGCCAGCTGCACTCCCATTGGTCGTTGGAAATTGGCCCCAGGATCCAGCTGCGCTCCTATTGGCTGTTGGAAATAGGCCCCAGGGGCCAGCTGCGCTCCCATTGGTCATTGGAAATTGGCCCCAGGAGCCAGCTGTGCTCCCATTGGCTGTTGGAATTAGGCCCCGGGGGCTAGCTGCGCTCCCATTGGCCGTTAGAAATAGGCCCCGAAGCCTAGCTGCGCTCCCATTGGCCATTAGAAATAGGCCCTGGGGGCCAGCTGCGATCCCATTGGCCGTTGGAAATAAGCCCCAGGTGCCAGCTGCGATCCCATTGGTCGCTGGAAATAGGGACTGGGGTCTAGCTGCGCTCCCAGTGGCCAATGTAAGTAGGCCCCGATGGTTAGCTGCGCTCCCATTGGGCACTGTATATAGGACTCGGGGGCTAGCTGCGCTCCCATTGGCCGTTGGAAATAGGCCCCGAGGGCTAGCTGCGCTCCCATTGGCTGTTGGAAATAGGGCCCGGGGTGATAGCTGCGCTCCCATTGGCCATTGGAAGTAGGCCCCGGGGGATAGCTGCGTTCCAATTGGCTGTTGGCAATAGGCCCCCGGTGCTAGCTGCGCTCCCATAAGCTGTTGGAAAAAGGCCCCGGGGGCTATCTGCGCTCCCATTGGCCATTGGCAAAGCCCCGGGCTAGCTATGCTCCCATTGGCCATTGGAAATAGGTTCCAAGGGCTAGCTGCGCCCCCATTTCCGTCAGAAATAGGCCCCAGGGGCTAGCTGCGCTCCCTTTGGCCGTTGGAAATAGGCCCCGGGGATAGCTGCGCTCCCATTGGCCGTTGGCAATAGGCCTCGTGGGCTATCTGTACTCCCATTGGCCATTGGCAATAGGCCCCGGGAGCTAGCGGCGCTCCCATTTGCTGTTGTAAATCGGCCCCAGGGGCTAGTTGCTCTCCCATTGGCCGTTGGAAATAGGCCCCTGAGGTTAGCTGCGCTCCAATTGGCCGTTGGAAATGGGCTTCGGGGGCTAGCTGCGCTCCCATTGGCCGTTGGAAAAAGGGCCCGGGAGCTAGCTGCGCTCCCATTGGCCATTGGAAGTAGGCCCCCGGGGATAGCTGCACTCTCATTGGCCGTTCGAAAGGCCCCGGTTGCTAGCTGCACTCCCATTGGCGGTTGGAAATAGGCCCTGGGGCTAGCTGCGCTCCCATTAGCTGGTGGCAATAGGTCCCGGGGGCTAGCTGCGCACCCATTGGCCATTGGTAATAAGCCCAGGGTGTTAACTGCGCTCCCATTTGCCGTTGGAAATAGGCCCCAGGGGCTAGCTGCGCTCCCATTGGCCATTGAAAATAGGTCCCGGGGAAATCTGCATTCCCATTGACCGGTGACATTAGGCCCTGTGGGCTAGCTGCGCCCCCATTGGCCATTGGTAATAGGCCCCGAGAGCTAACTGTGCACCCATTTGCCGTTGGAATTAGGCCCCAGGGGCAAGCTGCGCTCCGATTGGTTGTTGGATATACGCCCAGGGGGATAGCTGCGCTCCCTTTTGCCGTTGGAAATATGCCTCGGGGGATAACTGCGCTTCCATTGGCCATTGTAAATAGGCCATGGGGGCTAGCTGCTCTCCCAATGGCAGTTGGAAATAGGCCCCGGGGGCCAGCTGCGCTCCCATTGGCCATTTGAAATAGGCACCGGGGGTCAGCTGCACTCCCATTGGCCGTCGGAAATGGGCCGCGGGGGCTAGCTGCGCTCCCATTAGCCAATGGATATAAGCACCGGGGGCCAGCTGCGCTCCCATTGGCCATTGGAAATAGGCCCCGGGCTATAGCTACGCTCCCATTGGCCGTTGGAAATATGCTCCGGGGGCCAGATGTGCTCCCATTGGCCGTTAGAAATAGGCCCTGGGGGCCAGCTGCACTCCCATTGGCCGTTGGAAATAGGCCCCGGGGACTATCTGCGCTCTCATTTGCTGTTGGAAAAAGGCTCCGGGAGCTAGCTGCGCTCCCATTGGTCATTAGCAATAGGCCCTGGGGGCCAGCTGCGCTCCCATTGGCCATTGGAAATAGGCCCCAGGGGCCAGCTGGGCTCCCATTGGACGTTGGAAATTGGCCGCAGGAGCCAGCTGCGCTCCTATTGGCTGATGGAAAAAGGCCCCAGGGGCTAGCTGCGCTCCCATTGGCCATTAGAAATAGGCCCCGAAGCCTAGCTGCACTCCCATTGGCCATTAGAAATAGGCCCTGGGGGCCAGCTGCGATCCCATTGGCCATTGGAAATAGGCCCCTGGTACCAGCTGCGATCCCATTGGTCGCTGGAAATAAGCACTGGGGGCTAATTGCGCTCCCATATGCCAATGTAAATAGGCCCCGATGGTTAGCTGCACTACCATTGGCTTTTGGAAATTGGCCCCGGGGGCTAGCTGCGCTCCCATTGGCTGTTGGAAATAGGCTCAGGGGGGTAGCTGTGCTCCCATTGGCCGCTGTAAATAGGCCCCGGGGTATAGCTGCGCTCCCATGTGCCATTGGAAATAGGCCTAGGGGGCCAGCTGTGCTCCCATTGGCCATTGCAAATAGGCCCTGGGGGCCAGCTGTGCTCCCATTGGTCGTTGAAAATAGGCCCCAGGCGCCAGCTGCGCTCCCATTGGCTGTTGCAAATAGGCCCCAGGGGCCATTGGTCACTGGAAATAGGCACCGGGGGATAGCTGCGCTCCCAATGGAATATGTAAATAGGCCCCTGCAGTTAGCTTTACTCCCATTGTCCTTTGGAAATAGGCCCCGGGGGCTAGCTGGGTTCCATTGGCTGTTGGAAATAGGACTCGGGGACTAGCTGCGCTCCCATTGGCGTTCGGAAATAGGCCCTGAAGGAAAGTTGAGTCCCCATTGGCCGTTGGAAATTGGAGCCGGGGACCAGATGTGCTCCCATTGGCCGTTGGAAATAGGCCCCGGGGGCTAGCTGCGCTCCTGTTGGCCGTTGGAAATAGGGCCCAAGAGCCAGCTGCGCTCCCATTGGCCAATGGAAATAGGACCCGCGGGCCAGCTGCGCTCCCATTGGCTGTTGGAAATATGCCCCGTGAGCTAGCTGCGCTCCCATTGGCTGTTTGGAAATAGGCACCGAAGGCTAGCTGTGCTCCTATTGGCCGTTGGCAAAAGACCCCGGGTGCTAGCTGCGCTCCCATTGACCGTTGGCAATATGGCCCGGGGGCTAGTTGCCCACCCATTGGCCATTGGAAATAGGCCCCGGGGGCCAGCTGCGCTCCCATTTGCTGTTGGAAATAGGCCCCAGGGGCTAGCTGAGATCCCATTGGTTGTTGTAAATAGGTCCTGGGGGCTAGCTGCGCATCCATTAGCCGTTGGAAATAGGCCCTGGTCATAGCTGCGCTCCCATTAGCCGTTGGCAATAGGCCCCAGGGGCTAGCTGCTCTCCCATTGGCCGTTGGCAATAGGCCCCGGGAGCTAGCTGCGCTCCCATTTGCTGTTGGAAATACACCCCAGAGGCTAGCTGCGCTCCCATTGGCCATTGAGAAAAGGCCCCGGGGGCCAGCTGCTCCCCCATTGGCCGTTGGAAATAGGACCCGGGGACTAGCTGCGCTCCCATTGGGCATTGGAAATAGGCCCCAGGGGCTAGCTGCGTTCCCATTGGGCGTTGGAAATAGGCCCCTGAGCTTAGCTGCGCTCCCATTGGCTGTTGGAAAGGCCCCGGGGCTAGCTGCGCTCCTATTGGGTGTTGGCAATAATCCCCGGGGGCAAGCTGCGCTCCCATTGGCCATTGGCAATAGGCCCCGGGTGGTTATTGCGCTCCCATTAGCCGTTTGAAGTAGGCCCCAGGGGTTTGCTGGGCTCCGATTGGTCGATGGAAATATGCCTAGGGGGCTAATTGCACTCCCATTGGCCGTTGGATATAGGCCCCTTAGGTTAGCTGCACTCCCATTTGCTGTTGGAAATAGGCCCCAGGGGCTAGCTTCGCTACCATTGGCTGTTGGAAATAGGCCCCGGGGCTAGCTGCGCACCCATTGGCCGTTGGAAATAGGCCTCGGGGAAAGCTGCGCTCCCATTGGCCGTTTGCAATAGGCCCCGGGGGAGGGGGGGGGGCTAGCTGCACTCCCATTGTCAAAGGATAACAAAGGAGTACAAAGGAAATCAAGCAACAACAGATATAGTGACCCTTCTAGGCTGCTTGTCCTCCAAAACACTGAGGATCAAGTGTCCAAACAGTGGTTTAGAGTGGGTAAGGGAAGATTGGAAAGGGAATTACTGCCCTGGAACTAATGTCCGTGGCAGGATTAGGAAGTTAGTAAGGGACAGATGGGTTAGTAACTGAGGGGGGGATAAAATAAAGTTATTCATTTACAAACGCAGTCAGTCGCGGGTTTGATGAGAGATATTTGTCAACGCGGAGTTTAAATGAATCAACGGTGCTGCAGTCTATAACGTCTCGGGGAAGCCCATTCCACAAGTTGACAACTCAATTGAAGAAGAAATTCTTAGATTCGTGTGAGTTAAAAGATTTACCAATTATTTTGCAACCGTTTCCCCGCGTGTAATTTGATTGGTCGATAGTGAAGAACTTACTACAGTTCATATTGTCGATGCCTTTGATGATTTTGAACACTTGAATTAAGTCACCTCTTAATCTGTGCTGGGTTAAAGGAAATAGATTTAATTCTCTAAGACGCTCTTCGTATGGTTTGTTCTTTAGGCTAGGTATCATTTTGGTAACTCTACATTGAAGTCGTTCTAGCTTGTTTATATCTTTTTGGTAATAAGGGCACCAGGATTGAAAGCAGTATTCCAGAAGAGGGCGGACTAAGTCATTGTAAAGGGTTACGATAACTTCTTTGGATTTATGCTCAAATGACCTGCCTATAAAGCCAATTATTTTGTTTGCCTTCTTAACAACTTCTGAACATTGTTGACTCGGTTTTAGGTTACTCGATATTGTTACTCCCAGATCGGTTTCTCTGTTTACATTGTTAAGCTAAGTGCCATTCATCGAATAGTTTGCTTTCTCATTTAGGTATCGGATATGTAGTACTTTACATTTATCTGCATTGAAACTCATTTGCCAAATTTGGGCCCAACATGACAATTGATCTAGATTGTGTTGCATATCGTCAACATGTTCTTTTGAGAGTACGCAATTTGCAATTTTTTTTATCGTCAGCAAATTTTGAGATTGTACAGGTGAGACCCTCATCTATGTCGTTGATTGAAATTAAAAAGATAATTGATCCTAGTACCGATCCCTGGGGTACCCCGCTACTTACATTGGCCCATTTAGATGCCTTAAGAGTATGACTACTCTTTGCTTTCTGTCGCTGAGCCAATTTTCTATCCATTTCAACACACCGTCTTGTATTCCATGCGCTTTTAGTTTTAGCAGTAAACGTTTGTGGGGAACTTTGTCAAAGGCCTTTTGAAAATCAAGGTAAATAATATCTACAGCTTTACTCTCATCGTAGAGGTTGAGGATATCGTGGAAGAAGTCTAAGAGGTTTGTTTAACAGGAACGTTTTTTACGAAAGCCGTGTTGAGTATCTTTAAGTATGTTATTTTTCTCTAAGTGATTTACCAGTCTGTCTCTTATGACCGTTTCTAGCATTTTACATACAACTGAGGTTAAGCTAATTGGACAATAGTTACTGGGTAGGGATTTGCTGCCTTTTTTGAATATCGGTGTTACTTTGACTAGCTTCCACTGGTCAGGCATAGTTCCAGACTGCAAGGATTTATTGAATAGTAATGTCAGTGGATTGTCCGTTGGCAATAGGCCCCTGGAGATAGCTGCGCTCCCATTTGCTGTTGGAAATAGGCCCCAGGGGCTAGCTGCGCTACTATTGGCTGTTGGAAATAGGCCCCGGGGCTAGCTGCGCACCCATTGGCCGTTGGAAATAGGCCTCGGGGAAAGCTGCGCTCCCATTGGCCGTTTGCAATAGGCCCCCGGGGGGGGGGGGGGGGGCTAGCTGCACTCCCATTTTCAAAGGATAACAAAGGAGTACAAAGGAAATCAAGCAACAACAGCTATAATGACCCTTCTAGGCTGCTTGTCCTCCAAAACACTGAGGATCAAGTGTCCAAACAGTGGTTTAGAGTGGGTAAGGGAAGATTGGAAAGGGAATTACTGCCCTGGAACTAATGTCCGTGGCAGGATTAGGAAGTTAGTAAGGGACAGATGGGTTAGTAACTGAGGGGGGGATAAAATAAAGTTATTCATTTACAAACGCAGTCAGTCGCGGGTTTGATGAGAGATATTTGTCAACGCGGAGTTTAAATTAATCAACGGTGCTGCAGTCTATAACGTCTCGGGGAAGCCCATTCCATAATTTGACAACTCAATTGAAGAAGAAATTCTTAGATTCGTGTGAGTTAAAAGATTTACCAATAATTTTGCAACCGTTTCCCCGCGTGTAATTTGATTGTTCGATAGTGAAGAACTTACTACAGTTCATATTGTCGATGCCTTTGATGATTTTGAACACTTGAATTAAGTCACCTCTTAATCTGCGCTGGGTTAAAGGAAATAGATTAAATTCTCTAAGACGCTCTTCGTATGGTTTGTTCTTTAGGCTAGGTATCATTTTGGTAACTCTACATTGAAGTCGTTCTAGCTTGTTTATATCTTTTTGGTAATAAGGGCACCAGGATTAAAAGCAGTATTACAGAAGAGGGCGGACTAAGTCATTGTAAAGGGTTACGATAACTTCTTTGGATTTATGCTCAATTGACCTGCCTATAAAGCCAATTATTTTGTTTGCCTTCTTAACAACTTCTGAACATTGTTGACTCGGTTTTAGGTTACTCGATATTGTTACTCCCAGATCGGTTTCTCTGTTTACATTCTTAAGCTAAGTGCCATTCATCGAATAGATTGCTTTCTCATTTAGGTATCGGATATGTAGTACTTTACATTTATCTGCATTGAAACTCATTTGCCAAATTTGGGCCCAACATGACAATTTATCTAGATTGTGTTGCATATCGTCAACTTGTTCTTTTGAGAGTACGCAATTTGCAATTTTTTTTATCGTCAGCAAATTTTGAGATTGTACAGGTGAGACCCTCATCTATGTCGTTGATTGAAATTTAAAAGATAATTGATCCTAGTACCGATCCCTGGGGTACCCCGCTACTTACATTGGCCCATTTAGATGCCTTAAGAGTATGACTACTCTTTGCTTTCTGTCGCTGAGCCAATTTTCTATTCATTTCAACACACCGTCTTGTATTCCATGCGCTTTTAGTTTTAGCAGTAAACGTTTGTGGGGAACTTTGTCAAAGGCCTTTTGAAAATCAAGGTATATAATATCTACAGCTTTACTCTCATCGTAGAGGTTGAGGATATCGTGGAAGAAGTCTAAGAGGTTTGTTAAACGAACGTTTTTTACGAAAGCCGTGTTGAGTATCTTTAAGTATGTTATTTTCCTCTAAGTGATTTACCAGGCTGTCTCTTATGACCGTTTCTACCATTTTACATACAACTGAGGTTAAGCTAATTGGACAATAGTTACTGGGTAGGGATTTGCTGCCTTTTTTGAATATCGGTGTTACTTTGACTAGCTTCCACTGGTCAGGCATAGTTCCAGACTGCAAGGATTTATTGAATAGTAATGTCAGTGGATTGTCCATTGGCAATAGGCCCCTGGAGATAGCTGCGCTCCCATTTGCTGTTGGAAATAGGCCCCAGGGGCTAGCTGCATTCCCATTGGCCGTTGGAAAGAGGTCCCTGAGGTTAGCTGCGCTCCCATTGGCCGTTGCAAATAGGCCCCGAGAGCTAGCTGCGCTTCCATTGGCTGTTTGGAAATAGGCACCGAAGGCTAGCTGCGCTCCCATTGGCCGTTGGCAATAGGCCCAGGGTGCTAGATGCGCTCCCATTGGCAGTTGGCAATATGCCCCGGGGGCTAGCTGCGCACCCATTGGCTATTGGGAATAGGCCCCGGGGGCCAGCTGCGCTCCCATCTGCTGTTGGATATAGCCCCCATGGGCTAGCTGCGATCCCTTTGGCTGTTGGAAATAGGCCCCGGGGGCTAGCTGCGCATCCATTGGCCATTGGAAATAGGCCCCGGTCATAGCTGTGCTCCGATTGGGCGTTGGCAATAGGCGGGGGCTAGCTGCACTCCCATTGGCCGTTGGCAATAGGCCCCGGGAGCTAGCTGCGCTCCCATTGGCCATTGGGAAAAGGCCCAGGGGGCCAGCTGCTCTCCCATTGGCCGTTGGAAATAGGACCCGAAGACTAGCTGTGCTCCCATTGGACTTTGGAAATAGGCCCCAGGGGTTAGCTGCGCTCCCATTGATTGTCGGAAATAGGCCCCGATGGAAAGTTGCGCCATCATTGGCTGTTGGAAATATGAGCCGGGGGCCAGATGTACTCCCGTTGGCCGTTGGAAATAGGCCCCGGGGGCTTGCTGCGCTGCTGTTGGCCGTTGGAAATAGGCCCCAAGGGCCAGCTGCGTTCCCATTGGCCGTTTGAACTTGACCCCGGGGGCCAGCTGCGCCTGAGGTTAGCTGCTCTCACATTGGCCATTGGAAATAGTCCCCGGGATCCAGCTGCACTTACATTGGCCATTAGAAATAGGCCCCAAGGGCCAGCTGCGCTCCTATTGGCCGTTGGAAATAGGCCACAGGGGCTAGCTGTGCTCCCATTGGCCAATGGAAATAAGCACCGGGGGCCAGCTGCGCTCACATTGGCCGTTGGAAATAGGCCCCCGGGGCTAGCTGCGCTCCCATTTGCCGTTGAGAATAGGCCCCGGGGGCCAGCTGCACTCCCATTGGCCGTTGGGAATAGACCCCGGGGGCTAGCTTGACTCCCATTGGCCTTTGGAAATACGCCCCGGGGGCTAGCTGCACTCCCATTGGCCTTTGGAAATAGGCCTCGGGGGCCAGCTGCGCTCCGATTGGCCATTGCAAATAGGCCCCGGGGACCAGCTGTGCTCCCATTGGCCGTTGGAAATAGGCCCCGGGGACTAGCTGCGCTCCCATTTGCCAATGGAAATAAGCCCCGGGGGCTGCGCTCCCATTGGCCGTGGGAAATAGGCCCCGGGAGCTACCTGCGCTCCCATTCGATGTTGGAAATAGGCCCCGGGGGCTATCTGTGCTCCAATTGGCCATTGGCTATAGGCCCTGGGTGCTATACTGTATTTGTTTGCAGCTGATCGTAAATTGAATCTCTTATTAGCTGATTTCTTGATACTTAATGGATATATATGAAACTACTATGGCTGTGTGTCATATTAATGCCAAGTGTTCAGAATAACCATCATCATTCGCTGCAAAAACTACCTTATAGCCGAGCAACAAAGATAGAAACATGACAATTTACCCTCAGCTGGAAAAAAATAGACTATAGCTGCGCTCACATTGGCCGTTGGCAAATGGCCCCGGGGGCTAGATGTGCTCCCATAGGCCATTGGGAATTGGCCTCTGGGGCCAGCTGCGCTCCTATTGGCCGTTAGCAATAGGCCCCGGGGGCCAGCTGTGCTCCCATTGGCCATTGGAAATAGGCTCCGGGGGCCAGCTGCGATGACATCGGCCATTGGAAATAGGCTACGGGGGCCAGCTGCGCTCCCATTGGGCGTTGGAAATAGGCCCCGGGGGCCAGCTGCGCTCCCCTTGACCGTTGGAAATAGGCTCCGGGGGCCAGCTGCGGTCCCATTGGCCGCTGGAATTAAGCACCGGGGGCTAGCTGCTCTCCCATTGGCCAATGTAAGTAGGCCCTGGGGGCTAGCTGTGCTCCCATTGGCCGTTGGAAATAGGCCAGGGGGGTAGCTGTGCTCCCATAGGCCATTGTAAATAGGCCCCGGGGTCTAGCTGCGTTCCCATTGGCCGAAGGAAATGGGCCCCGGGGTCTGGCTGCGCTCCCATTTGCCATTGAAAATAGACCCCATGGACTAGCTGGACTCCCATTGGCCATTCTAAGTATGCCCCGGGGGCTAGCTGCGCTCCCATTGACCATTAGAAATAGGCCCCGGGGGCTAGCTGCGCTCCCATTGGCCGTTGGAAACAGGACCCTGGTTCTAGCTGTGCTCCCATTGGCTCCACGGGCTAGTTGCGCTCCCATTGGCCGTTGGAAATGGGCCCCGCGGCTAATTGCGCTCCCATTGTTCCTTTGGCAATAGGCCCTGAAGGATAACTGCGTTCCCATTGGCCATTGGAAATAGGCCCCGGGGCCAGCTGCGCCTGAGGTTAGCTGCTCTCCCATTGGCCGTTGGAAATAGTCCCCGGGGGCCAGCTGCGCTTCTATTGGCCGTTGGAAATAGGCCCCGGGGGCTAGCTGCGCTCCCATTGCCCGTTGGAAATAGGCCCCACGGACTAGCTGCGCTCCCATTTGCCAATGGAAATAAACCCCGGGGGCTGCACTCCCATTGGCCGTGGGAAATAGGCCCCGGGTGCTACCTGCTCTCCCATTCGCTGTTGGAAATAGGCCCCGGGGACTATCTGCGCTCCAATTGGCCATTGACTATAAGCCCTGGGTGCTATACTCTATTTTTTTGCAGCTGATCGTAAATTGAATCTCTTATTACTGATTTCTTGATACTTAATGGAAATATATGAAACTACTATGGCTGTGTGTCATATTAATGCCAAGTTTTCAGAATAACCATCATCTTTTGCTACAAAATCTACCTTATAGCCGAGTAACAAAGATAGAAACATGACAATTTACCCTCAGCTGGAAAACAATAGACTATAGCTGCGCTCACATTGGTCGTTGGCAATAGGCCCCGGGGGCTAGAAGCGCTCCCATTGGCCGTTGGCAATATGCAACGGGGGCTACGTGCGCTCCCATAGGCCGTTGGGAATAGGCCTCGGGGGCCAGCTGCGCTCCCATTGGCCGTTAGGAATAGGCCCCGGGGGCCAGCTGCGCTCCCATTGGACATTGGAAATAGGCTTCGGGGGCCAGCTGCGATGCCTTTGGCCATTAGAAATAGGCTACGGGGGCCAGCTGCGCTCTCATTGGGCATTGGAAATAGGCCCCGGGGGCCAACTGCACTCCCATTGACTGTTGGAAATAGGCTCCAGGGGCCAGCTGCGCTCCCATTGGCCGCTGGAAATAAACACCGGGGGCTAGCTGCGCTCTCAAAGGCCAATGTAAATAGGCCCTGGGGGCGAGCTGCGGTCCCATTGGCCATTGGAAATAGGCCCGGGGGGGTAGCTGTGCTCCCATTGGCCATTGTAAATAGGCCAGGGGTCTAGCTGTGCTCCCATTGGCCGAAGGAAATGGGCCCCGGGGGCTGGCTGCGCTCCCATTTGCCATTGGAAATAGGCCCCAGGGACTAGCTGCACTCTTATTGGCCGTTCTAAGTATGCCCCGGTGGCTGGCTGTGGTTAGCTGCGCTCCAATTGGCCTTTGGAAATAGGACCCGGGGGCTAGCAGCGCTCCCATTGGCCGTCGGAAATAGGCCTTGATGGAAAGCTGCACCCCCATTGGCCATTGGAAATAGGAGCCAGGGGCCAGATGTGCTCCCATTGGCCGTTGGAAATAGGACCCGGGGGCTAGCTCCTCTTCCATTAGCCGCTGGAAAGGCCCTGGGGTTTAGCTGTTCTCCCATTGGCCATTAGAAAGGCTCCGGGGGCTAGCTGCGCTCCCATTGGCCATTGGAAATAGGCCCCAGGGGATAGCTGCGCACCCATTGGCCGTTGGAAATAGGCCCCTGGGGCTAGCTGCACTCCCATTGGCCATTTTCAATAGGCCCCGGGAGCTAACTGCGCTCCCATTTGCCGTTGGAAATAGGCCCCAGGGGCTAGCTGCGTTCCGATTGGTCGATGGAAATTGGCCCCGGGGGCTTGCTGCGCTTACATTGGCCGTTGGAAATAGGCGCCAGAGGTTAGCTGCTCTCCCATCGGTCGTTGGAAATAGTCCCCGGGGGCCAGCTATGCTCCCATTGGCCGTTGGAAATAGGCCCCAAAGGCCAGCTGCGCTCCAATTGGGCGTTGGAAATAGGCCACCGGGGGCTTGCTGCGCTCCCATTGGCCAATGGAAATAAGCACTGGGGGCCAGCTGCGTTCCCATTGGCCATTGGAAATAGGCCCCAGGGGCTAGCTGCGCTCCCATTGGCTATTAGGAATAGACCCCGGGGGCTAGCTTGACTCCCAATGGCCTTTGGTAATATGCCCCGGGGGCTAGCTGCACTCCCACTAGCCGTTGAAAATAGGCCCCGAGGGACAGCAGACCTCCCATTGGCCGTTGGAAATAGGCCCCGGGGACTAGCTGTTCTCCCATTGGTCAATCGAAATAAGCCCCGGGGGCTAGCTGCGCTCGCAATAGGCCCTGAATGCTAGCTGCTATCACAGTAGCCGTTCTAAATAGGCCCCGTGGGCTAGCTGCGCTCCATTGACCGTTAGAAATATGCCCCGGTGGGTAGCTGCGCTTTAATTGGCCGTTGGAAATAGGCCCCGGGGGCTAGCTGCGCTCCCATTGGCCACTAGAAATAGGCACTGGGACGTACTTGCGCTCCCATTGGAATTTGGAAATAGGCCCCAATGGCAAGCTGTGCTCCCATTGGACGTTGGCAATAGGCCCCGGGTGCTAGCTGCGCTCCCATTGGCCTTTGGCAATAGGCAACAGGGGCTAGATGCGCTCCCATTGGCCATTGGCAATGTGCCCAGGGGGCTAGCTCTGCTCATATTGACCGTTGTAAATAGGCCCCGGGGTCTAGCTGCGCTCCCATTGGCCAAAGGAAATTGGCCTCGGGGGCTGGCTGCGCTCCCATTTGTCATTGGAAATATGGCCCACAGGCTAGCTACGCTCCCATTGGCCGTTCTAAATAGGTCCCGGGGGCTAGCTGCGCTCCCATTGGCCGTTGAAAATAGAACCCAAGGCATAGCTATACGATCCCATTGGCCGTTGGAAATAGGCCCCGGGGGCTAGTTGGCCTCCCTTTGGCCTTTGGAAATGGGCCCCGCAGCTAGCTGCACTCCCATTGGCCTTTGGCAGTAGGCCCTAAAGGATAGCTGAGCTCCCATTGGCCATTTGAAATAGGCCCCGGGGCCTAGCTGCGCTCTCTTTGGCCAATTGAAATAGGCCATGGGGGCTAGCTGCGCTCCCATTGGTTGTTGGAAATAGGACTCGGGGGCTAGCTGAGCTCCCATTTGCCGTCGGAAATACGCCCCGAAGGAATGCTGCGCTCCCATTGGGCGTTGGAAATAGTAGCCACTGCAGGGGCCAGATGTGCTCCCATTTGCCGTTGGAAATAGGCCCCGGGGACTAGAAGCGCTCCCATTGGTCGTTGAAAATAGGCCCCGGGGGCTAGCTGCACTCCCATTGGCCATTGAAAATAGGCCCCTGGGGTTAGCTGCGCTCCTATTGTCCGTTGAAAATAGGTCCCAAAGGCCAGCTGCGATCCCATTGGCCGTTGGATGTAGGCCCGGAGGATAGCTGCACTCCCATTGGCCGTTGGAAATATGTCCCGAGGGCCAGCTGCGCCCCAATTGGCCATTGGAAATAGCCTAAGGGGGCCAGCTGCGCTCCCATTGGGCGTTGGAAATAGGCCCCGGGGGCCAGCTGCGCTCCCACTGACCGTTGGAAATAGGCTCCCGGGGCCAGCTGTGCTCCCATTGGCCGCTGGAATTAAGTACCGGCGGCTAGCTGCGCTCCTTTTGGCCAATGTAAATAGGCCCTGGGGGCTAGCTGTGCTCCCTTTGGCCGTTGGAAATAGGCCAGGGGTGTAGCTGTGCTCCCATAGGCCATTGTAAATAGGCCCCGGGGTCTAGCTGCGCTCCCATTGGCCGAAGGAAATGGGCCCCGGGGTCTGGCTGCGCTCCCATTTGCCATTGGAAATAGACCCCAGGGACTAGCTGGACTCCCATTGGCCGTTCTAAGTATGCCCCGGGGGCTAGCTGCGCTCCCATTGACCATTAGAAATAGGCCCCGGGGGCTAGCTGCGCTCCCATTGGCCGTTGGAAACAGGACCCTGGTTCTAGCTGTGCTCCCATTGGCCGCACGGGCTAGTTGCGCTCCCATTGGCCGTTGGAAATGGGCCCCGCGGCTAACTGCGTTCCCATTGTTCCTTTGGCAATAGGCCCTGAAGGATAACTGCGTTCCCATTGGCCGTTGGAAATAGGTCCCGGGGGCTAGCTGCGCCTGAGGTTAGCTGCTCTCCCATTGGCCGCTGGAAATAGTCCCCGGGGGCCAGCTGCACTCCTATTGGCCGTTGGAAATAGGCCCCGGGGGATAGCTGCGCTCCCATTGGCCGACGGAAATAGGCCCCATGGACTAGCTGCGCTCCCATTTGCCAATGGAAAAAACCCCAGGGGGCTGCACTCCCATTGGCCGTGGGAAATAGGCCCCGGGTGCTACCTGCGCTCCCATTCGCTGTTGGAAATAGGCCCCGGGGACTATCTGCGCTCCAATTGGCCATTGACTATAGGCCCTGGGTGCTATACTCTATTTTTTTGCAGCTGATCGTAAATTGAATCTCTTATTAACTGATTTCTTGATACTTAATGGAAATATATGAAACTACTATGGCTGTGTGTCATATTAATGCCCAGTTTTCAGAATAACCATCATCTTTTGCTACAAAATCTACCTTATAGCCGAGTAACAAAGATAGAAACATGACAATTTACCCTCAGCTGGAAAAAAATAGACTATAGCTGCGCTCACATTGGTCGTTGGCAATAGGCCCCGGGGGCTAGAAGCGCTCCCATTGGCCGTTGGCAATATGCAACGGGGGCTACGTGCGCTCCCATAGGCCGTTGGGAATAGGCCTCGGGGGCCAGCAGCGCTCCCATTGGCCGTTAGGAATAGGCCCCAGGGGCCAGCTGCGCTCCCATTGGACATTGGAAATAGGCTTCGGGGGCCAGCTGCGATGCCTTTGGCCATTGGAAATAGGCTACGGGGGCCAGCTGCGCTCTTATTGGGCATTGGAAATAGGCCCAGGGGGCCAGCTGCACTCCCATTGACTGTTGGAAATAGGCTCCAGGGGCCAGCTGTGCTCCCACTGGCCGCTGGAAATAAGCCCCAGGGGATAGCTGCGCTCCCATTGGCCGTTGGAAATAGGCCCCCGGGGGCCAGCAGCGTTCCCATTGGCCGTTTGGAAATTGGCCCCGGGGGCTAGCTGTGCTCCCATTGGCTGTTGGGAATAGGCCCCGGGGGCCAGCTGCGCTCCCATTGACCGATAGGAATAGACCCCGGAGGCTAGCTTGACTCCCAATGGCCTTTGGTAATATGCCCCGGGGGCAAGCTGCACTCCCATTAGCCGTTGGAAATAGGCCCCGAGGGCCAGCAGACCTCTCATTGGCCGTTGGAAATAGGCCCCGGGGACTAGCTGTTCTCCCATTGGTCAATGGAAATAAGCCCCGGGGGCTAGCTGCGCTCGCAATAGGCCCTGAATGCTAGCTGCTATCACAGTAGCCGTTCTAAATAGGCCCCGTGGGCTAGCTGCGCTCCATTGACCGTTAGAAATATGCCCCAGTGGGTAGCTGCGCTTTAATTGGCCATTGAAAATAGGCCCCGGGGGCTAGCTGCACTCCCATTGGCCACTGGAAATAGGCCCTGGGGCGTACCTGCGCTCCCATTGGCATTTGGAAATAGGCCCAAAGGGCAAGCTGTGCTCCCATTGGACGTTGGCAATAGGCCCCGGGTGCTAGCTGCGCTCCCATTGGCCTTTGGCAATAGGCAACAGGGGCTAGATGCGCTCCCATTGGCCATTGGCAATGTGCCCAGGGGGCTAGCTCTGCTCATATTGGCCGTTGTAAATAGGCCCCGGGGTCTAGCTGCGCTCCCATTGGCCGAAGGAAATTGGCCTCGGGGTCTGGCTGCGTTCTCATTTGTCATTGGAAATATGGCCCACAGGCTAGCTACGCTCCCATTGGCCGTTCTAAATAGGTCCCGGGGGCTAGCTGCGCTCCCATTGACCGTTAAAAATAGGCCCCGGGTGCTAGCTGCGCTCCCATTGGCCGTTGAAAATAGGACCCAAGGCATAGCTATACGCTCCCATTGGCCGTTGGAAATAGGCCCCGGGGGCTAGTTGGGCTCCCTTTGGCCTTTGGAAATGGGCCCCGCAGCTAGCTGCGCTCCCATTGGCCTTTGGCAGTAGGCCCTGAAGGATAGCTGAGCTCCCAATGGCCGTTGGAAATAGGACTCGGGGGCTAGCTGATCTCCCATTTGCCGTCGGAAATACGCCCCGAAGGAAGGCTGCGCTCCCATTGGGCTTTGGAAATAGTAGCCACTGCAGGGGCCAGATGTGCTCCCCTTTGCCGTTGGAAATAGGCCCCGGGGACCAGAAGCGCTCCCATTGGTCGTTGAAAATATGCCCCGGGGGCTAGCTGGGCTCCAATTGGCCATTGAAAATAGGCCCCTGGGGTTAGCTGCGCTCCTATTGTCCGTTGAAAATAGGTCCCAAAGGCCAGCTGCGCTCCCATTGGCCGTTGGATGTAGGCCCGAAGGATAGCTGCACTCCCATTGGCCGTTGGAAATATGTCCCAAGGGTCAGCTGCGCCCCAATTGGCCATTGGAAATAGGCCATGGTGACCAGCTGCACTCCCATTGGCCATTGGAAAAAGGCATCGAAGGCCAGATGCACTCCCATTGGCAATTGAAAATAGGAGCCAAGGTCCATGTGCGCTCACATTGGCTGTTGGAAATATGCCCCCGGGGCTAGCTGCGCTCCCATTGGCCAATGGAAATAAGCCCCGAGGTCTAGCTGTGCTCCCATTAGCCATTGGAAATAGTCCCCGGGAGCTAGTTTCGCTCCCAATGGCTGTTGGAAATAAGCCCCGGGGCCTAACTGCGCTCCCATTGGCCATTGGCAATAGGCCCCGTGGGCTAGATGCGTTCAAATTGGCCATTGGCAATATGCAACGGGGGCTAGCTGTGCTCTGATTGACCATTGGGATTAGGCCAACGGGGACTGCTGCGCTCCCACAGGCCATTGGAAATAGCCCCTCAGGTTAGCTGAGATCCCATTGGCCGTTTGATATTGTGACGCCTCCCGGCGGTAGCAGAATGGTTGCGTGGGGCATTGCAGCTCGCTAGCGCTCACCAGGATGAGGGGATGGGCTACAGTTGTCCTAGAATGATCTGCTTTATGTTATTAGTGTCGTGTTGCCACTGACAGTCTAGAAATGGTCTTTGTTTTGGTCTGTGACCGCGCCTTGTATTTTATATTCGCTATAATATAAATGTTGCTTGTGTGAGAGGCGAGCGAGAGAGGGTGACGGGGTACACCTGGCAGCGGGGCGAGCTGTCACGCGGCCCGCATGGACGCTGACGGCGTTGGCGGCCGGGTGGTCAACTAGTCCCTTCCCGTCGCGGCCTCATGTTTTTTACCAAGCTCAGAGCTTGCCTGACACGTGTATCGTCTACATCCTTTGCAATTCTGTCCCCCATACTCGCCACTTTGCATACTATTTCTCTCTCTCGACTTCTCCTTTCTCATTCTCTAATCTTTATTAAACTCAACATCCCTTCTGGTTTCAGCATAGACGTTCACCGTCGGCCAGTCGTATTGTACGCGAAGCTCTCAGATATTTCCATGTATTAGGCTTTAATGAGGTTTGGAGAGACGGACTTTTCCGTGTGTGTCCTCTCTCGGGAAGGTTGTAGACCGGTATATGTCTCCCTGGCAAGGTGTCGAGTGATTCTGCTGGGTTATTTAAAGCTAGACTAGGGGTAAGGTTACTGTGTCTTTGTCTCCGATGTGTGCAGTGTTAGCTAAGCCCTGCACGACATCGACAGGTACTGTGGGAGCCTAAGTTGTCTTCGGGTGGGTTTACCTTGCGAGCACAGCGCTGTGGTGTGAGAGGGCCATAGCCTATCCCTCACAACATAGTGCTGCCTCTTTGTGTTGACTTCTGAGGGATCGCCAGGATAGAACTAGGTACTAGAGACCTAGATTTATCAAGAGAGCATCCCCGTCATATAACGTAATCTTCATTAAACCACCTTCGGACAACGTTAGGCTACGAGCCGCATGCTCGCCCATTGTTGCCCTGCCTTGATACCCCAGCTAGACTTTATTAACCGAGCAGACACTGGTTAGAGATAAGCCCCCATTATTATATGTAGGCCACATTATTATTCACTGCACTTTTGAGCCGAGGTTGTTGTTGAGTTGCACAACCCTAGTAGGCTGTTGCGTTGTGTCACGAAGCATTTCTTTAGTTGTCGAGCATTACTACCTTTGCGCATTCTTTATTATTCGCCTGCCTATTATTACTATATGTCCTTGCATTTATTGTGACCCGTATTCTGCATTATAATTGTTCAAGATTCTTTACGAACATCTTCCCAGCATCAGACTTATTTCAGAAGTTTCCAGTTGATGTTGCAGGACTAGCATTGTACTTTCTTTAATACAGGAGTGCCAGTTATTTGTGTATCTACCGTATGTTAATTAATCACGTTAACTATCTTTTCTTTGTGTAACCTAATCGAGTAATCTTTTACTGTTTGAGAATAGGCTGTTTCATCGAGCATCAGCCTAGTGTGTGTGCACCAGTTACCGAGTCATAGGATACCTCGTTGTCCAGGCACGACTCAGGGCGGTAATGGTGTTTTGTTTTCCAGTGTTTAAGGCAGGGGTTGGATCTAGTGTTACCGTTGTTGCATTTTGCCATTAT
The DNA here is from genome assembly GCA_032716605.1 of Paralithodes platypus. Taxonomy (NCBI): domain Eukaryota; kingdom Metazoa; phylum Arthropoda; class Malacostraca; order Decapoda; family Lithodidae; genus Paralithodes; species Paralithodes platypus. Next base: position 51,190,657 of record CM064548.1, read on the forward strand.
CTAGTCCAATGTTGAAGAGCCCTGTGTCTTTGAGAACCTGGATCGTAACAATATAAGCCCCTGGGGCTAGCTGCGCTCCCAACGGGCGTTGCAAATAGGCCCCGAAGGCCAGCTGCGCTCCCAATGGCCGTTGGCATTAGGAGCCAAGGGCAAGCTGCCCTCCCATTTGCCGTTGGAAATATGACCCGGGGGTCAGCTGCGCTCCGTTTGGCCATTGGAAACAGGCCCTGGGGGCTAGCTAAGCTCCCATTGACCAATGGAAATAAGCCCCGGGGGCTAGCTGCACTCTTATTGGCCACTGGAAATAGGCCCCGGGAGCTTGCTTCGCTCACATTGGCCATTTGGAAATAAGCCCCGGGGGATAGCTGCGCTCCCATTGGAAGTTGGCAATAGGCCTTGGGAGCCAGCTGCGATCCCATTTGCCGTTGGAAATAGGCCCCGGGGGCTAGATGCGCTCTCATTGGCCGTTGGGAATATGCAACGGGGGCTAGCTGCGCTCGACCTGTCTGTTGGGAATAGGCCTCGGGGGCCAGCTGCGCTCCCATTGGCCATTGGGAATAGGCCCCGGGGGCCAGCTGTGCTCCCATTGGCCATTGGAAATAGGCTCCGGGGGCCAGCTGTGCTCTTATTGGTTGTTGGAAATAGGCCCCGGGGGCCAGGTGCGCTCCAATTGGCCGTTGGAAATAGGCCCCTGGCGGTTAGCTGCACTCCCATTAGCCTTTGGAAATAGGCCTGAGGGCTAGCTGTGCTCTCATTGGCATTTGGAAATAGGCCCCGGGGGGAACCTGCGCTCCCATTGAACGTTGGTAATAGGCCCCGGAGGCTTTATGCGCTCCCGTTGGCCGTTGGCAATGTGCACCGCGTGCTAGCTGTGCTACCATTGGCCGTTGGAAATAGGCCCCAGTGGCTAGCTGCACTCCCATTGGCCATTGGAAATAGGCCCCAGGGGCCAGCTGCGCTCCCAGTGGCCGTTGGAAATAGACCCCAGGGGCCAGCTGCGCTCCAATTGGCCGCTGGAAATAGGCCCTGTGGGCTAGCTGCACTCCCATTGGCTATTGGAAATAGGCCCCCGGCGGTTAGCTGCACTCCCATTGGCCTTTGGAAATAGGCCTGAGGGCTAGCTGTGCTCTCATTGGCCGTTGGAAACAGGCCCCGGGGGCTAGCTGCGCTACCATTGGCCGTTGGAATCACGCGCAGTGGGCTAGCTGTGCTCCCATTGGCCTTTGGAAATAGGCCTCGGGGGCTACCTGCGCTCCCATTGGCCGTTCGAAATATGTCCCGGGGGCTAGCTGCGCTCCCATTGGCCAATGGAAATAGGCCCCGGCGGTTAGCTGCGCTCCCGTTGGCCTTTTAAAATAGGACCCTGGGGTTAGCTGCGCTCCCGTTGGCCGTTGGAAATAGGCCCCGGCAGCTAGCTGTGCTCCCATTGGCCGTTTGAAATAGGCCCCGGGGGCTAGCTGCGCTCGTATTGGCCGTTGTAAATAGGCCCCGGGGGCTAGCTACGCTCCCATTGGCCATTGGAAATAGGCCCCGGGGGCTAGCTGAATCCCATCAGGTGTTTTAAATAGGCCCCGAAGGCCAGCTGCGCTCCCTTTGGCCATTAGAAATAGGAGCCGGGGGCCAGCGACGCTCCCATTGGCCGTTGGAAATATGCTCCGGTGGCTAGCTGCGCTCCCATTGGCCGTTGGAAAGAGGCCCTGGGGGCTAGTTGCGCTCCCATTGGCCGTTAGAAATAGGCCCTGGGGGCTAGCTGTGCTTCCAATGGCCGTTGAACATAGGCCCCGGGGGCTAGCTGCGCTTCCATTGGCCATTGGAAATAGGTCCCGGGGGCTAGCGACGTTCCCATTGGCCGTTCGAAACATGCCCTGCGGGATAGCAGCGCTCCCATTGGCTGTTGGAAACAGGAACCCAAGGGGCTAGCTGTGATCCCATTGGCCTTTTGAAATAGGCCCCAAGGGCTAGCTGCATTCCCATTGGCCAATGGAAATAATCCCCGGGGGTTAGCTGGGCTCCAATTTGCCATTGGAAAAAGGCACAGGGGGCTAGCGGCGCTCCCATTGGCTGTTGGAAATATGGCCTGGGGGCTAGCTGCACTCCCATTGGCCGTTGGAAAGAGGCCAGGAGGTCTAGCTGCACTCCCAATAGCCATTGTAAATAGGCCCCGGGGGTTGCTGCACTCCCATTGGTAGTTGGAAACAGGCCCCGGGGGCTAGCTGTGCTCCCATTGGCCGTTGGACCTATACCTCGGGTGCTACCTGTGCTCCCATTAGCCGTTGGACATAGACCGCCGGGGCTAGCTGCGCTCCCCTTAGCCGTTGGAAATAGGTCACGGGTGCTAGCGACGCTCCCATCGGCCGTTCAAAACAGGCCCCGAGGGATAGCAGCGCTCCGATTGGCTGTTGGAAACAGGAACTCCAGGGGCTAGCTGCGATCCTATTGGCCGTTGGAAATAGGCCCCGGGGGCTATCTGCGGTTCCATTGACCGTTAGAAATAAGCCTCAGGGGCTAGCTGGGCTCCCATTGGCAGTTGGAAAAAGGCCCCGCGGCCAGCTGAGCTCCCATTGGCCGTTGGAAACAGGCCCTGGGGGCTAGCGGCGCTCCCATTGGCTGTTGGAGACATGCCCCGGGGAATAGCTGCACTCCCATTGGAAACAGGTCTCAGGGGCTAGCTGTGCTCTCATTGGCTGTTGGAAACAGGCACCGGGAACTAGCTGCGCTTCCATTGGCCGTTGGAAGCAGACCCAGTGGGGTAGCTGCGCTCCCATTGGCTGTTGGAAATAGGCCACGAGGGCTACCTGCGCTACCAGAAGCCGTTGGAAATAGTCCCTGGGGGCTAGCTTCGCTCCCATTGGCCGTGGAAATACGCCCCGGGGGCTAGCTGCACTCCCATTGGCCAATGGAAATAGAACCCGGCGGTTAGCTGCGCTCCAATATGCATTTGGAAATAGGTCCCGGGGGCTAGCTGCGCTCCCATTAGATGTTGGCAATAGGCCTCGGGTGCTAGCTGCGCTCCCATTGACCTTTGGCAATAGCAACAGGGGCTAGATGGGCAGCTCCCATTGGCCGTTTGCAATGTGCCCCGGGGGCTAGCTACGCTCCCATTGGCCAATGGAAATAAGCCCCAGGGGCTAGCTGTGCTCCCATTAGCCATTGGAAATAGTCCCCGGGAGCTAGTTTCGCTCCCAATAGATGTTGGAAATAAGCCCCGGGGCCTAACTGCGCTCCCATTGGCCATTGGCAATAGGCCCCGGGGGCTAGATGCGTTCAAATTGGCCGTTGGCAATATGCAACGAGGGCTAGCTGTGCTCTGATTGACCGTTGGGATTAGGTCAACGGGGACTGCTGCGCTCACATTGGCCATTGGAAATAGCCCCTCGGGTTAGCTGAGATCCCATTGGCCGTTTGATATAAGCCCCGGGGGCTAGCTGCGCTCCCAACGGCCGTTGGAAATAGGCCCCGAAGGCCAGCTGCGCTCCCAATGGCCGTTGGCATTAGGAGCCAAGGGCCAGCTGCCCCCCCATTTGCCGTTGGAAATATGACCCGGGGGTCAGCTGCGCTCCCTTTGGCCATTGGAAACAGGCCCCGGGGGCTAGCTGAGCTCCCATTGACCAATGGAAATAAGCCCCGGGGGCTAGCTGCACTCTTATTGGCCACTGGAAATAGGACCCGGGAGATTGCTTCGCTCACATTGGCCATTTGGAAATAAGCCCCAGGGGATAGCTGCAGTCCCATTGGAAGTTGGCAATAGGCCCCGGGAGCCAGCTGCGATCCATTTGCCGTTGGAAATAGTCCCCGGGGGCTAGATGCGCTCTCATTGGCCGTTGGGAATATGCAACGGGGGATAGCCGCGCTCGACCTGTCTGTTGGGAATAGGCCTCGGGGGCCAGCTGCGCTCCCATTGGCCGTTGGGAATAGGCCCCGGGGGCCAGCTGTGCTTCCATTGGCCATTGGAAATAGGCTCCGGGGGCCAGCTGTGCTCTTATTAGTTGTTGGAAATAGGCCCCGGGGGCCAGGTGCGCTCCAATTGGCCGTTGGAAATAGGCCCCCGGCGGTTAGCTGCACTCCCATTAGCCTTTGGAAATAGGCCTGAGGGCTAGCTGTGCTCTCATTGGCCATTGGAAACAGGCCCCGGGGGCTAGCTGCGCTCCCATTGGCCGTTGGAAACAGGCCACGGGGGCTAGCTGCGCTCCCATTGGCCGTTGGAAGCACGCACAGTGGGTTAGCTGCGCTCCCATTGGCCTTTGGAAATAGGCCTTGGGGGCTACCTGCGCTCCCATTGGCCGTTGGAAATATGTCCCGGGGGCTAGCTGCGCTTCCATTGGCATTTAGAAATAGGCCCCGGGGGGTAGCTGCGCTCCCATTGGACGTTGACAATAGGCGCTTTATGCGCTCCCATTGGCCGTTGGCAATGTGCACCGCGTGCTAGCTGTGCTACCATTGGCCGTTGGAAATAGGCCCCAGGGGCTAGCTACACTCCCATTGGCCATTGGAAATAGGCCCCATGGGCCAGCTGCGCTCCCAGTGGCCGTTGGAAATAGACCCCAGGGGCCAGCTGCGCTCCAATTGGCCGCTGGAAATAGGCCCCGTGGGCTAGCTGCACTCCCATTGGCTATTGGAAATAGGCCCCCGGCGGTTAGCTGCACTCCCATTGGCCTTTGGAAATAGGCCTGAGGGCTAGCTGTGCTCTCATTGGCCGTTGGAAACAGGCCCCGGGGGCTAGCTGCGCTACCATTGGCCGTTGGAAGCACGCGCAGTGGGCTAGCTGTGCTCCCATTGGCCTTTGGAAATAGGCCTCGGGGGTTACCTGCGCGCCCATTGGCCATTCGAAATATGTCCCGGGGGCTAGCTGCGCTCCCATTGGCCAATGGAAATAGGCCCCGGCGGTTAGCTGCGCTCCCGTTGGCCTTTTAAAATAGGACCCTGGGGTTAGCTGCGCTCCCGTTGGCCGTTGGAAATAGGCCCCGGCAGCTAGCTGTGCTCCCATTGGCCGTTTGAAATAGGCCCCGGGGGCTAGCTGCGCTCGTATTGGCCATTGTAAATAGGCCCCGGGGGCTAGCTACGCTCCCATTGGCCATTGGAAATAGGCCCCGGGGGCTAGCTGAATCCCATCAGGTGTTTTAAATAGGCCCCGAAGGCCAGCTGCGCTCCCTTTGGCCATTAGAAATAGGAGCCGGGGGCCAGCGACGCTCCCATTGGCCGTTGGAAATATGCTCCGGTGGCTAGCTGCGCTCCCATTGGCCGTTGGAAAGAGGCCCTGGGGGCTAGTTGCGCTCCCATTGGCCGTTAGAAATAGGCCCTGGGGGCTAGCTGTGCTTCCAATGGCCGTTGAACATAGGCCCCGGGGGCTAGCTGCGCTTCCATTGGCCATTGGAAATAGGTCCCGGGGGCTAGCGACGTTCCCATTGGCCGTTCGAAACATGCCCTGCGGGATAGCAGCGCTCCCATTGGCTGTTGGAAACAGGAACCCAAGGGGCTAGCTGTGATCCCATTGGCCTTTTGAAATAGGCCCCAAGGGCTAGCTGCATTCCCATTGGCCAATGGACATAATCCCCGGGGGTTAGCTGGGTTCCAATTTGCCATTGGAAAAAGGCACAGGGGGCTAGCGGCGCTCCCATTGGCTGTTGGAAATATGGCCTGGGGGCTAGCTGCACTCCCATTGGCCGTTGGAAAGAGGCCAGGAGGTCTAGCTGCACTCCCAATAGCCATTGTAAATAGGCCCCGGGGGTTGCTGCACTCCCATTGGTAGTTGGAAACAGGCCCCGGGGGCTAGCTGTGCTCCCATTGGCCGTTGGACCTATACCTCGGGTGCTACCTGTGCTCCCATTAGCCGTTGGACATAGACCGCCGGGGCTAGCTGCGCTCCCCTTAGCCGTTGGAAATAGGTCACGGGTGCTAGCGACGCTCCCATTGGCCGTTCAAAACAGGCCCCGAGGGATAGCAGCGCTCCGATTGGCTGTTGGAAACAGGAACTCCAGGGGCTAGCTGCGATCCTATTGGCCGTTGGAAATAGGCCCCGGGGGCTATCTGCGGTTCCATTGACCGTTAGAAATAAGCCTCAGGGGCTAGCTGGGCTCCCATTGGCATTTGGAAAAAGGCCCCGCGGCCAGCTGAGCTCCCATTGGCCGTTGGAAACAGGCCCTGGGGGCTAGCGGCGCTCCCATTGGCTGTTGGAAACATGCCCCGGGGAATAGCTGCACTCCCATTGGAAACAGGTCTCAGGGGCTAGCTGTGCTCTCATTGGCTGTTGGAAACAGGCACCGGGAACTAGCTGCGCTTCCATTGGCCGTTGGAAGCAGACCCAGTGGGGTAGCTGCGCTCCCATTGGCTGTTGGAAATAGGCCACGAGGGCTACCTGCGCTACCAGAAGCCGTTGGAAATAGTCCCTGGGGGCTAGCTGCGCTCCCATTGGCCGTGGAAATACGCCCCGGGGGCTAGCTGCACTCCCATTGGCCAATGGAAATAGAACCCGGCGGTTAGCTGCGCTCCAATATGCATTTGGAAATAGGTCCCGGGGGCTAGCTGCGCTCCCATTGGATGTTGGCAATAGGCCTCGGGTGCTAGCTGCGCTCCCATTGACCTTTGGCAATAGCAACAGGGGCTAGATGGGCAGCTCCCATTGGCCGTTTGCAATGTGCCCCGGGGGCTAGCTACGCTCCCATTGGCCAATGGAAATAAGCCCCGGGGGCTAGCTGTGCTCCCATTAGCCATTGGAAATAGTCCCCGGGAGCTAGTTTCGCTCCCAATAGCTGTTGGAAATAAGCCCCGGGGCCTAACTGCGCTCCCATTGGCCATTGGCAATAGGCCCCGGGGGCTAGATGCGTTCAAATTGGCCGTTGGCAATATGCAACGAGGGCTAGCTGTGCTCTGATTGACCGTTGGGATTAGGTCAACGGGGACTGCTGCGCTCACATTGGCCATTGGAAATAGCCCCTCGGGTTAGCTGAGATCCCATTGGCCGTTTGATATAAGCCCCGGGGGCTAGCTGCGCTCCCAACGGCCGTTGGAAATAGGCCCCGAAGGCCAGCTGCGCTCCCAATGGCCGTTGGCATTAGGAGCCAAGGGCCAGCTGCCCTCCCATTTGCCGTTGGAAATATGACCCGGGGGTCAGCTGCGCTCCCTTTGGCCATTGGAAACAGGCCCCGGGGGCTAGCTGAGCTCCCATTGACCAATGGAAATAAGCCCCGGGGGCTAGCTGCACTCTTATTGGCCACTGGAAATAGGCCCCGGGAGATTGCTTCGCTCACATTGGCCATTTGGAAATAAGCCCCAGGGGATAGCTGCAGTCCCATTGGAAGTTGGCAATAGGCCCCGGGAGCCAGCTGCGATCCATTTGCCGTTGGAAATAGTCCCCGGGGGCTAGATGCGCTCTCATTGGCCGTTGGGAATATGCAACGGGGGATAGCCGCGCTCGACCTGTCTGTTGGGAATAGGCCTCGGGGGCCAGCTGCGCTCCCATTGGCCGTTGGGAATAGGCCCCGGGGGCCAGCTGTGCTCCCATTGGCCATTGAAAATAGGCTCCGGGGGCCAGCTGTGCTCTTATTAGTTGTTGGAAATAGGCCCCGGGGGCCAGGTGCGCTCCAATTGGTCGTTGGAAATAGGCCCCCGGCGGTTAGCTGCACTCCCATTAGCCTTTGGAAATAGGCCTGAGGGCTAGCTGTGCTCTCATTGGCCGTTGGAAACAGGCCCCGGGGGCTAGCTGCGCTCCCATTTGCCGTTGGAAACAGGCCACGGGGGCTAGCTGCGCTCCCATTGGCCGTTGGAAGCACGCACAGTGGGTTAGCTGCGCTCCCATTGGCCTTTGGAAATAGGCCTTGGGGGCTACCTGCACTCCCATTGGCCGTTGGAAATATGTCCCGGGGGCTAGCTGCGCTTCCATTGGCATTTAGAAATAGGCCCCGGGGGGTAGCTGCGCTCCCATTGGACGTTTACAATAGGCGCTTTATGCGCTCCCATTGGCCGTTGGCAATGTGCACCGCGTGCTAGCTGTGCTACCATTGGCCGTTGGAAATAGGCCCCAGGGGCTAGCTACACTCCCATTGGCCATTGGAAATAGGCCCCATGGGCCAGCTGCGCTCCCAGTGGCCGTTGGAAATAGACCCCAGGGGCCAGCTGCGCTCCTATTGGCCGCTGGAAATAGGCCCCGTGGGCTAGCTGCACTCCCATTGGCTATTGGAAATAGGCCCCCGGCGGTTAGCTGCACTCCCATTGGCCTTTGGAAATAGGCCTGAGGGCTAGCTGTGCTCTCATTGGCCGTTGGAAACAGGCCCCTGGGGCTAGCTGCGCTTCCATTGGCCGTTGGAAGCACGCGCAGTGGGCTAGCTGCACTCCCATTGGCCTTTGGAAATAGGCCTCGGGGGCTACCTGCGCTCCCATTGGCTGTTGGAAATATGTCCCGGGGGCTAGCTGCGCTCCCATTGGCCAATGGAAATAGGCCCCGGCGGTTAGCTGCACTCCCGTTGGCCTTTCAAAATAGGACCCGGGGGTTAGCTGCGCTCCCGTTGGCCGTTGTAAATAGGCCCCGGCAGCTAGCTGTGCTCCCATTGGCCGTTTGAAATTGGCCCCGGGGGCTAGCTGCGCTCCTATTGGCCGTTGTAAATAGGCCCCGGGGGCTAGCTACGCTCCCATTGGCTGTTGGAAATAGGCCCCGCGGGCTAGCTGCACTCCCATCAGCTGTTTTAAGTAGGCCCCGAAGGCCAGCTGCGCTCCCTTTGGCCATTGGAAATAGGAGCCGGGGGCCAGCGACGCTCCCATTGGCCGTTGGAAATATGCTCCGGTGGCTAGCTGCGCTCCCATTGGCCGTTGGAAAGAGGCCCTGGGGGCTAGTTGCGCTCCCATTGGCCGTTAGAAATAGGCCCTGGGGGCTAGCTGCGCTTCCAATGGCCGTTGAACATAGGCCCCGGGGGCTAGCTGCGCTTCCATTGGCCGTTGGAAATAGGTCCCGGGGGCTAGCGACGTTCCCATTGGCCGTTCGAAACATGCCCTGGGGGATAGCAGCGCTCCCATTGGCTGTTGGAAACAGGAACCCAAGGGGCTAGCTGTGATCCCATTGGCCTTTTGAAATAGGCCCCAAGGGCTAGCTGCGTTCCCATTGGCCAATGGAAATAATCCCCGGGGGTTAGCTGGGCTCCAATTTGCCATTGGAAAAAGGCACAGGGGGCTAGCGGCGCTCCCATTGGCTGTTGGAAATATGGGCTGGGGGCTAGCTGCACTCCCATTGGCCGTTGGAAAGAGGCCAGGAGGTCTAGCTGCACTCCCAATGGCCATTGTAAATAGGCCCGGGGGTTACTGCACTTCCATTGGTAGTTGGAAACAGGCCCCGGGGGCTAGCTGTGCTCCCATTGGCCGTTGGACCTATACCTCGGGTGCTACCTGTGCTCCCATTAGCCGTTGGACATAGACCCCGGGGGCTAGCTGCGCTCCCATTAGCCGTTGGAAATAGGTCACAGGTGCTAGCGACGCTCCCATTGGCCGTTCAAAACAGGCCCCGAGGGATAGCAGCGCTCCGATTGGCTGTTGGAAACAGGAACCCAGGGGCTAGCTGCGATCCTATTGGCCGTTGGAAATAGGCCCCGCGGGCTATCTGCGGTTCCATTGACCGTTGGAAATAAGCCTCAGGGGCTAGCTGGGCTCCCATTGGCAGTTGGAAAAAGGCCCCGCGGCCAGCTGCGCTCCCATTGGCCGTTGGAAACAGGCCCTGGGGGCTAGCGGCGCTCCCATTGGCTGTTGGAAACATGCCCCGGGGGAATAGCTGCACTCCCATTGGCCATTGGAAACAGGTCTCAGGGGCTAGCTGTGCTCTCATTGGCCGTTGGAAACAGGCACCTGGAACTAGCTGCGCTTCCATTGGCCGTTGGAAGCAGACCCAGTGGGCTAGCTGCACTCCCATTGGCTGTTGGAAATAGGCCACGAGGGCTACCTGTGCTACCAGAAGCCGTTGGAAATAGTCTCTGGGGGCTACCTGCGCTCCCATTGGCCGTGGAAATACGCCCCGGGGGCTAGCTGCACTCCCATTGGCCAATGGAAATAGAACCCGGCGGTTAGCTGCGCTCCAATTGGCATTTGGAAATAGGTCCCGGGGGCTAGCTGCGCTCCCATTGGACGTTGGCAATAGGCCTCGGGTGCTAGCTGCGCTCCCATTGGCCAATGGAAATAAGCCCCGGGGGCTAGCTGTGCTCCCATTAGCCATTGGAAATAGTCCCCGGGAGCTAGTTTCGCTCCCAATGGCTGTTGGAAATAAGCCCCGGGGCCTAACTGCGCTCCCATTGGCCATTGGCAATAGGACCCGGGGGCTAGATGCGTTCAAATTGGCCGTTGGCAATATGCAACGGGGGCTAGATGGGCAGCTCCCATTGGCCGTTTGCAATGTGCCCCGGGGGCTAGCTACGCTCCCATTGGCCAATGGAAATAAGCCCCGGGGGCTAGCTGTGCTCCCATTAGCCATTGGAAATAGTCCCCGGGAGCTAGTTTCGCTCCCAATGGCTGTTGGAAATAAGCCCCGGGGCCTAACTGCGCTCCCATTGGCCATTGGCAATAGGCCCCGGGGGCTAGATGCGTTCAAATTGGCCGTTGGCAATATGCAACGGGGGCTAGCTGTGCTCTGATTGACCGTTGGGATTAGGCCAACGGGGACTGCTGCGCTCCCATTGGCCATGGGAAATAGCCCCTCGGGTTAGCTGAGATCCCATTGGCCGTTTGATATAAGCCCCGGGGGCTAGCTGCGCTCCCAACGGCCGTTGGAAATAGGCCCCGAAGGCCAGCTGCGCTCCCAATGGCCGTTGGCATTAGGAGCCAAGGGCCAGCTGCCCTCCCATTTGCCGTTGGAAATATGCCCCGGGGGTCAGCTGCGCTCCCTTTGGCCATTGGAAACAGGCCCCGGGGGCTAGCTGAGCTCCCATTGACCAATGGAAATAAGCCCCGGGGGCTAGCTGCACTCTTATTGGCCACTGGAAATAGGCCCCGGGAGATTGCTTCGCTCACATTGGCCATTTGGAAATAAGCCCCAGGGGATAGCTGCACTCCCATTGGAAGTTGGCAATAGGCCCCGGGAGCCAGCTGCGATCCCATTTGCCGTTGGAAATAGGCCCCGGGGGCTAGATGCGCTCTCATTGGCCGTTGGGAATATGCAACAGGGGCTAGCTGCGCTCGACCTGTCTGTTGGGAATAGGCCTCGGGGGCCATCTGCGCTCCAATTGGCCGTTGGGAATAGGCCCCGGGGGCCAGCTGTGCTCCCATTGGCCATTGGAAATAGGCTCCGGGGGCCAGCTGTGCTCTTATTGGTTGTTGGAAATAGGCCCCGGGGGCCAGGTGCGCTCCAATTGGCCGTTGGAAATAGGCCCCCGGCGGTTAGCTGCACTCCCATTAGCCTTTGGAAATAGGCCTGAGGGCTAGCTGTGCTCTCATTGGCCGTTGGAAACAGGCCCCGGGGGCTAGCTGCGCTCCCATTGGCGGTTGGAAACAGGCCACGGGGGCTAGCTGCGCTCCCATTGGCCGTTGGAAGCACGCACAGTGGGCTAGCTGCGCTCCCATTGGCCTTTGGAAATAGGCCGCGGGGGCTACCTGTGCTCCCATTGGCCGTTGGAAATAGGTCCCGGTGGCTAGCTGTGCTCCCATTGGCCATTGGAAATAGGCCCCGGGGGGTAGCTGCGCTCCCATTGGACGTTGATAATAGGCCCCGGAGGCTTTATGCGCTCCCATTGGCCGTTGGCAATGTGCACCGCGTGCTAGCTGTGCTACCATTGGCCGTTGGAAATAGGCCCCAGGGGTTAGCTGCACTCCCATTGGCCATTGGAAATAGGCCCCATGGGCCAGCTGCGCTCCCAGTGGCCGTTGGAATTAGACCCCAGGGGCCAGCTGCGCTCCAATTGGCCGCTGGAAATAGGCCCCGTGGGCTAGCTGCACTCCCATTGGCTATTGGAAATAGGCCCCCGGCAGTTAGCTGCACTCCCATTGGCCTTTGGAAATAGGCCTGAGGGCTAGCTGTGCTCTCATTGGCCGTTGGAAACAGGCCCCGGGGGCTTGCTGCGCTCCCATTGGCCGTTGGAAGCACGCGCAGTGGGCTAGCTGTGGTCCCATTGGCCTTTGGAAATAGGCCTCGGGGGCTACCTGCCCTCACATTGGCCGTTGGAAATATGTCCCGGGGGCTAGCTGCGCTCCCATTGGCCAATGGAAATAGGCCCCGGCGGTTAGCTGCGCTCCCGTTGGACTTTCAAAATAGGACCCGGGGGTTAGGCGCGCTCCCGTTGGTCGTTGGAAATAGGCCCCGGCAGTTAGCTGCACTCCCATTGGCCTTTGGAAATAGGCCTGAGGGCTAGCTGTGCTCTCATTGGCCGTTGGAAACAGGCCCCGGGGGCTTGCTGCGCTCCCATTGGCCGTTGGAAGCACGCGCAGTGGGCTAGCTGTGCTCCCATTGGCCTTTGGAAATAGGCCTCGGGGGCTACCTGCGCTCACATTGGCCGTTGGAAATATGTCCCGGGGGCTAGCTGCACTCCCATTGGCCAATGGAAATAGGCCCCGGCGGTTAGCTGCGCTCCCGTTGGACTTTCAAAATAGGACCCGGGGGTTAGGTGCGCTCCCGTTGGTCGTTGGAAATAGGCCCCGGCAGCTAGCTGCGCTCCCATTGGCCGTTTGAAATAGGCCCCGGGGGCTAGCTGCGCTCCTATTGGCCGTTGTAAATAGACCCCGGGGGCTAGCTACGCTCCCATTGGCCGTTGGAAATAGGCCCCAGGGGCTAGCTGCGCTCACATCAGCTGTTTTAAATAGGCCCCGAAGGCCAGCTGCGCTCCCTTTGGCCATTGGAAATAGGAGCCGGGGCCCAGCGACGCTCCCATTGGCCGATGGAAATATGCTCCGGTGGCTAGCTGCGCTCCCATTGGCCATTGGAAAGAGGCCCTGGGGGCTAGTTGTGCTACCATTGGCCGTTAGAAATAGGCCCTGGGGGCTAGCTGCGCTTCCATTGGCCGTTGAACATAGGCCCCGGGGGCTAGCTGCGCTTCCATTGGCCATTGGAAATAGGTCCTGGGGTCTAGCGACGTTCCCATTGGCCGTTCGAAACATGCCCTGGGGGATAGCAGCGCTCCCATTGGCTGTTGGAAACAGGAACCCAAGGGGCTAGCTGTGATCCCATTGGCCTTTTGAAATAGGCCCCAAGGGCTGCGTTCCCATTGGCCAATGGAAATAATCCCCAGGGGTTAGCTGGGCTCCAATTTGCCATTGCAAAAAGGCACAGGGGGCAAGCGGCGCTCCCATTGGCTGTTGGAAATATGGCCTGGGGGCTAGCTGCACTCCTATTGGCCATTGGAAAGAGGCCAGGAGGTCTAGCTGCACTCCCAATGGCCATTGTAAATAGGCCCCGGTGGTTGCTGCACTCCCATTGGTAGTTGGAAACAGGCCCCGGGGGCTAGCTGTGCTCCCATTGGCCGTTGGACCTATACCTCGGGTGCTACCTGCGCTCCCATTAGCCGTTGGACATAGACCCCGGGGGCTAGCTGCGCTCCCATTAGCCGTTGGAAATAGGTCACGGGTGCTAGCGAAGCTCCCATTGGCCGTTCAAAACAGTCCCCGAGGGATATCAGCGCTCCGATTGGCTGTTGGAAACAGGAACTCCAGGGGCTAGCTGCGATCCTATTGGCCGTTGGAAATAGGCCCCGGGGGCTATCTGCGGTTCCATTGACTGTTGGAAATAAGCCTCGGGGGCTAGCTGGGCTCCCATTGGCAGTTGGAAAAAGGCCCCGCGGCCAGCTGCGATCCCATTGGTCGTTGGAAACAGGCCCTGAGGGCTAGCGGCGCTCCCATTGGCTGTTGGAAACATGCCCCGGGTAATAGCTGCACTCCCATTGGCCATTGGAAACAGGTCTCAGGGGCTAGCTGTGCTCTCATTAGCCGTTGGAAACAGGCACCGGGAACTAGCTGCGCTTCCATTGGCCGTTGGAAGCAGGCCCAGTGGGCTAGCTGCGCTCCCATTTGCTGTTGGAAATAGGCCACGAGGGCTACCTGCGCTATCAGTAGCCGTTGGAAATAGTCCCTGGGGGCTAGCTGCGCTCCCATTGGCCGTGGAAATACGCCCCGGGAGCTAGCTGCACTCCCATTGGCCAATGGAAATAGAACCCGGCGGTTAGCTGCGCTCCAATTGGCATTTGGAAATAGGTCCCGGGGGCTAGCTGCGCTCCCATTGGACGTTGGCAATAGGCCTCGGGTGCTAGCTGCACTCCCATTGACCTTTGGCAATAGCAAAAGGGGCTAGATGGGCAGCTCCCATTGGCCGTTTGCAATGTGCCCCAAGGGCTAGCTGCGCTCCCATTGGCCATTGGGAATATGCCCCAGGGGCCAGCTGCGCTCCCATTGGCCATGGCAAATATTCCCAGGGGGCTAGCTGCGCACCCATTGGCCCTTTGAAATAGGCGACAGGGGCCAGCTGCGCTCCCAATGACCGTTGGCATTTGGAAATAGGCTCTGGGGGCTAGCTGCGCTTGCATTATATGTTGGCAATAGGCCCCGGGTGCTAGCTGCGCTCCCATTGGCCTTTGGCAATAGGCAATGGCGGCTAGATGCGTTCCCATTGGCCGTTGGCAATGTGCCCCCGGGGCTAACTCTGCTCACATTGGGCTTTGTAAATAGGCCCCGGGGGGCTCCCATTGGCCGAGGGAAATTGGCCCCGGTGGCTGGCTGCGCCCCCATTTGTCATTGGAAAGACCCGCTCCCATTGACCGTTATAAATAAGCCCCAGGGCTGCGCTCCCATTGGCCGTTGGTAATAGGAAAGTGGGCCTATCTGCGCTCCCATTGGCCGTTGGAAATAGCCCCGGGGGCTAGCTGCGCTCCCATTGGCCATTGGAAATGGGCCCTGTGGCTAGCTGCGCTCCCATTGGCCTTTGGCAATAGGCACTGAAGGCTAGCTGCGCTCCCATTGGCCGTTGGAAGTAGTCCCCGGGGACTAGCTGCGCTCCCATTGGCCAATTGAAATAGGCCGCAGCAGTTAGCTGCGCTCCCATTGGCATATGGAAATAGGCCCCGGGGGTTAGCTGCGCTCCCATTGGACGTTGATAATTGGCCCCGGAGGCTTTATTCGCTCCCATTGGCCGTTGGCAATGTGCACCGCGTGCTAGCTGTGCTACCATTGGCCGTTGGAAATAGGCCCCAGGGGTTAGCTGCTCTCCCATTGGCCATTGGAAATAGGCCCCATGGGCCAGCTGCGCTCCCAGTGGCCGTTGGAAATAGACCCCAGGGGCCAGCTGCGCTCCAATTGGCCGCTGGAAATGGGCCCCGTGGGCTAGCTACACTCCCATTGGCTATTGGAAATAGGCCCCCGGCGGTTAGCTGCACTCCCATTGGCCTTTGGAAATAGGCCTGAGGGCTAGCTGTGCTCTCATTGGCCGTTGGAAACAGGCCCGGGGGCTAGCTGCGCTCCCATTGGCCGTTGGAAGCACACGCAGTGGGCTAGCTGCGCTCCCATTGGCCTTTGGAAATAGGCCTCGGGGGCTACCTGCGCTCACATTGGCCGTTGGAAATATGTCCCGGGGGCTAGCTGCGCTCCCATTGGTCAATGGAAATAGGCCCCGGCGGTTAGCTGCGCTCCCGTTGGCCTTTCAAAATAGGACCCGGGGGTTAGCTGCGCTCCCGTTGGTCGTTGGAAATAGGCCCCGGCAGCTAGCTGCGCTCCCATTGGCCGTTTGAAATTGGCCCCGGGGGCTAGCTGCGCTCCTATTGGCCGTTGTAAATAGACCCCGGGGGCTAGCTACGCTCGCATTGGCTGTTGGAAATAGGCCCCATGGGCTAGCTGCGCTCCCATCAGCTGTTTTAAATAGGCCCCGAAGGCCAGCTGCGCTCCCTTTGGCCATTGGAAATAGGAGCCTGGGGCCAGCGACGCTCCCATTGGCCGATGGAAATATGCTTCGGTGGCTAGCTGCGCTCCCATTGGCCATTGGAAAGAGGCCCTGGGGGCTAGTTGCGCTCTCATTGGCCGTTTGAAATAGGCCCCGGGGGCTAGCTGCGCTCCTATTGGCCATTGTAAATAGACCCCGGGGGCTAGCTACGCTCCCATTGGCCGTTGGAAATAGGCCCCAGGGGCTAGCTGCGCTCCCATCAGCTGTTTTAAATAGGCCCCGGCGGTTAGCTGCGCTCCCGTTGGCCTTTCAAAATATGACACGGGGGTTAGCTGCGCTCCTGTTGGCCATTGGAAATAGGCCCCGGCAGCTAGCGGCGCTCCCATTGGCCGTTTGAAATAGGCCCCGGGGGCTAGCTGCGCTC
Organism: Paralithodes platypus; assembly: GCA_032716605.1. Lineage (NCBI taxonomy): Eukaryota > Metazoa > Arthropoda > Malacostraca > Decapoda > Lithodidae > Paralithodes > Paralithodes platypus. The sequence goes on from CM064548.1 coordinate 51,206,898, forward strand.
CTATTGGCCGTTGTAAATAGACCCCGGGGGCTAGCTACGCTCCCATTGGCCGTTGGAAATAGGCCCCAGGGGCTAGCTGCGCTCCCATCAGCTGTTTTAAATAGGCCCCGAAGGCCAGCTGCGCTCCCTTTGGCCATTGGAAATAGGAGCCGGGGGCCAGCGACGCTCCCATTGGCCGATGGAAATATGCTCCGGTGGCTAGCTGCGCTCCCATTGGCCATTGGAAAGAGGCCCTGGGGGCTATTTGCGCTCCCATTGGCCGTTAGAAATAGGCCCTGGGGGCTAGCTGCGCTTCCATTGGCCGTTGAACATAGGCCCCGGGGGCTAGCTGCGCTTCCATTGGCCATTGGAAATAGGTCCCGGGGTCTAGCGACGTTCCCATTGGCCGTTCGAAACATGCCCTGGGAGATAGCAGCGCTCCCATTGGCTGTTGGAAACAGGAACCCAAGGGGCTAGCTGTGATCCCATTGGCCTTTTGAAATAGGCCCCAAGGGCTAGCTGTGTTCCCATTGGCCAATGGAAATAATCCCCGGGGGTTAGCTGGGCTCCAATTTGCCATTGGAAAAAGGCACAGGGGGCAAGCGGCGCTCCCATTGGCTGTTGGAAATATGGGCTGGGGGCTAGCTGCACTCCCATTAGCCGTTGGAAACAGGCCCCGGGGGCTAGCTGTGCTCCCATTGGCTGTTGGACCTATACCTCGGGTGCTACCTGTGCTCCCATTAGCCGTTGGACATAGACCCCGGGGGCTAGCTGCGCTCCCATTAGCCATTGGAAATAGGTCACGGGTGCTAGCGACGCTCCCATTGGCCGTTCAAAACAGGCCCCGAGGGATAGCAGCGGTCCGATTCGCTGTTGGAAACAGGAACTCCAGGGGCTAGCCGCGATCCTATTGGCGGTTGGAAATAGGCTCCGGGGGCTATCTGCGGTTCCATTGACCGTTGGAAATAAGCCTCGGGGGCTAGCTGGGCTCCCATTGGCAGTTGGAAAAAGGCCCCGCGCCAGCTACGCTCCCATTGGTCGTTGGAAACAGGCCCTGGGAGCTAGCGGCGCTCCCATTGGCTGTTGGAAACATGCCCCGGGGAATAGCTGCACTCCCATTGGCCATTGGAAACAGGTCTCAGGGGCTAGCTGTGCTCTCATTAGCCATTGGAAACAGGCACCGGGAACTAGCTGCTCTTCCATTGGCCGTTGGAAGCAGGCCCAGTGGGCTAGCTGCAGTCCCATTGGCTGTTGGAAATAGGCCACGAGGGCTACCTGCGCTATCAGTAGCCGTTGGAAATAGTCCCTGGGGGCTAGCTGCGCTCCCATTGGCCGTGGAAATGCGCCCCGGGAGCTAGCTGCACTCCAATTGGCCAATGGAAATAGAACCCGGCAGTTAGCTGCGCTCCCATTGGCATTTGGAAATAGGTCCCGGGGGCTAGCTGCGCTCCCATTGGACGTTGGCAATAGGCCTCGGGTGCTAGCTGCGCTCCCATTGACCTTTGGCAATTGCAACAGGGGCTAGATGGGCAGCTCCCATTGGCCGTTTGCAATGTGCCCCGGGGGCTAGCTGCGCTCCCAATTGCCATTGGGAATATGCCCCAGGGGCCAGCTGCGCTCCCATTGACTGTTGGGAATAGGCCGCGGGGGTCAGCTGCACTCCCATTGGCCATTGGAAATAGGCCCCAGGGGCCAGCTGCGCTCCCATTAGCCATTGCAAATATTCCCAGGGGGCTAGCTGCGCACCCATTGGCCCTTTGAAATAGGCGACAGGGGCCAGCTGCGCTCCCATTGGCCATTGGCATTTGGAAATAGGCCCTGGGGGCTAGCTGCGCTTGCATTGGATGTTGGCAATAGGTCCCGGGTGCTAGCTGCGCTTCCATTGGCCTTTGGCAATAGGCAATGGCGGCTACATGCGTTCCCATTGGCCGTTGGCAATGTGCCCCCGGGGCTAACTCTGCTCACATTGGGCTTTGTAAAAAGGCCCCGGGGCTCCCATTGGCCGAGGGAAATTGGCCCCGGTGGCTGGCTGCGCTCCCATTTGTCATTGGAAAGACCCGCTCCCATTGACCATTATAAATAAGCCCCAGGGCTGCGCTCCCATTGGCCGTTGGAAATAGGAAAGTGGGCCTATCTGCGCTCCGATTGGCCGTTGGAAATAGCCCCGGGGGCTAGCTGCGCTCCCATTGGCCATTGGAAATGGGCCCTGTGGCTAGCTGCGCTCCCATTGGCCTTTGGCAATAGGCACTGAAGGCTAGCTGCGCTCCTATTGGCCGTTGGAAGTAGTCCCCGGGGACTAGCTGCGCTCCCATTGGCCAATTGAAATAGGCCGCAGCAGTTAGCTGCGCTCCCATTGGCATATGGAAATAGGCTCCGGGGGTTAGCTGCGCTTCCATTGGCTTTCAGAAATAGGACCTAAAGGAAAGCTGCGCTCCCATTGGCCGTTGGAAATAGGAGCCGGGGGTCAGATGTGCTCCCATTGGTCGTTGGTTAATAGGCCCCGGGAGCTAGCTGCGCTCCTGTTGGCCGTTGGAAATAGGCCCCAAGGGCCAGCTGCGCTCCCAGTAGCCGTTGGAGATAAGCCCCTTGGGCTAGCTGCGCTCCCATTGGCCGTTGTAAATAGGCCCCGAGGTCTAGCTGCGCGCTCCCATTGGCCATTGAAAATAGGCCCCAGGGGCTAGCTGACATCCCATTGTCCGTTTTAAATAGGCCCCGAGTGCTAACTGCGCTCCATTGACCGTTAGAAATGGGCCCCGGGGGGTAGTTGCGCTCCCATTTGCCATAGGAAATAGGCCCCTGGGGCTAGCTGCACTCCCATTGGCCGTTGTAAATAGGCCCCGGGGGCTAGCTGCGCTCCCATTGGACGTTGGCAATAGGATCCGGGTGCTAGCTGCACTACCATTGGCCGTTGGAAATAGGCCCCGGGGGCTAGTTGCTGTTACGACTGAGGTTTAAATATATCAGGGCTCTTATTCATTGGACTAGTAATGGCATAGATGCTACAACGGAAAGTGCTAGATCCAACCTCTGATGTATATTCCCAGTGAACAAAGAACACAAATTCTCTCCAGAGTTCTATATGCAATAATAGGTTATCAAACTCTCAATAAATGTGCGTCTACTCTAGGCTTAATGTTATGTGAAAACAGCCTATTACTACCTATAACCGAAGGTGCTTGGTTATGGTATGCAAAGTAAGGTGGTAAGAGACGTTACAGCTTACGTTACTTTAATCAATAAATGTCAGGCACTCCTGCATGAAAGAAAGTGAACTAAAGTCCTTCAACACCAACAAGGAATCTTCTTTAAATGTTAGATGCTATCAAGATGCTCGAATCGGAAATGGAACCCAAAAAGGCAGGCAACGGAACAATGCTCGTGCAGGCTATGCACACAAAAAGGCAGGATATATAATGCAGTCGGAGCCAAGAATATCCTAAACGCTACAACAATAATAATAATCGCCACGACAATGCAGTATTCCTATAAAAAAAAAGAGCCTAAGTCATTTGTGTCTCAATACATCAAACTAGGCTGCGAAATGCTTGTGTAATCATAAACAGGTATGCATAATAAGAGTAATTGGTTTAATATACTTAATGTCTACTATGACTGATAAAGTCTAGCTAGAGTCAATGATACGAGATACTGGTGCGCATGGCATGCCGCATAGCCTAGTGCAAATCTCAAGTCTGTGCGTCAAATATTACGTTATAGGGAAGGGTAGCTCTCTTGAGAAACCTTAACCCGTTGAGACCCAGCGTCGCATGTGTTGCGTCGGCAGTCTTTGATCACCAACTCCCAGCGACGCATCACGTGCGTCCGACCATATAAAAACACTTACGTGGCTCGTAAGGTAGGAAATAGCGGGAGAATAGGAGGGGGAGGGTAGTGTGTGGGAGCCGGGCCAGTAGGTGTGAACGGGCCGAGACAGCCGCGCGGCTGGTGGTGGTGGGCTTAGTGGGGATAGTTTACACCCCTAGTTCACCGCCACTTTGAACCTTCATTACTCCGGTCGTATGGGAGCTAGAGGCTTGAGATTTATGTGAGATACTCCTTAGGATGTATGCCGTATAATGCCATACTCAGTTTTTACCCTAGTGCTCCCGGGCGGGTGGTCATGCGGGGGAGACGAACTATTGAAACCCCCCCCCCCCGCCCCCCCGAAATGAGTTTTTTTTTTATTTTGTGTTCATTTCTCACCATTCTCTTTTTTTGGCTCAACAAATTTTTTTGAGGCTCCCCCCCCCCCCCACCCCCCACCGCCCCCCCCCCCCCCAAAAAAAAAATGTCAGAGGTGATTTTTTTTTTTTTTTTTTCATTTCTCATCCTTGTCTTCCATTTTAGCAAACAAACAAAATAAGTGAAAATGGCTTGGGACTGGGGTGAACAAAATATTATAACTAGCCGGGGCTCAACGGGTTAATACCGAAGTATTAAGCGTTCTCCTGGCGTACCTCAAAGACAAACAACGAGCTTAGAACAGTGCAGAATGGTATAGGCAAAAAGCCCTGATTCGTGCATGCTCTACTCTCAATGGCACACAGACTAGAATTTACCCAATGAACTCAGTTCTCAGGAATGTCATGCAGCTTTTAACTAAAGCCAGCACTCATCGGAAACAATACCTTATAGTATCAGACTCCTAGTCTAGCATTATCTAATCTAGCAGCACACTAATAATTATAGGAAGCGGTACTGAACAATATGAATGCCAACCAATGCTTCGTGATCAACTTATCTTAACAACTAAACATACATGGGTTATATAAGACCTTAACGCACAATACAACTGGCCAGCATGAAGCTGATTATGCAGAGTTAACCAGAGGGGGTATAATATTAATAAAAGGTGGTGAAAGATATGGAAAATGAGAGAGATAGGCAGAGGAAAAGGTTCTCAGGTGCCCTTCAGGTGAGGGGGACAGGTATCAAAGCGATAAGAGGGATGCGTTCTAGAAACCAGATCTGAGGGAGAGAGTGGCCAGAGAGCAGTATATATACTAGCACTAGTTCGAACCGCGTGGGAAAGCTGTAACAAGTCCTCTAGCCAATGCTAAAGAAGCTAGCTAAACATGACGTCACCAAGCATGGTAAAAAACTCCTTCAACGAATCCCCACGAGGCCAGCCAGCTATGATGTCATCGAGTATAGCAAAACACTGCGTGCCTCCCCACACTCTGTTCTACTCTCTCTCTCTCAAATCCTATCATTACTACTTAATGATAAAACATATACTTTGCAATTAACCCTCTCACATCCTGACACAATTTTTGAGCCTATTAGGGATACTTTAAATCCTTTGTTACCGTCAGGGGTATCTATAAACCTTTAGTTTGTTTACTTCAACCTCTGCAGTTGTCTTTGAGTTAGCTGTGGGCAGAAAACTAATTTTGGAGAGGTAATTATAACAGTGAGAGTAATCTATTTCTTATTGCTAATCTGGCAACCTCTGCGTCCTATGGTCGGGAGAGGGTTAAATATATAAAGCCTTGACATGGGTGAAAACAAAGAGCCTTTCTGGACTGCCCATGATACGAGCTTTCATATGAAATAAAGCACACAACAATACATCAACTGTAGCCACATCCACTGCCCTGGCGATCCTAGCGAGTCACTGTAGGACAAGCCATAAGGCTCTAACGGAGTCGTTAACGTCACACCCCCCCCAAGATTTTTCTCAGAGGCCCAAGGCTCACAAAAATCTGATTGTTAGAACCCATGTTATATCTCTACTTCCCATCACCCAGCGGCAGTAAATTATCTGGCACAGTTCTCAACAAAACATTTTACAAAATTATAACCCTCCCCAACACAATAGGTTAAATCATATGTAGTTATGCTCCTCAAGAGCGAGCTTCTCTAGCCCAGCATTCTGAGAGGAGTGCAACTCAGAATTACTGCTATAACATACTGACAAAATTCAACTATCAAAGAGAGAGTTTTTTATTTGATTTTTATGTTTTTTAATTTGTTTATTTCGGCTGCACTATAGGGGCAAGCCTAGTTTTTTCTTCTATACCAAACGCTCAACTCCTGCTTTACGACCCAATACGCTGGGCTACAACCGCGAGCCAACAAGCACCAAACGCAAAATACTATTCAAACTAAAGCAGGAGGCTACCCGTGTGTCAATCTACCCAGGATCTGAGACACCTCCCGGCGTTAACAGAATGGTTGCGTGGGGCATTGCAGCTCGCTAGCGCTCGCCAGGATGGGGGGATGGGCTACAGTTGTCCTAGAATGATCTGCTTTATTTTATTAGTGTCGTGTTGCCACAGACAGTCTAGAAATGGTCTTTGTTTTGGTCTGTGACCTCGCCTTATATTTTATATTCGCTATAATATAAATGTTGCTTGTGTGGGAGGCGAGTGAGAGAGGGTGAGGGGGTACACCTGGCAGCGGGGTGAGCTATGACGCGGCTCGCTTGGGCGCTGACGGCGTTGGCGGCCGGGTGGTCAACTAGTCCCTGCCCATCGCGGCCTCGTGTTTTTTTACCAGCTCAGAGCTTGCCTGACACGCGTATCGTCTACATCCTTTGCAATTCTGTCCCCCATACTCGCCACTTTGCATACTATTTCTCTCTCTCGACTTCTCCTTTCTCATTCTCTAATCTTTATTAAACTCAACATCCCTTCTGGTTTCAGCATAGACGTTCACCGTCGGCCAGTCGTATTGTACGCGAAGCTCTCAGATATTTCCATGTATTAGATTAAGGAGGTATATGCTTTATTGAGGGGTTGGAGAGACGGACTTTTCCGTGTGTGTCCTCTCTCGGGAAGGTTGTAGACCGGTATATGTCTCCCTGGCAAGGTGTTGAGTGATTCTGCTTGGTTATCTAAAGCTAGACTGGGGGTAAGGTTACTGTGTCGTTGTCTCCGATGTGTGCAGTGTTAGCTAAGCCCTGCACGACATCGACAGGTACTGTGGGAGGCTAAGTTGTCTTCGGGTGGGTTTACTTTGCGAGCACAGCGCTGTGGTGTGAGAGGGCCATAGCCTATCCCTCACAACATAGTGCTGCCTCTTTGTGTTAACTTCTGAGGGATCGCCAGGATAGAACTAGGTACTAGAGACCTAGATTTATCAAGAGAGCATCCCCGTCATATAACGTAATCTTCATTATACCACCTTCGGACAACGTTAGGCTACGAGCCGCATGCTCACCCATTGTTGCCCTGCCTTGATACCCCAGCTAGACTTTATTAACTGAGCAGACACTGGTTAGAGATAAGCCCCCATTATTATATGTATGCAGCATTTTTATTCACTGCACTTTTGAGCCGAGGTTGTTGTTGAGTTGCACAACCCTAGTAGGCTGCTGCGTTGTGTCACGAAGCATTTCTTTAGTTGTCGAGCATTACTACCTTTGCGCAGTCTTTATTATTCGCCTGCCTATTATTACTATATGTCCTAGTATTTATTGTGACCCGTATTCTGCATTATAATTTTTCAAGATTCTTTACGAACATCTTCCCAGCATCAGACTTATTTCAGAAGTTTCCAGTTGATGTTGCAGGACTAGCATTGCACTTTCTTTAATACAGGAGTGCCAGTTATTTGAGTATCTACCGTAACGTTAATTAATCACGTTAACTATCTTTTCTTTGTGTAACCTAATCGAGTAATCTTTTACTGTTTGAGAATAGGCTGTTTCATCGAGCGTCAGCCTAGTGTGTGTGCACCAGTTACCGAGTCATAGGATACCTCGTTGTCCAGGCACGACTCAGGGCGGTAATGGTGTTTTGTTTTCCAGTGTTTTTAAGGCAGGGGTTGGATCTAGTGTTTAACATGTGTGCATTTTGCGCCAGTATCTAGTCCAATGTTGAAGAGCCCTGTGTCTTTGAGAACCTGGATCGTAACAAATGGCGACCTAGCTCAGGATCTTGTGAACTAAGAGATAATTGCAGGATTGTTGTGGTCATTTGTTTTATTGAGGAATATAGTGGGCACGTTAATTTTGTTTTGGCAAAGTAGTATAGCACTTGAGAGTCTTCAGACATTTTTGGCAAGTGAATAGTGCTACATAAGAGTTTGGGATACTTCTTTTCCGAATATGGTGGTGAGAAATTTTTGTGAGCATCATGTCTTATACCGGATCAGAGGAGAATGGAGACACAGTACGTCATGTCGAAACGGAGGAACAGCAGCATGATGAAATGGTTAATCAGGTGAACTGTGAGGAGGATGCTAGGATGTTTTTGCAATGGCCTGTTACTGTCGAGCGGTTGAAGGGTATGAATCGGTACGGTCTTCAATGCCTGGCCACAGCTATCGGTCATGCGGTTACTAGCAGCATGACCCGGGATGACTTGATAATGTGTGTACTGGGCAGGGTGACTGGTGAGCGAGATGGGTTGAGTGCTCGGAGACCTGCTCTTGTATTGCTCGCGGTATGGTTACCCGCAAGAGGTGCAATCGGACCAAGGTTCTAATTTTACCTATAATCTGTTCAAACAAACTATGATTCAGCATGGCATCAGCACTGTCGTCTCTTCAGCGTATCACCCGGAGATTCAAGGGGTGTTGGAGAGGTGGCACGCCACGCTGAAAAGCATGCTTCGATGTTATTGCGCAGAGAACCGAAAGGATTGGGACCTTGGTCTGCCGTATGTTTTGTTCGCGGCAAGAGAAGTACCTGGAGAGAGTCTCGGTTTCAGTCCGAATGAGCTTGTTTTCGGGCATCAGGTGAGGGGTCCTCTCCACATGGTGAAGGAGATGTGGGAGGGCACTAGGCATATTGTTCTGCGAGATAAGTTGCAACCTCTTGTTCCTGAGCGACAAGAGGAGTTGTTTACTAGGCTGTGGCAGTCCGTCCGCATGTTTGTTGCTTCTCCAGGCCTGATGTACGGGGTAGAATCCGACATGGAGGCTGGAGACAGTGCAAGGCTCGAGTTGGTTCCCTACCGTGTGAATCCTGCTCGACAGCCTGTTGTGAAGGCGGAGCTGGACAGCGTGTGGAGAGGGGGTCTGAGGGATGAAGGATATCGTGAGTGGTCGTTGCCAGTGGCTTTGCAACCTGAGTTTGGTGGCAGAGTCCGTGTGTGTGTTGATTGCAAGAGTGTGGAAGCATTATCTCTGATAGACGCCTATCCATTACCCAGAGTTGACGACACCATGGACCGCTTCGGGGCTGCCTCGCTCATCACGAAGGTGGAACTAGTGAAGGGTTATTGGCAGGCCCCGTTGCTGGAAAGAGCGAAGAGAAGTGCCAGTCTTGCGATGAACTGGGCAGTTTATCAGTGTCAGGTGTTGTTGTGCTGCCGGAACACAAGTTGGATGTGTGGCATGCTAAGGGCACTGATAATGTTTTGGCTTTGTTTGCAGGAGAACCCTCGCTGTTCAGTCAGTGTCTGTCGTGGGTGGAGGATCCGGGGTAAGCTACCACAGTATGTTGGTATAGCCTCCTGTCTTGGCTCGCGGTGTATTTTTGCACTGGTGCTTGTTGGCTCGCGTGTGTAGCATCAGCATAAGGTCGCAGGGCAGGAGTTGTTGGCTTTGATTAGACGAAAATTAGGCTACATCTTTAGTAGCCGCCAAAAACAACATTAACAAAAAATACGAAAAATTAAATAAAAACTCTTTCTTTTTTATAATTAATTTTAAGATAATATTGTAGCTGAGTACTTAGTGCAGACGATTTTCCCTCAGTAGGCTGTGCTTCTTAAAGCTCGCTCTGGGAGCACAATGTTATGAATTAATGTATTATATTTGGGAAGGGTGATAAGATTTGTTTTTATATATAAATGTTGTTGTATTTTTTTTTGAGGAGACTAAGCTTGCATTCCATGAGTGGCAGAGTGGTTAGGAGTGGCAGATTCTAGCGACATTCTGTCTGTTCAGATATGGGCCCATGGTTGAGTGTCCCATATCTTGGGGGGGTGTGACGCCGCCCGGCGTTAACAGAATGGTTGCGTGGGGCATTGCAGCTCACTAGCGCTTGCCAGGAAGGGGGGATGGGCTACAGTTGTCCTAGAATGATCTGCTTTATTTTATTAGTGTCGTGTTGCCACAGACAGTCTAGAAATGGTCTTTGTTTTGGTCTGTGACCGCGCCTTGTATTTTATATTCGCAATAATATAAATGTTGCTTGTGTGGGAGGCGAGCGAGAGAGGGTGAGGGGGTACACCTGGCAGCGGGGTGAGCTATGACGCGGCTCGCTTGGGCGCTGACGGCGTTGGCGGCCGGGTGGTCAACTAGTCCCTGCCCATCGCGGCCTCGTGTTTTTTACCAGCTCAGAGCTTGCCTGACACGCGTATCGTATACATCCTTTGCAATTCTGTCCCCCATACTCGCCACTTTGCATACTATTTTTCTCTCTCGACTTCTCCTTTCTCATTCTCTAATCTTTATTAAACTCAACATCCCTTCTGGCTTCAGCATAGACGTTCACCGTCGGCCAGTCGTATTGTACGCGAAGCTCTCAGATATTTCCATGTATTAGATTAAGGAGGTATTATGCTTTATTGAGGGGTTGGAGAGACGGACTTTTCCGTGTGTGTCCTCTCTCGGGAAGGTTGTAGACCAGTATATGTCTCCCTGGCAAGGTGTTGAGTGATTCTGCTTGGTTATCTAAAGCTAGACTGGGGGTAAGGTTACTGTGTCGTTGTCTCCGATGTGTGCAGTGTTAGCTAAGCCCTGCACGACATCGACAGGTACTGTGGGAGGCTAAGTTGTCTTCGGGTGGGTTTACTTTGCGAGCACAGCGCTGTGGTGTGAGATGGCCATAGCCTATCCCTCACAACATAGTGCTGCCTCTTTGTGTTGACTTCTGAGGGATCGCCAGGATAGAACTAGGTACTAGAGACCTAGATTTATCAAGAGAGCATCCCCGTCATATAACGTAATCTTCATTATACCACCTTCGGACAACGTTAGGCTACGAGCCGCATGCTCACCCATTGTTGCCCTGCCTTGATACCCCAGCTAGACTTTATTAACTGAGCAGACACTGGTTAGAGATAAGCCCCCATTATTATATGTATGCAGCATTATTATTCACTGCACTTTTGAGCCGAGGTTGTTGTTGAGTTGCACAACCCTAGTAGGCTGCTGCGTTGTGTCACGAAGCATTTCTTTAGTTGTCGAGCATTACTACCTTTGTGCAGTCTTTATTATTCGCCTGCCTATTATTACTATATGTCCTAGTATTTATTGTGACCCGTATTCTGCATTATAATTGTTCAAGATTCTTTACGAACATCTTCCCAGCATCAGACTTATTTCAGAAGTTTCCAGTTGATGTTGCAGGACTAGCATTGCACTTTCTTTAATACAGGAGTGCCAGTTATTTGAGTATCTACCGTAACGTTAATTAATCACGTTAACTATCTTTTCTTTATGTAACCTAATCGAGTAATCTTTTACTGTTTGAGAATAGGCTGTTTCATCGAGCCTCAGCCTAGTGTGTGTGCACCAGTTACCGAGTCATAGGATACCTCGTTGTCCAGGCACGACTCAGGGCGGTAATGGTGTTTTGTTTTCCAGTGTTTAAGGCAGGGGTTGGATCTAGTGTTACCGTTGTTGCATTTTGCCAGTGTCTAGTCCAATGTTGAAGAGCCCTGTGTCTTTGAGAACCTGGATCGTAACAATCATATACCCTTGAAAGACAATCTGCAACCACGTTGTCACAACCGGCAATATGGCGTTTGTCTAGGTTATATACCAATAACCTTAGTGACCACCTGGTCAGCCTCATATTCCGATTGTGAAACTGGTCCAAGAACTTGAGAGGGTGATGATGTGGGTAAACTACAACGACCGGACCATAGGCTGGAACATAGACCTCGAAATGCCCCAGCGCAAGCAGCTCCTCCTCGACAACAGAGCAGCTCCCCTGGGCCGAATTGTACTTCTCCGAGCAGAAACTAACAGGATGCTCCAGCCCATCATCGTCCTTTTTCACAAGGACGGCACCAGCCCCCACACCACTAGCATCCGTTGCTAGTTGAAAAGGTAGGCTAAAGTCAGGGGCCCTGAGGATCGGGTGAGTGCACAACAGGTGTTTTACTACTCCAAACGCCCTCTCACACTCAGGTACCCATTTGACTTTCTTATCCTTCCAGTTATCCTCCACCTGAGCTTGACTGTCCCGTTCTCCTTCTCCACCTTGACTGCTAAACGTCATCACAGGCACAGTGAGAGGCTCAGGGGGGTGCCTCACATACTCCTTCATGAGATTAACGTGACATAACTGATTGCGCATACGTCTGTCTGGAGCGGCCACCAAGCAATCCAGGTCCGATAGCCTCTCAACCACCCTATACGGACCAGTGTACTTCGCGGATAAGGGATGACCTACAAGGGGCAGCAGAATCAACACCCCCTGACCCACGCGAAACTCCCTGAGTTTAACCTTGAGGTCGTACCTGTCCTTCATGAGGGCCTGAGAGCTAGTCGAATTACGGCCAGCCAACTCCAGACTGCGCAAGATCCGTTCTCGACTGTCGAGGACATACTTGAGCCTAGAACAAAGTTTTTCTGCGCCCTCCCATATTTCTTCAACCATATGGAGAGGCCCTCTGACACGGTGTCCAAAGACGAGCTCACTAGGGCCGAATCCCAAACCTTCCCCAGGTACCTCCCGTGCAACAAATAAAACATATGGCAGGCCAAGATCCCAACCTTTCCCACTCTCAAAGCAACAACAACGAAGCACAGATTTTAAGGCCGAGTGCCATCGCTCTAACACACCCTGGCTCTCCGGATGATACGCAGATGACACAACCGTAACAATCCCATGCTGCTGCACTGCTTGAACAAAGAGGTTAGAAGTGAAGTTGGATCCTTGGTCTGACTGAATCCCCTGCGGGTAACCATACCGGGAAAGATACACTAGCAAGCTTCGGACCACCGTCTTCGCTGACCCATTTCTCATAGGGTACGCGTCAGGATACCTTGTTGCTACATCTCCCAACTGTGCATCACTGTCCTCCTTCAACTCGACAGCACCGGTACCACATTCAAGAATCTCCGGGTCTTCTAAGTGCAATTTATGAATGTCCGAAGGAGCAAGCTTATCTAAGTGTTTGCGAAACAACTCATACACTGAATTTAGCCTCCCATTGCTCTCTCTCTGTGTATCGTTGCTGTCTCTTCGTCTTTTTAAGCCCATCCTCTGCCTTCTTACTAACAGTTAATGGGTCTTCTCCAGACTCGAAAATCGGTCCTAATAATGAGTCCCCGAGAATGTCCGCTGATACTAAACTCTCAACCGCATCAACTTCCAACCCCTTCTCGGTACCTTTCCTCCACTTGTCTAAAGACTGTTGACCAGAATGTGACTCCCTGGATGCAAGAGATCTGGTGACAACACACGCCATAGGTTGCACCGGACACTTCTCAACCCACTCCTGCTCCTCCCTACTCACGTCGGCCAGCTTCTCGGCAACGACCCAGGGTGGAGCCTCAGAAGTAGGCCCCGCAAAGTCGTTGCCGAGAAGGAGGTCGACGCCCCCAACAGGCAACTTCTCCACAATTCCTACATCCAGGTCACGAGTCACAACATCAACTTCCATCTTCATTCTTACAAGCGGGTATGACCTTGTTGCATTAACTCCCTGAACCACAACCACCCGCGCCGTATTTACAGGTTTACCAGTGAAATTCCTCAACAATGTTTGCGATGCCCCAGTGTCACGCAAAATTCTCACCTCATGTCTTCTACCCCCCCACTCCACACAACCGAGTCCCCTGTGTTCACTAAATGCATCACAGACAGGGAATAAGCCTTCTGGATCCTTCTGCACTGGCAGTGTATTTACCTCGGAAGAATTTCCTCTAACAAACTCCGATGTCCTCTTGAACACTCCAATGCTGTGAGCAAAAGACACGGCTGCCGGAGGAGGTCGACTAGGGCACTCATTTGCCTTATGACCCTCCTGGTGGCACTTAAAACACATAAATTTCGGTTTCGGCTTATACTGTGATGTAAAAAGCCCCTGACTTTTCTCATACGGCGTGGTGTTAGGTTTGGATTCAGTTTTAGTTTCATTGCTCTTTTGTTTAAATGTGTCATTGCTACGGGGAGGGGGAGGATAACGGTCCCAAGCACTTGCATCGTACTTCTGTGAGGACCCGCAACCCCGAATCAACGACAGCCGTCGATCAGCCATTTCTGCTGCTTCGACTAGAATTCTTGGGTTTTTCTCCTTTAAGTTCAAAGTTAGATCACCGCCCGTGCTCTTAACCCGGGAGCTGCGGGTAGACTCTTAAGAGTTCCCCCGGCGCACTGCGGGTAGACTCTTAAGAGCAGAGACTTTGAACACGTACCAAAACCGCGCGTTTATAGCCAGGCGGCTGAAAATTGGTGTGGGTATTGTACTACATGTCAACTCTCGATACCACCCCGCCAAACGCTCGCCCCGCACTCGTGCAAGCACCACCGCGCCAGTAACCACGCACTAGTCATGGAGCCTACACGTCCCTCACGCTCGCTCCCTGATGACACAACCAGCCCTCCTTCTGGTGGTGTTAGCCGCCGTGGAAGGCAGAGGGTGGCTGCCAAAGACCCTAGCTACCAGTACGACACGCCCTACAGCTCAGAGGACGAATCACCAGCACCAAAAGCACGTAAAACACGTGCAAGCAGGGCAATGGCACAGAGGTCATTGGTCTTTCGGGACACTGCCACCACGACCCAGGCCACTGCAACAACCACTACCACCACCACTGCCACCACTGCCACCCCTGCCACCCCTGCCACCGGTACCAGCGACGCAGGAGGCCGCCCTAGGGCTGCATTACCTGCGGGGGCAGGAAAAATTAAAGGCACGGGCGTAGGGAAGAGAACCCGTACGCCAGCCACAGTGCCCCTACCACCACCACCACCACCAGCCGCCCCTGGCCCAGCTGCCCCTGCCGCCCCTGCCGCCCCTGCCGCCCCTGCCGCCCCTGCTGCCCCTGCCGCCCCTGCCGCCCCTGCCCAAGGAACAGGGAAGGGGAAGGGGAAAGGGAGAGGGAAAGTGACTGGGAAAGCGACTGCTGGCCCTGGTGTCCCTGCCGGCCCTGCTGCCCCTGCCGCCCCTGCTGCCCCTGCCGCCCCTGCCGCCCCTGCCGCCCCTGCCCAAGGAACAGGGAAGGGGAAGGGGAAAGGGAGAGGGAAAGCGACTGGGAAAGCGACTGCTGGCCCTGGTGTCCCTGCCGGCCCTGCTGCCCCTGCCGCCCCTGCCGCCCCTGCTGCCCCTGCCGCCCCTGCCGCCCCTGCCCAAGGAACAGAGAGAAGGGCGACAGGCACCACCATCATCTTGCCATCAAGGCCACGCACCACTGCTGCCCCTGCCGCCGCCGCCCCTGCCGCCGCCGCCGCCCCTGCCGCCGCCCCTGCCACCACCTCTGCTGTCCCTGTCCATAAGACTCCCGCACGTGCCAAAGTGACCCGGAAAAATCTTACACCATCTAAGTATGCCGCCCTGCTGTTTGATGGTGATTCGCAGGACATTGGCAGCCCGGGTTTCGACGACGAAGCCCTAGCACGGGACCAAGGGTGGGGGGATTTGGGAGTGGACAGTGGGAGTGAGTCCGACGTCGGTGACGAAAACGAGGAAGGGCATCGTCTGTCGAGTGAAGAGGAGGGTAATGATGATGAAGTGCTGTATCGCGACCATGGAAGCGATATTTCAGACGCAGAAGAAGACGCAGACGACATTCCGATCCCTGGCATGCCTTCGTTCGATTGGTCTGACGGGGTCAATTTTGTACCTGACGTGCCCCAGTTCAATCCTGGGACGTCAGGAACAACTGACAACTGGCCCTGTGATGATCAAGCGAACGAAAGCGACTTCTTCCTCGCTTTTTTCGACATGGAGGTAATGACGTACATCGTTGCCCAAACAAACGCCTACTACAGGTGGGTGTTTGGCAGATTGGACGTCCTTTCTCCAAAAGCGAGAATACGAGGCTGGGTGGATACGACTGTGGCAGAATTTCTGACGTTCTTTGCCTTGTTGTTCCTCATGCCTCTGATCAAGAAGCATGTGTTGCAACACTACTGGAAGCACGACCCTCTCATCGCCACCCCAACTTTCAATAAGTTCATGACTCGTGACAGATTTTTGTTGCTGCTAAGATTTATGCACTTTGCAGACAACGAAAATCCTAACAGGATTGACAGGATATGGAAAGTTCGGGAGGTGTTCACCATGTTGTTGGAGAGGTATAGGAAATACTTTTACCCCTTCCTCAATTTGGTGATTGATGAGTCGCTCGTGCTCTTCAAAGGACGTCTTGTTTTCAAGCAGTATATCCCCTTGAAGAGGCATAGGTTCGGAATCAAGCTCTTCGTGTTGTGCGACTGTGAAACTGGAATAGTGCTTGACATGATCGTGTATACAGGCACTGACATTGACATACCGAAAGCCGCTGCCAATGACCCCATGGGCATGTCAGGTGCCATCGTCAGGAAAATGTTGGCACCTTACCTGGGCAAAGGCCACATCATCTACACTGACAACTGGTATACTTCTCCTGCTCTCTGCCAGTTTCTTTATGACAACCAAACGGGGTCATGTGGGACTGTCAGAAAGACAAGAAAGTTTATGCCAAAGTTCACAGGTGATGTCATTCCTCTCACAGATGCCTCCTCCAGTGACACACCTTCAGAAGACGACCTGGCCAAGGAACACCGCGAGAGGCATGTGCGAAGAAGGCGACGAAAGGGGCAGAAATACAAGCAGCTCGAGAAGTGTGGGAAACTGATAGCCCTGAAGTGGAAGGATAAGCGAGACGTCCACCTGCTTTCCACCGTCCACACAGGTGCCCAGGTGGATTCTGGCAAAATCCACTACCGAACCAGGAAGACAATCTACAAGCCCAACATGGTAGTGGACTACACCAAAAACATGCGCCTGGTGGACAAGTCTGACTGTCAGCTGTCAGGTGTTGAGTGTCTGAGGAAGACTGTGAAGTGGTATCACAAGCTCTTCCTCCACCTAGTTGACATAACGATGCTGAACGCCTACAACTTGTGGTTGGTGAAGAAGGATATGGCCCCAAACCAGAAGCTGAAATTCCGGGAGTTCGTGTACAACGTCTCCTACCAACTCCTGGAGAAGTATGCCACCACCACTCACAGACGTACGGCATGGCGTGGGGATCACGTTCCTGACCGCATCCAGCTGGGTGTCGAAAGACACTACACAACCAACACCGAGCTGATTGGCACTCGTCACAGGCAGGTGCAGTGCACCGTCTGCAGCTCCAGTGTGAGGAAACCCCATGTGACCAAAAGAGTCACCTCAATGTGCGCCGAGTGCAAAGTTGCACTCTGCCTGGGTGACTGCTTCAGGGACTACCACACCTTCAAGAACTACTGAGTGTCGGCCCCTGCCCTGCCCTGCCCTGCCCTGGACTCGCCCCGTGCCCTGCCCTGGACTCGCCTCCTGCCCTGCCCTGCCCTGGACTCGCGCCCTACCTTACCTGACCTGACCTAATTGATCACGCTACCTCATAATGTAACATATATATTATATAATGTATAAGTTCCAAAGATGTCCCTGTGATATAGCTTTTACATTATATAATTGTATGTTTCATTATTTAGTTTATAAGTTTCAAAGATTTACATGTAATATGCCTTATTTTTTTAGTATATCAATATATATGTTTGTTATTAGCCTAAGTAATGTGTATATAATTATTTTCTTACCTCAAATGAATTGTACAAAAATAAATATGTTTCAATAAATCATGTCAAACCTACTATGATAATAAAATAAAACAATAAAAAAAGAAAAAAAGAAAACAAGGTCATGTCATTGTATTCTTACAATATGATATATTCTATGAATATTTCATATTGTTTGAATACAATGGCATGATCTTGTAAAAAAAAAAATTTATAATTTTTCTAGACAATATAAAACCTTCCCCATAACCCCCTCCTGGATTCGATCCCACTACCCTACGACACTTTGAGTTTTCCAGTCCGCGACCTTACCAACCATGCCACAGGAGCTCATACCAAATATCACTCAAAACTTCGTGTGTACAATCGAAATGACAATATACAAAAAAAAATGAATTATCCCACCAATTTACGTTTGTAAATTGATGGGATTATCAATTATATCATGCCAAGGTTTATAATAGTTTGTCTCTGTCAAGAATTAGTAATTATATAACTTTATTCTGTCAAAAATTGCCCAAACACTCAGCAAAATTGCCCCTCTCAGTGTGACTCCACTCATTGTCACGCGGTCACGAGGTGACCCTTGCCGCTCCTTGATTCTCCAGCTACAGCAGCTCTGTCTGGGAACAAAATTGGTATAAATACAATAATGGATAAAATACTCTTCACAAATACATTTGTATTGTATAATATTGTAAATAAAAATGAATAATAACTGTGTGGGTGTCGAAAATTGCTCAACCAGCTTTCTTATGTCTCGCCTACGCGCGTATATTGGATTATACATAGTCATGACTGTCATACAAATAATTGCAGTAGGTCTCGAATATACATTTAGATTGCATATTACTTCGAAATAAATAAGTAAACGTTTCTCTGGTGGCAATCTACCCTTTCGCAGGTGTAAGGAGACACCAGTCTATATTTAGCCCTCTATCACAACAGGCAATCTGCCTGTGTTGACTCAGCACCGTCGCTGGTGGTCTATAAATATAGTACTTTATTTACAGTCAATGGCCTACATGTTTCTGTGGTACTTCACATGTGTCTAAAATGCAATGTCTGCTTGCATAAAAATGCAATTCTGAAGTCCATTTATATGTACGACATACGCATGTCTCAGTTTCTCTCTCTCTCTCTCTCTCTCTCTCTCTCTCTCTCTCTCTCTCTCCATTCCTGACTCATGTTATTGTAGACCTGTTGATGGCAACGAACACCAGCCATCTGGTAGACATAAGGGTCAAAATACCAAACATCAATACGCCTGGGGCGCCTCCACAATTATCACTAAGCTGGTTATCTATCTAGAGATCTGCCTGACTTCCATCTCTCCACGACTCACTCACTCACTGCACCCCTGCATGCCTCCCTCCCACCCACCCACCCACCCCCAACCCCCCCTTTCAGGCTTCCGTTTGCTAGAAACACATTCACAATTTGCGTAAATATCGCATCAATTGGGCTATATGCGGTATATTCCTTGTTATATGGGACGCCTACATATGTACACGTCTTTATTATAGCATGAGAGTGCTCTAAATACAAGATTGACGTGATATTTATGGCGTAACACACCCCTCTCCCCCTTTCATTCCCACCACAACTCACTCACACCTTGGTTCACGCATAGAAACTCATTGATAATGTGCGTAAATATCGCATGAATTGGTTTATATGCGGTATATATTTTGATATATGGCACGTATACATACGTACAAGTCTGTATTATAGCGTGACAGTGCTCTACGTACAAGATATACGTGATATGTATGGCGTAAACCACACTCTCAGCTCATAAATTGCCGCCAAACCTCCAACACATCTTCATTCCCGCCTAAATATTCTCTTATAATTCCCTTATATATTGCAATTTTTGGTCACTATGAGGCATATTCATTGTTATATGGGTGCCCTACACATGTATACATACTCTAAATAGCCTAAAAGGGCTCGAAAAAGGAGATATACGTGATAATACGCGGTAACCCACCCCCTCCTCCCTCTCCTTCTATCCCCTGCGCGCGTAAATATTCGGCAGGGAAATCTCGCCGCTCGATGACAATCTAGCCGCGCGGTGCCATTCGCTCCACATTTTTCAACTACGGACCGTTCCCCTACCCCCCCCAGACATTTTTTGGGGGGTCAAATATATATGGGCCGATGCACGCAAACATTCCCTACACGATGATGTACTTTTTATCGAAATTGGCAATAGGTCCCAAAATCATCATAGGTGCGCACAGTCTTACCCTGTAGAAAACCCCCTGTGCGCCGCGGAGAGGTTAAAGAACTGCTCCAACATCATTAACTGCTTAACTCCATCAAATGTTGCTACCTTCTCAGATCGGAGCCAGTTCCCCATAGCATCGGACAAGTCCCGGGCGTGTTCCAAAAAGGTGCTATCTCTTCCCTTAGTTACAACCCGGAACTTCAAAGGGTACGTTTCTGGTTGCAGTTCGTAAGCCCTCAGGACAGCCTCCTTGAGATCCTCATACACAATACATGACTCCAAAGGTAACGCATCGTAGGTTTTAACCCGTACAGCCCCAGTGACGCGCCTGACGCGTCGGCGATGTATGTAACACACAGCCCCAGAGACGCGCCTGGCGCGTCACCCTAATTGCGCCGACCGTGACCTCAGGTGTAGCCACTCAAGAGGGCTCAGATTTGTATGGGAACTGTGTATGTATCCCACGCAACCGTGCCGATGGTTGAAAACTCTCAAAGTCCACGTGCGTGCGCGCGAGCGCGCAATAACCTGTTTTTTGGGGATAATTGCCTTCAATTTTTTACTCTAGTAAAATCCATTTTCGGGGGCTCTGTAGGACCATTTTTTAAGCTTTTTGAGCTGTTTTTCGTGGTTTTTCCTTCATTCCTAACCCATTCGCTTGTTTATGGAATAAAACCATTTTTTGAAAACCGGCCGGGTTCTGGTGCGCAAACATTACAAAACTAGCCGGGGCTCCACGGGTTAAGGGGACTGACCGGTTAATTTAGGCTTAAAAAACTCGAAATCCTGAAAATACCAATAGGTGTTTACTCAACAAGTCAACATCCTTTCATAAGCCAGTGAAATGTTATTAGTGAAAACCCATTGGAAATAGTATTTTTTTATGTTTTCCAAACTTTTCCTGTAATTCTAAAAACGTTATATAGCGAACTTTGAAATTAACATGCTCAGTAACTACTGGTCGTACGAGGAGCATACCTATATAAATCGAAAGAGCGTAAGCTACTCTACAACCTACCATACGCTTTATCTTCTACTTTGCCATGTTCCCGCATAAAATATTGTAAATCTAAAAAACAAAAGTAAAAATGTTCACCTAATGACCTTAGACTTTCATCTGTTTTTCTCAGAACCTATATTGCCGCACTATCGGATGTTATTTTACAGTTATTATTGGACCTATAGGAATGGTGTATATACCATTGGAAAGGTAATTAAAAACACTAAAAGGCCTATCAACCAAATTTACTCTAATAATTTAAATTTTGTCACAATATGTCGTCAAATTTGTAATTTTCTATAAATATATTCGCCTGAATCCGTCATCACCTAAATCGAACAAATACACAAAATATATAAAATGTGTTTTATAGAAACTATAGATACACCTTTTGTGAGTTGTTTGATCACATAAAACATGTGCTATGGGGATTTCTGTAGGAGTTTATCATTTTCTGCAGTACTATGATTTTCATTTTTTTTTACCTAAATTGCAAGAAAAAAGCATAGAAAAAAAAAAAAAAAAAAAAAAAAAAAATCTAGTTTTATGGTCATATACACCTGTGCCAAATTTCATTTAAATTGATAGTAAGACCTGGAGTTTGTAATTAACCAGTCGGTCCCCTTAAGACCCTTGCCTATTAATCTAGACTCTCTAGAGGATACAAGTGCTGCCCATTTATTCTCTGGCCACTGGTGTTCCTGGCACTTCTTCTCAGAGCGTGCAAAAGATTCTGTTACACCACTCTCATCAAACACCGGAACCAGTTTCAATAAGTGCGAGAGAGATTGATCATGAGCACGGTTACCAGCCCCAAGTCGCTGTCCCGTTGCCTCTACCCGCGACTTCTCTACGTCCATGTTGGCACAGTACCTAGTCGACTCTAAATCAGCTTGGATTTTTGCTAGCTTGGCTCTCTCCTCTATCTTGGCTAATTCTAATTGCTGCTGAAGCTCACATGCCCTTTGTTGCTGTTGAAGCTGACATTTTCTCTCCTCGATCTTAGCTAATTCGAGCTGAAGCAATAATTCTGGAGTTAACCCTGGAGGAGGTGAAGGTGCTTTAATGTTTGAAATTACCGGTGGTCCTCCCAGGGGCAACCCACCCTGCCAGTCACCACCCAACTGTGGAAGCGTACCCGGGGTCGGCAAACTACTGGGATGGCTGGGAGTCGAGTGTAGGGGAAGCATGGCCGAAGGGCTCTGAGCACTCAACCCATCTCGCTCACCAGTCACCCTGCCCAGTACACACGTTAGCAAGTTATCCCTGGTCATGCTGCTAGTACCCGCATGACCGATAGCTGTGGCCAGGCATTGAAGACCGTACCGATCCCTACCCTCCAACCGCTCGGCAGTAACAGGCCATTGCAAAAATATCCTAGCATCCTCCTCACAGTTCACCTGATTAACCCTTTCATCATACTGCTGTTCCTCAGTTTCGACATTACGTACTGTGTCTCCATTCTCCTCTGATCCGGTATAAGACATGATGCTCACAAAAATTTCCCACCTCAATATTCAGAAAAGGAGCACCCCAAACTCTTATATCTCAATATACACACACAAATTCTCTGAAATACTCAAGGGCTATACTATGTTGCAAAAAATATATATTCTTGCTGATCCCTGCAAAATATTCCCCAAAACAACAAATGTTCCCTGCTAATAAATGTAGGTTCACCAAATCCTGGCAAGGTCGCCATTTGTTACGACTGAGGTTTAAATATATCACGGCTCTTATTCATTGGACTAGTAATGGCATAAATGCTACAACGGAAAGCGCTAGATCCAACCTCTGATGTATATTCCCAGTGAACAAAGAACACAAATACTCTCCAGAGTTCTATATGCAATAATAGGTTATCAAACTCTCAATAATTGTGCGTCTACTCTAGGCTTAATGCTATGTGAAAACAGCCTATTACTACCTATAACCGAAGGTGCTTGGTTATGGTATGCAAAGTAAGGTGGTAGGAGACGTTACAGCTTACGTTACTTTAACCCATCTTTAGCGGCCTATGCGGTTTATTTATATGTACCGCCCAGCGGGGTGTTTTTAGCCAAAATAGGGCTGTTTACGTGATCATTTTCATGCCTAAATAAGACCCAGAACGTAAAACAAGTATCTATCCCTGAAAGGGCATAAACAGAGCTTTCGAATGACACCATAACGATCCTTTTATGATGGCTAGTTTTCTTGCAATAACCGTGCAACGCGAGTGCAAAAAGCAGGTAATTAGCCACTTTCCCGATACAATTCCGTATATAGCGAGTGAGAGAGGGAGGAGGGAGCTGAGATTCGTGTCAGTAGGTTCGCCGCGGTGGTCTGGAGCAGTCATACGCTCGCTAGTCTCCTGCCACCACTTGTCTCTCTCTCTCAGCAACATTACGTGCTGAAATTACCACTCGACCTATGTCGAGCGCCGCCACATAGTCCAGCTTTATTAAAAACGACTTATGTGGTGAGCCGCTTTTTAAGGGTTAATCAATAAATGTCAGGCACTCCTGCATGAAAGAAAGTGCACTAAAGTCCTTCAACACCAACAAGGAGTCTTCTTTAAATGTTAGATGCTATCAAGATGCTCGAATCGGAAATGGAACCCAAAAGGCAGGCAACGGAACAATGCTCGTGCAGGCTATGCACACAAAAAGGCAGGATATATAATGCAGTCGGAGCCAAGAATATCCTAAACGCTACAACAATAATAATAATCGCCACGACAATGCAGTATTCCTATCAACAAAAAGAGCCTAAGTCGTTTGTGTCTCAATACATCAAACTAGGCTGCGAAATGCTTGTGTAATCATAAACGGGTATGCATAATAAGAGTAATTGGTTTAATATACTTAATGTCGACTATGACTGATAAAGTCTAGCTAGAGTCAATGATACGAGATACTGGTGCGCATGGCATGCCGCATAGCCTAGTGCAAATCTCAAGTCTGTGCGTCAAATATTACGTTATAGGGAAGGGTAGCTCTCTTGAGAAACCTTAATACCGAAGTATTAAGCGTTCTTCTGGCGTACCTCAAAGACAAACAACGAGCTTAGAACAGTGCAGAATGGTATAGGCAAAAAGCCCTGATTCGTGCATGCTGTACTCTCAATGGAACACAGACTAGAATTTACCCAATGAACTCCAGTTCTCAGGTATGTCGTGCAGCTTTTAACTAAAGCCAGCACTCATCGGAAACAATACCTTATAGTATCAGACTCCTAGTCTAGCATTATCTAATCTAGCAGCACACTAATAATTATAGGAAGCGGTACTGAACAATATGAATGCCAACCAATGCTTCGTGATCAACTTATCTTAACAACTAAACATACATGGGTTATATAAGACCTTAACGCACAATACAACTGGCCAGCATGAAGCTGATTATGCAGAGTTAACCAGAGAGGGTATAATATTAATAAAAGTTGGTGAAAGATATGGAAAATGAGAGAGATAGGCAGAGGAAAAGGTTCTCAGGTGAAGAGGGGGACATGTATCAAAGGGATAAGAGGGATGCGTTCAAGAAACCAGATCTGAGGGAGAGAGTGGCCAGAGAGCAGTATATATACTAGCACTAGTTCGAACCGCGTGGGAAAGCGGTAACAAGTCCTCTAGCCAATGCTAAAGAAGCTAGCTAAACATGACGTCACCAAGCATGGTAAAAAACTCCTTCAACGAATCCCCACGAGGCCAGCCAGCTATGACGTCATCGAGTATAGCAAAACACTGCGTGCCTCCCCACACTCTGTTCTACTCTCTCCCTCTCTCTCTCTCTCAAATCCTATCATTACTACTTAATGATAACACATATACTTTGCAATTAACCCTCTCACATCCTGACGCAATTTTTGAGCCTATTAGGGATACTTTAAATCCTTTGTTACCTCAGGGGTATCTATAAACCTTTAGTTTGTTTACTTCAACCTCTGCAGTTGTCTTTGAGTTAGCTGTGGGCAGAAAACTAATTTTGGAGAGGTAATTATAGCAGTGAGAGTAATCTATTTCTTATTGCTAATCTGGCAACCTCTGCGTCCTATGGTCGGGAGAGGGTTAAATATATAAAGCCTTGACATGGGTGAAAACAAAGAGCCTTTCTGGACTGCCCATGACACAAGCTTTCATATGAAATAAAGCACACAATACATCAACTGTAGCCACATCCACTGCCCTGGCGATCCTAGCGAGTCACTGTAGGACAAGCCATGCGGCTCTAACGGAGTGGTTAACGTCACACCCCCCCCAAGATTTTTCTCAGAGGCCCAAGGCTCACAAAAATCTGATTGTTAGAACCCATGCTATATCTCTACTTCCCATCACCCAGCGGCAGTAAAATATCTGGCACAGTTCTCAACAAAACATTTTTACAAAATGATAACCCTCCCCAACACAATAGGTTAAATCATATGTAGTTATGCTCCTCAAGAGCGAGCTTCTCTAGCCCAGCATTCTGAGAGGAGTGCAACTCAGAATTACTGCTATAACATACTGACAAAATTCAACTATCAAAGAAAGAGTTTTTTATTTGATTTTTATGTTTTTTAATTTGTTTATTTCGGCTGCACTATAGGGGCAAGCCTAGTTTTTTCTTCTATACCAAACGCTCAACTCCTGCTTTACGACCCAATACGCTGGGCTACAACCGCGAGCCAACAAGCACCAAGCGCAAAATACTATTCAAACTAAAGCAGGAGGCTACCCGTGTGTCAATCTACCCAGGATCATATACCCTTGAAAGACAATCTGCAACCACGTTGTCACAACCGGCAATATGGCGTATATCCAGGTTATAAACCAATAACCTTAGTGACCACCTGGTCAACCTCATATTCCGATTGTGAAACTGGTCCAAGAACTTGAGAGGGTGATGATCTGGGTAAACTACAATGACCGGACCATAGGCTGGAACATAGACCTCGAAATGCCCCAGCGCAAGCAGCTCCTCCTCGACAACAGAGCAGCTCCCCTGGGCCGAATTGTACTTCTCCGAGCAGAAACTAACAGGATGGTCCAGCCCATCATCGTCCTTTTTCACAAGGACGGCACCAGCCCCCACACCACTAGCATCCGTTGCTAGTTGGAAAGGTAGGCTAAAGTCAGGGGCCCTGAGGATCGGGTGAGTGCACAACAGGTGTTTTACTACTCCAAACGCCCTCTCACACTCAGGCGCCCATTTGACTTTCTTATCCTTCCAGTTATCCTCCACCTGAGCTTGACTGTCCCGTTCTCCTTCTTCACCTTGACTGCTAAATGTCATCACAGGCACAGTGAGAGGCTCAGGGGGGTGCCTCACATACTCCTTCATGAGATTAACGTGACATAACTGATTGCGCATACGTCTGTCTGGAGCGGCCACCCAGCAATCCAGGTCCGATAGTCTCTCAACCACCCTATAAGGACCAGTGTACTTCGCGGATAAGGGATGACCTACAAGGGGCAGCAGAATCAACACCCCCTGACCCACGCGAAACTCCCTGAGTTTAACCTTGAGGTCGTACCTGTCCTTCATGAGGGCCTGAGAGCTAGTCGAATTACGGCCAGCCAACTCCAGACTGCGCAACATCCGTTCTCGACTGTCGAGGACAACTTGAGCCTAGAACAAAGTTTTTCTGCGCCCTCCCATATTTCTTCAACCATATGGAGAGGCCCTCTGACACGGTGTCCAAAGACGAGCTCACTAGGGCCGAATCCCAAACCTTCCCTAGGTACCTCCCGTGCAACAAATAAAACATATGGCAGGCCAAGATCCAAACCTTTCCCACTCTCAAAGCAACAACAACGAAGCACAGACTTTAAGGCCGAGTGCCATCGCTCTAACACACCCTGGCTCTCCGGATGATACGCAGATGACACAACCGTAACAATCCCATGCTGCTGCACTGCTTGAACAGAGAGGTTAGAAGTGAAGTTGGATCCTTGGTCTGACTGAATCCCCTGCGGGTAACCATACCGGGAAAAATACACTAGCAAGCTTCGGACCACCGTCTTCGCTGGCCCATTTCTCAAAGGGTACGTGTCAGGATACCTTGTTGCTACATCTCCCAACTGTGCATCACTGTCCTCCTTCAACTCGACAGCACCGGTACCACATTCAAGAACCTCCGGGTCTTCTAAGTGCAATTTATGAATGTCCGAAGGAGCAAGCTTATCTAAGTGTTTGCGACACAACTCATGCCCCCCTCCTACATTGAATTTAGCCTCCCGTTGCTCTCTCTCTGTGTATCGTTGCTGTCTTTTCGTCTTTTTAAGCCCATCCTCTGCCTTCTTACTAACAGTTAATGGGTCTTCTCCAGACTCGAAAATCGGTCCTAATAATGAGTCCCCGAGAATGTCCGCTGATACTAAACTCTCAACCGCATCAACTTCCAACCCCTTCTCGGTACATTTCCTCCACTTGTCTAAAGACTGTTGACCAGAATGTGACTCCCTGGATGCAAGAGATCTGGTGACAACACACGCCATAGGTTGCACCGGACACTTCTCAACCCACTCCTGCTCCTCCCTACTCACGTCGGCCGGCTTCTCGGCAACGACCAAGGGTGGAGCCTCAGAAGTAGGCCCCGCAAAGTCGTTGCCGAGAAGGAGGTCGACGCCCCCAACAGGCAACTTCTCCACAATTCCTACATCCAGGTCACGAGTCACACCATCAACTTCCATCTTCATTCTTACAAGCGGGTATGACCTTTTTGCATTAACTCCCTGAACCACAACCACCCGCGCCGTATTTACAGGTTTACCAGTGAAATTCCTCAACAATGTTTGCGATGCCCCAGTGTCACGCAAAATTCTCACCTCATGTCTTCTACCCCCCCACTCCCCACAACCGAGTCCCCTGTGGTCACTAAAGGCATCACAGACAGGGAATAAGCCTTCCGGATCCTTCTGCACTGGCAGTGTATTTACCTCGGAAGAATTGCCTCTAACAAACTCCGATGTCCTCTTCAACACTCCAATGCCGTGAGCAAAAGACACGGCTGCCGGAGGAGGTCGACTAGGGCACTCATTTGCCTTATGACCCTCCTGGTGGCACTTAAAACACATAAATTTCGGTTTCGGCTTATACTGTGATGTAAAAAGCCCCTGACTTTTCTCATACGGCGTGGTGTTAGGTTTGGATTCAGTTTTAGTTTCATTGCTCTTTTGTTTAAATGTGTCATTGCTACGGGGAGGGGGAGGATAACGGTCCCTAGCACTTGCATCGTACTTCTGTGAGGACCCGCAACCCCGAATCAACGACAGCCGTCGATCAGCCATTTCTGCTGCTTCGACTAGAGTTCTTGGGTTTTTCTCCTTTAAGTTCAAAGTTAGATCACCGCCTGTGCTCTTAAAGAACTGCTCCAACATCATTAACTGCTTAACTCCATCAAATGTTGTTACCTTCTCAGATCGGAGCCAGTTCCCCATAGCATCGGACAAGTCCCGGGCGTGTTCCAAAAAAGGTGCCATCTCTTCCCTTAGTTACACCCCGGAACTTCAAACGGTACGTTTCTGGTTGCAGTTCGTAAGCCCTCAGGACAGCCTCCTTGAGATCCTCATACACAATACATGACTCCAAAGGTAACGCATCGTAGGTTTTAAGGGGACCGACCGGTTAATTTAGGCTTAAAAATATCGAAATCCTGAAAATACCAATAGGTGTTTACTCAACAAGAGTCAACATCCCTTCATAAGCCAGTGAAATGTTATTAGTGAAAACCCATTGGAAATAGTATTTTTTTATTTTTTCCAAACTTTTCCTGTAATTCTAAAAACGTTATATAGCGAACTTTGAAATTAACATGCTCAGTAACTACTGGTCGTACGAGGAGCATACCTATATAAATCGAAAGAGCGTAAGCTACTCTACCACCTACCATACGCTTTATCTTCTACTTTGCCATGTTCCCGCATAAAATATTGTAAATCTAAAAAACAAAAGTAAAAATGTTCACCTAATGACCTTAGACTTTCACCTGTTTTTCTCAGAACCTATATTGCCGCACTATCGGATGTTATTTTACAGTTATTATTGGACCTATAGGAATGGTGTATATACCATTGGAAAGGTAATTAAAAACACTAAAAGGCCTATCAACCAAATTTACTCTAATAATTTAAAAAAATTCACAATATGTCGTCAAAGTTGTAATTTTCTATAAACATATTCGCCTGAATCCGTCATCACCTAAATCGAACACATACTCAAAATATATAAAATGTGTTTTATAGAAACTATAGATACACCTTTTGTGAGTTGTTTGATCACATAAAACATGTGCTATGGGGATTTCTGTAGGAGTTTATCATTTTCTGCAGTACTATGATTTTCATTTTTTTTTACCTAAATTGCAAGAAAAAAGCATAAATAAAAAAAAAACACAAAATTGATCTAGTTTTATGGTCATATACACCTGTGCCAAATTTCATTTAAATTGATAGTAAGACCTGGAGTTTGTAATTAACCGGTCGGTCCCCTTAAGACCCTTGCCTATTAATCTAGAGGATACAAGTGCTGCCCATTTATTCTCTGGCCACTGGTGTTCCTGGCACTTCTTCTCAAAGCGTGCACAAAATTCTGTTACACCACTCTCAACAAACACCGGAACCAGTTTCAATAAGTGCGAGAGAGATTGATCATGAGCACGGTTACCAGCCCCAAGTCGCTGTCCTGTTGCCTCTACCTGCGACTTCTCTACGTCCATGTCGGCACAGTACCTAGTCGACTCTAAATCAGCTTGGATTTTTGCTAGCTTGGCTCTCTCCTCTATCTTGCCTAATTCTAATTGCTGCTGAAGCTCACATGCCCTTTGTTGCTGTTGAAGCTGACATTTTCTCTCCTCGATCTTAGCTAATTCGAGCTGAAGCAATAATTCTGGAGTTAACCCTGGAGGAGGTGAAGGTGCTACAATGTTTGAAATTACCGGTGGTCCTCCCAGGGGCAACCCACCCTGCCAGTCACCACCCAACTGTGGAAACGTACCCGGGGTCGGCAAACTACTGGGATGGCTGGGAGTCGAGTGTAGGGGAAGCATGGCCGAAGGGCTCTGAGCACACAACCCATCTCGCTCACCAGTCACCCTGCCCAGTACACACGTTAGCAAGTTATCCCTGGTCATGCTGCTAGTACCCGCATGACCGATAGCTGTGGCCAGGCATTGAAGACCGTACCGATCCATACCCTCCAACCGCTCGGCAGTAACAGGCCATTGCAAAAATATCCTAGCATCCTCCTCACAGTTCACCTGATTAACCCTTTCATCATACTGCTGTTCCTCAGTTTCGACATTACGTACTGTGTCTCCATTCTCCTCTGATCCGGTATAAGACATGATGCTCACAAAAATTTCCCACCTCAATATTCAGAAAAGAAGCACCCCAAACTCTTATACCTCAATATACACAAACAAATTCTCGGAAATACTCAAGGGCTATACTATGTTGCAAAAAAAAAAAATCTTGCTGATCCCTGCAAAATATTCCCCAAAACAACAAATGTTCCCTGCTAATAAATGTAGGTTCACCAAATCCTGGCAAGGTCGCCATTTGTTACGACTGAGGTTTAAATATATCAGGGCTCTTATTCATTGGACTAGTAATGACATAAATGCTACAACGGAAAGCGCTAGATCCAACCTCTGATGTATATTCCCAGTGAACAAAGAACACAAATACTCTATATGCAATAATATAATAGTTCTATATGCAATAATAGGTTATCAAACTCTCAATAAATGTGCGTCTACTCTAGGCTTAATGTTATGTGAAAACAGCCTATTACTACCTATAACCGAAGGTGCTTGGTTATGGTATGCAAAGTAAGGTGGTAAGAGACGTTACATCTTACGTTACTTTAATCAATAAATGTCAGGCACTCCTGCATGAAAGAAAGTGCACTAAAGTCCTTCAACACCAACAAGGAATCTTCTTTAAATGTTAGATGCTATCAAGATGCTCGAATCGGAAATGGAACCCAAAAAGGCAGGCAGCGGAACAATGCTCGTGCAGGCTATGCACACAAAAAGGCAGGATATATAATGCAGTCGGAGCCAAGAATATCCTAAACGCTACAACAATAATAATAATTGCCACGACAATGCAGTATTCCTATCAACAAAAAGAGCCTAAGTCGTTTGTGTCTCAATACATCAAACTAGGCTGCGAAATGCTTGTGTAATCATAAACGGGTATGCATAATAAGAGTAATTGGTTTAATATACTTAATGTCTACTATGACTGATAAAGTCTAGCTAGAGTCAATGATACGAGATGCTGGTGCGCATGGCATGCCGCATAGCCTAGTGCAAATCTCAAGTCTGTGCGTCAAATATTACGTTATAGGGAAGGGTAGCTCTCTTGAGAAACCTTAACCCGCAGAGACCCAGCGTCGCACGTGTTGCGTCGGCAGTCTTTGATCACCAACTCCCAGCGACGCATCACGTGCGTCCGACATATAAAAAACACTTACGTGGCTCGTAAGGTAGGAAATGGCGGGAGAATAGGAGGGGGCGGTACCGTAGTGTGTGGGGGAGCCGGGCCAGTAGGTGTGAGCGGGCCGAGACAGCCGCGCGGCTGGTGGTGGTGGGCTTAGTGGGGATAGTTTACACCCCTAGTTTACCGCCACTTTGAACCTTCATTACTCCGGTCGTATGGGAGCTAGAGGCTTGAGATTTATGTGAGATACTCCTTAGGATGTATGCCGTACAATGCCATACTCAGTTTTTACCCTAGTGCTCCCGGGCGGGTGGTCATGCGGGGGAGACGAACTATTGAAACCCCCCCCCCCCGCCCCCCAAATGACCGAAATGAGTTTTTTTTATTTGTGTGTTCATTTCTCACCATTCTCTTCCATTTTGGCTCAACAAATTTTTTTGAAGCTCCCCCCCCCCCAACCCCCCACCGGCCCCCCCCCCCAAAAAAAAATGTCAGAGGTGATTTTTTTTTGTTTTTTTTTCATTTCTCATCCTTGTCTTCCATTTTAGCAAACAAAAAAAATAAGTGAAAATGGCTTGGGACTGGGGTGAACAAAATATTATAACTAGCCGGGGCTCAACGGGTTAATACCGAAGTATTAAGCGTTCTCCTGGCGTACCTCAAAGACAAACAACGAGCTTAGAACAGTGTAGAATGGTATAGGCAAAAAGCCCTGATTCATGCATGCTCTACTCTCAATGGCACACAGACTAGAATTTACCCAATGAACTCCAGTTCTCAGGTATGTCGTGCAGCTTTTAACTAAAGCCAGCACTCATCGGAAACAATACCTTATAGTATCAGACTCCTAGTCTAGCATTATCTAATCTAGCAGCACACTAATAATTATAGGAAGGGGTACTGAACAATATGAATGTCAACCAATGCTCGTGATCAACTTATCTTAACAACTAAACATACATGGGTTATATAAGACCTTAACGCACAATACAACTGGCCAGCATGAAGCTGATTATGCAGAGTTAACCAGAGGGGGTATAATATTAATAAAAGGTGGTGAAAGATATTGAAAATGAGAGAGATAGGCAGAGAAAAAGGTTCTCAGGTGCAGGGAGGGTGACAGGTATCAAAGGGATAAGAGGAATGCATTCTAGAAACCAGATCTGAGGGAGAGAGTGGCCAGAGAGCAGCATATATACTAGCACTAGTTCAAACCGCGTGGAAAAGGGGTAACAAGTCCTCTAGCCAATGCTAAAGAAGCTAGCTAAACATGACGTCACCAAGCATGGTAAAAAACTCCTTCAACGAATCCCCACGAGGCCAGCCAGCTATGACGTCATCGAGTATAGCAAAACACTGCGTGCCTCCCCACACTCTGTTCTACTCTCTCTCTCTCTCTCAAATCCTATCATTACTACTTAATGATAAAACATATACTTTGCAATTAAATATATAAAGCCTTGACATGGGTGAAAACAAAGAGCCTTTCTGGACTGCCCATGACACGAGCTTTCATATGAAATAAAGCACAAACAATACATCAACTTTAGCCACATCCACTGCCCTGGCGTTCCTAGCGAGTCACTGTAGGACAAGCCATGCGGTTCTAACGGAGTGGTTAACGTCACACTGCGCTCCCATTGGCCATTGGGAATAAGCTCCGGTGGCCAGCTACGCTCCCATTGGCCATTGGACATAGGCCCCAGGGGGCCAGCTGCGCTCCCATTGGCTGTTGGAAATAGGCCCCGGGGGCTAGCTGCGCTCACATTGGCCGTTGGATATAGGCTGCTGGGGCCAGCTGCTCTCCCATTGGCCTTTGGAAATAGGCCCTGGGGAATAGCTGCGCTCCCATTGGCCAAAGGAAATAGGCCCCGGCGGTTAGCTGCACTCCCATTGGCTGTTAGAAACATGCCCCGGGGGCTAGCTGCACTCCCGTTGGCAGGTGAAAGTAAGCTACGGGGGCTAGCTGTGCTCCGATTGGGCGTTGGTAATAGGTCCCGGGGGTAGCGGCGCTACCATTGGCAGTTGGAAACAGGCCCTTGGGCAAGCTGCTCTCTCATTGGCCGTTGGATATAGGCCCCGGGGGTTGCTATGCTCCCATTGGCCATTGGAAACAGGCCTCGGGGGCTAGCTGCGCTCCCATTGGCCGTTGGAAATAGGGCCCGGGGGCCAGCTGCCCTCCCATTGGCTGTTGGAAATAGGCCCCTGGGGCTAGCTGCGCTCACATTGGATAATGGAGATAAGCACCGGGTGCCAGTTGCGCTCCCATTGGCCGTTGGAAATAGGCCCAGTCGGCTAGCTGCGCTCAATTTGGCCGTTGGAAACAGGCCCCGGGAGCCAGCTGCGATCCCAATGGCCGTTGGAAATAGGCCTCATGGGCCAGCTGTGTTCTTATTGGCCGCTGTAAATAGACCCCGGGGGTTAGCTGCACTCCCATTGGCCAAAGGAAATAGGCCCCGGCGGTTATGCTGCACTCCCATTGGCCGTTGGAAAAAGGCCCCGGGGTCAAGCTGCGTTTCCATTGGCCGTTAACAATAGGACCCGGGGGCTAGCTGCGGTACTGGCCGATGGAAATAGGCCTCAGGGGATAGCTGCGCTACCAATGGCCGTTGGAAATAGGCCCCGGGGGATATCTGCGCTCCCATTGGCCGTTGGAAATAGGCCCCGGGGGATAGCTGCGCTCCCATTGGCCGTTGGAAAGAGGCCCCTTGGGTTGCTCCCATTAGCCTTTAGAAATAGGCCCCGGGGGCTAGCTGTGACCTCATTGGCCGTTGGAAATAGGTCCCGGTGGCTAGCTGTGCTCCCAACAGCTGTTGGAGATTGGCACCGAAGGCCAGCTGCGCTCAAATTGGTCGTTGGAAATAGGAGCCAAGGGATAGCTGCGCTCCCATTGGTTGTTGGAAATATGCCCTGAGGGCTAGCTGTGCTCCTATTGGCCATTGGAAATAGGACCAGAGGGCCAGCTGCACTCCCATTGGCCGTTGGAAAGAGGCCCCGGGGGCCAGCTGCGCTCCCATTGGGCGTTGGAAATAGGCCCCGGGGGATAGCTGCGCTCACATTGGCCAATGGAAATAAGCCCCAGGGGTTAGGTGCGCTCCCATTGACCGTTGGAAATAGGCCCCGGGAGCATGCTTCGCTCCCATTGGCCGTTGGAAATAAGCCCCGGGGGATAGCTGCACTCCCATTGGACGTTGGCAATAGGCCCTGGGTGCTAGCTGCGGTCCCATTGGCCTTGGCAATAGGCCCTGGGGGCTAGATGCACTCCCATTGGCCGTTGGCAATATGCAACGGGGGTTAGCTATGCTCCGATTGGTCGTTGGGAATAGGCCTCGGGGGCCAGGGCCAGGGCCTATTTACATTGGCCAATGGGAGCGCAGCTAGCCCCCGTTGCATATTGCCAACGGCCAATGGGAGCGTATCTAGCTCCCGGTGCCTATTGCCAACGGCCAATGGGAGCGCAGCTATCCCCCGGGGCTTATTTCCAATGGCCAATGGGAGCGAAGCTAGCTCCCGCGGCCTATTTCGAACGGTCAATGGGATCGCAGCTAGCCCCCTAGGCTTATTTCCATTGGTCAATGGGAGCGCAGCGGAGTCTATTTTCAACGGCCATTGGGAGCGCAGCTGGACCCCGGGGCCTATTTTCAACGGCCAATGGGAGCGCAGCTGGCCCCCGTGTCCTATTTGCAATGGCCAATGGGAACGCAGCTATACCCCGGGGCATATTTCCAACGGCCAATTCGAGCGCAGCTGGCCTTCGGGGCCTATTTCCCACGGCCGTTGGGAGCGCAGCTAGCCCCCGGGGCCTATTTCCAAAGGCCAACGGGAGCTCAGCTAGCCCCTGGGGCCTATTTCTAAAAGCAAATGGCATAATTACAACGGCCAATGAGAGCGTATCTACCACCCGGGGCCTATTGCCAACGGCCAATGGGAGCGCAGCTAGCACCTGAGGCCTTTTGCCAACGGTCAATGGGAGCACAGCTAGCCCCAGGTTCTATTTCCAACGGCCAATGGGAGAGCAGCTAGTCACCGGGGCCTATTTCCAACAGCCAATGGGAGTGCAGCTGGCCACCTGGGCCTAGTTCCTACGGCCATTGGGGACTATTCCCAATGGCCAGTGGCAGTGCAGCTAGTCTCCGGGGCATATTTCCAACGGCCAATGAGGGCGCATCTAGCACTTGGGGCCTATTACCAATGGCAGCGCAGCTAGTACCTGGGGCCTATTGCCAACGGCCTATGGGAGCGCAGCTAGCCCCCGGGTCCTATTTCCAACGGCCAATGGGAGCACAGCTAGCCCCCAGGGCCTATTTCCAACAGCCATTGGGAGCGTAGCTGGCCACCGGGGCCTATTTCCAACAGCCAATGGGAGCGCAGCTGGCCCCCGGTGCCTGTTTCCAACTGTCAATGGGAGCGCAGCTAGCCCCCAGTGCATGTTTCCAACGGCTAATGGGAGAGCAGTGAGGTCCCAGGGCCTGTTTCCGACGTCTAATGGGAGCATAGGTTGCCCCCGGGGTCTATTTCCATTGGCCAAATGGAGCGCAACGAATCCACAGGGCCTATTTCCATCAGCCAATGGTGTACAGCTAGCCCCAGGGGCCTGTTTCCAATGGCCAATGGGAGCGCAGCTAGCCCCTGGTGCCTACTTTCAACAGCCAAAGGGAGCGCAGCTATCCCCCTGGGCCTATTACCAACGGCCAGTGGGAGTGCAGCTATCCCCCGGGGCCTGTTTCAAATGGCCAATGGGCCGCAGTTAGCCCCAAGGGGCCTGTTTCAAACTGCCAATGGGAGTGCAGCTATAGCCCCCAGGGCGTGTTTCCAATGGCCAATTAGAGTGCAGCTAACCCTCGGGGCCTGTTTTCAATGGCCAATGGTAGCACAGCTAGCCCCCGGGGCCTGTTTCCAACGGCCAATGGGAGCACAGCTAGCCACTTGGGCCTTTTTCCAACGTCCAATGGGAGCGCAGCTAGCTCCCGGGGCCTGTTTCCAACAGCCAATGGGAGCCCAGCTATGTCCCGTGTCCTGTTTCCAATGGCCAATGGGAGCAAATAAAGGGAATTATATTAAGATTAATCATACGTCTACCAGAGACGCACAAACAAGCAGGTGGGGCAGAAAGTCGAGCACTCTTGGCTCCAATATCTGCCGGCGTTCATGGCCTGGGGCAAAAGATGTCTGGCTCTTACAGTACGCCCTGGACACAATATGTTCCCTGATGTTATCTTACTGCTTAAAGGCCTTCCTATGTACAAATAAATAGTCACATATCCCACTAAAAATTAGTTAACTCGATCCCAGCAGTAATTAGTTTAATTAAGGCAATACATAACACGTGAAGATGTGGACGACGACGACGAAGACGACAAAGATGATGACGAAAACGACGACGAAGAAAACATTGACGCAGGCGACGACGGTGACGAAGAAGATGACGAAGACGACGAAGATGATGACGAAGACGACGACGACGACGAAGACGACTTCGACGACGACGACGAAGACTTCGACGACGACGAAGACTTCGACGACGACGACGAAGAAAAAAATGACGACGATGATGACGACGACAACGACGACGACGAATACGACGAAGATGACGATGAAGACGACGAAGACGACAAAGATGATGACGAAGACGACGACCACGAAAAAATCGACGATGGCGACGAATATGACGACGAAGACAACGAAAAAGATGACGAAGACGGCGACGACGAAAAATCGATGATGGCGACGACGACGACGAAAATGATGACGATGAAGACGACGACAACGACAACGACGAAGATGACGATGAAGACGACGACAACGACGACGACGAAGAAGACGACGAAGATGACGATGAAGACGACGACGACGATGTCGAAGACGACGACCACGAAAAAATCGACGATGGCGACGAATATGACGAAGAAGACAACGAAAACGACGATAAAGAAGAAGACAATGAAAACGACGAAGAAAACTAAAATGATGACGAAGACAGCGACGACGAAAAATCGATGACGGCGATGACGATGACGAAGAGGATGACGAAGACGACGAAAAAATCGACGAAGGTGACGACGATGACGAAGAAGATGACGAAGACGACGACGACTACAAAAAAAAAATTGACGAGGACTACGACAACGAGAAAACAAAAATTGACGAAGACGATGATGACGAGGAAGATGACAACGACGATCATAACGACAACGACAATGAAGACGACGACCAGGATGACGACGAAGACTACGACGACGACGAACACTTCGACGACGTCGAAGACTTCGATGACGACGACAAAGACAAAAATGACGACGATGAAGACGACGACAACGACGACGACGAAGATGACGATGAAGACGACGACGACGACGAAGACGACAGAGATGATTACGAAGACGACGACCACGAAAAAATCGACGAAAGCGATGAAGATGACGAAGAAGACAACGAAAACGACAATGAAGAAGAAGACAACGAAAACAAGGAAGACTACGGATATGATGACGAAGACGATGACGACGAAAAAACGACGAAGGCGATGACGATGACGACAATTATGACGAAGACGATGACGACGAAAAAATCGACGAAGGTGACGACGATGACAAAGACGACGACGACCTCAAAATGTTTGTTTGCGAGGACTACGACGGCAAAAACATTTTTTTTTTTACTAAGACGATGACGACGACGAAGATGACAACGACGATGATAACGACAACGACGATGAAGACGACGACCAAGTCGATGACGACGACGACAACGAAGATTTTGACGACGGCGAAGATTTCGACGACGAAGACGAAGAAAAAAATGACGACGATGATGACGACGACAACGACGACGACGAATACGACGAAGATGACGACGACGACGAAGACGACAAAGATGATGACGAAGTCGACGACCATGAAAAAATCGACGAAGGCGACGAAGATGACGAAGAAGACAACAAAAACAAAGATGAAGAAGAAGACAACGAAAACGACGAAGACGACGAAGATGATGCCGAAGACGAGGACAACGACGAAAAATCGACAAAGACGATGATGATGACGAAAATCATGGCGAAGACGAAGACAACTTCGACGACGACGAAAACTTCGACGAC
The DNA here is from genome assembly GCA_032716605.1 of Paralithodes platypus. Taxonomy (NCBI): domain Eukaryota; kingdom Metazoa; phylum Arthropoda; class Malacostraca; order Decapoda; family Lithodidae; genus Paralithodes; species Paralithodes platypus. Next base: position 51,245,231 of record CM064548.1, read on the forward strand.
GACGACGAAGACGAAAATGACGACGTCGACGAAGACGAAAATGACGACAATGAAGACGACAGCAACGACGACGACGAAGATGACGATGAAGACGACGACAACGACGACGACGAAAACGACGACGACGAAGACGACGACGACGACGAAGATGGCGAAGACGATGTCGAAGACGACGACCACGAAAAAATCGACGTTGGCGACGAATATGACGAAGAAGACAACGAAAACGACGATAAAGAAGAAGACAACGAAAATGACGAAGACAACGAAAATGATGACGAAGACAGCGACGACGACAAATGGATGATGGCGATGACGATGACGAAGATGATGAAGAAGACGACGACGACCTAAAAAATCGACGAATGTGACGACGATGACGAAGAAGATGACGAAGACGACGACGACTAAAAAAAATAAATTGCCGAGGAGTACAACAACGAGAAACCAAAAATTGACTAAGACGATGACGACGACGAAGATGACAATGACGATCATAATGACAACGACAATGAAGACGACGACCACGACGACGACCAGGACTACGACGACGACGAAGACTTTGACGATGACGACGACGAAGACAAAAATGACAACGATGAAGACAACGACAACGACGACGACGAAGATGACGATGAAGATGACGACGACGACGAAGACGACAAAGGTGATTACGAAGACGACGACCATGAAAAAAATGACGAAGGCGATGAAGATGACGAAGAAGACAACAAAAACGACGATGAAGAAGAAGACAACGAAAACAAGGAAGACTACGGAGATGATGACGAAGACGACGACGACGAAAAATCGACGAAGGCGATGATGATGACGAAAATGATGACGAAGACGACGACGACGAAAAAATCGACGAAGGTGACGAAGACGACGACGACTACAAACATTTTTTTACCGAGGACTACGACAGCGATTTTTTTTTTTTTTAACTAAGATGATGACGACGACAAAGATGACAACGGCGATGATAACGACAACGACGATGAAGACGACGACCAAGTCGATGACGACGACGACAAGGAAGACTTTGACGACGACGAAGACAAAAATGACGACGATGAAGATGACGACAACGATGACGACGATGACGACTAAGATGGCGAAGACGAAGACTTCGACGACGACAATGACAATGACGACGACGACAACGACGACGACGAAGATGACGATGAAGACGACGATGAAGACGACAAAGATGATGATGAAGACAACGACAACGAAAAAATTGACGAAGGCGACGACGATGACGAAGAAGATGACGAAGATGATGGCAAAGACGACGATGACGACGAAGACGACTTCGACGACGAAGACTTTGACGAAGACGAAGACTTCGACGACGAAGAAGTCTTCGACGACGACGAAAATGACGACGACGATGAAGACGACGACAACGACGACGATGAAGACAACGACAACAATGACGATGAAGACGACGAAGATGAGTATGAAGACGACGACGATGATAAAATCGACATAAGGCGATGATGATGATGAACATGATGATGAAGACGACGACGACGAAAATGTTGAAGAAGGCTACGATGATGAAGACGAAGACGACAACAAAATTGACAAAGACGACGACGACATAAACTTTTTTACGAAGACGACGACGACGACTAAGATTGCGAAGACGACGACGACGACGAAGACTATGACAACGACGAAGACGACTTCAAAGACGACGAAAGCTTTGAAGACGACGAAGGCTTCGACGACGACGAAGGCTTCGACGACGACGAAGGCTTCGACGACGACGAAGGCTTCGACGACGACGAAGGCTTCGACAACGACGACGACGAAGAGTTCGACGACGACGAAGACTTCGAAGACTTCGACGACGACGAAGAGTTCGACGACGACGAAAACTTCGACAACGGCGACGAAGACGAAAATGACGACGATGAAGACGACGACAACAACGACGACGATGACGATGAAGACGACGACGGCGAGGAAGATGACAAAGACGATGATGAAGACGACGACAACGGAAAAATCGACGATGGCACACGAATATGACGAAGAAGACAACAACAACGACAATTAAGAAGAAGACAACGAAAACGACGAAGACAACGAAGATGATGACGAAGACGACGACGAAGAAACATCAACGAAGGCAATGACGATGACGAAGATGATGACGAAGACGACGACGACGAAAAAATCAACGAAGGTGATGAAGAAGATGACGAAGACGACGACGACTATAACAAAAAATTGACAAGGACTACGCCGACGAGAAAAGTAAAAAATATTACTAAGACGATGACGACGACGAAGATGACAACGACGATGACAACGACGATGATAACGACAACGACGATGAAGAAGACGACCAAGACGACGACGACGACGAAGACTACGACGACGACGAAGACTTCGACGACGACGAAGACTTCGATGATGACGAAGACGGCGACGACGAAAAAGTCAACGAAGGCGATGACGATGACAAAGATGATGACGAAGACGAAAAAATCGCCGAAGGTGATGACGATGACGAAGAAGATGACGAAGACGACGACGACTACAAAAACATAATTGACGAGGACTACGACGACGATTTTTTTTTTTTTACTAAGACGATGACGAAGACGAAGATGACAATGACGATGATAACGACAACGACGATGAAGACGACGACCAAGACGACGGCGACTACCAAGACTACGAAGACAAAGAAGACTTCGACGACGACTAAGATTTCGACGACGTCGAAGACTTCGACGACGACGACGAAGAAAAAATGACGACGATGATGACAACGACAACGACGACGACGAATACGACGAAGATGACGATGACGACGAAGACGACAAAGATGATGACGAAGTCGACGACCACGAAAAAATCAACGAAGGCGACGAAGATGATGAAGAAGACATCGAAAACAACGATGAAGAAGAAGACGACGAAGATGATGCCGAAGACGAGGACAACGACGAAAAATAGACAAAAGCGATGATGATGACGGAAATCATGGCGAAGACGACGACGACTTCGTCGACGACAAAAACTTAGACGACGACGACGAAGACAAAAATTACGACGATGAAGACGACGGCAACAACGACGACGAAGATGACGATGAAGACGACGACAACGACGACAACGATGACGACGAAGATGATGATGAAAACGACGACGACGAAGATGACGAAGACGATGTCGAAGACGACGACCACGAAAAAAACGACGATGGTGACGAATATGACGAAGAAGACGATAAAGAATTCAAGAAGACAACGAAAACGACGAAGACAACGAAAATGATGACGAAGACGGCGACGACGAAAAATCGATGATGGCGATGACGAAGATGATGACGAAGACGACGACGACGAAAGTGACGACGATGACGAAGACGACGACGACTACAAAAAATAAATTGACGAGGACTACGACAACGAGAAAAACAAAATTGACTAAGACGATAACGACGACGAAGATGACAACGACGATCATAATGGCAACGACAATGAAGACGACGACCACGACCACGACGAAGACTACGACGACGACGAAGACTTCGATGACGACGAAGACTTCGACGACGACGACGAAGACAAAAATTACGACGATGAAGACGACGACAACGATGACGACGAAGATGACGATGAAGATGGCGACGACGACGAAGACGACAAAGATGATTATGAAGACGACGACCACGAAAAAATCGACGAAGGAGATGAAGATGACGAAGAAGACAACGAAAACGACGATGATGAAGAAGACAACGAAACAAGGAAGACAACAGAGATGATGACGAAGACGACGACGAAGAAAATCAACGAAGGCGATGACGATGACGAAAATGATGACGAAGACGAAAAAATAGACGAAGGTGACGAAGACGATGACGACTACAAACACTTTTTTTACCGAGGACTACGACGGCGATTTTTTTTTTGTTTTACTAAGGCGATGACGACAACGAAGATGACAACGACGATGATAACGACAACGACGATGAAGACGACGACCAAGTCGATAACGACGACGACAACGAAGACTTTGACGACGGCGAAGACTTCGACGACGACGAAGAAGACAAAAATGACGACGATGAAGACGACGACAACGATGACGAAGAAAACGAGGAAGATGACGATGAAGACGACGACGACGACGAAGACGACAAAGATGATGACGAAGACGACGACCACAAACAAAATCGACGAAGGCGACGAAGATGACGAAGAAGACAACGAAAACGACGATGAAGAAGACAACGAAAACGACGAAGATTATGACGAAGACGACGACAACGAATAATCGACGAAGGCGATGACGATGACGAAGGTGACGAAGACGACGATGACTAAACATTATTATGAGGACTACGACGACCAAAAAAAACAAAACAATTTACTAAGACGATGACGACGATGAAGATGACAACGACGATGATAACGACAACGACGATGAAGACGACGACGAAGACGACGATGAAGACGAGGAGGACGACGACGAAGACGACAAAGATGATGACGAAGACAATGACAACGAAAAAATTGACGAAGGTGACGACGATGACGAAGAAGACGACGAAGATGATGGCGAAGACGACGATGACGACGAAGACGACTTCGACGACGAAGACTTTGACGACGACGAAGACTTCGACGACGACGAAGACTTCGACGACGACGAAGACTTCGATGACGAAGAAGTCTTCGACGACGACGAAAATGACGACGACGATGAAGACGACGACAACGAAGACGATGAAGACAACGAAAACAACGACGACAAAAACGACTATGAAGACGACGACGACGATAAAATCGACATAAGGCGATGATGATGATGAAGATGATGACGAAGACGACGACGACGAAAATGTTGAAGAAGGCTACGATGATGACGACGAAGACGAGGACGACGAATATAAAATTGACGAAGACGACGACGACATAATTTTTTTTACGAAGACGACGCGACGACTACGATGGCGAAGACGACGACGACGACGAAGACTATGACAACGACGAAGACTACTTCGAAGATGACGAAAGCTTCGAAGACGACGAAGGCTTCGACGACGACGAAGGCTTCGACGATGACGAAGGCTTCGACGACGACGAAGGCTTCGACGACAACGAAGGCTTCGACAACGACGAAGGGTTCGACGATGACGAAGACTTCGACAACGACGACGACGAAGATTTCGACGACGACGACGAAGACGAAAATGACGACGATGAAGACGACGACAACGACGACGACGAAGACGATGAAGACGACGACGGCGAGGAAGATGACAAAGACGATGACGAAGACGACGACCACGAAAAAATCGACGATGGCGACGAATATGACGAAGAAGACAACAAAAACGACGATTAAGAAGAAGACAACGAAAACGACGAACACAACGAAGATGATGACCAAGACGACGACGAAGAAACATCGACGAAGGCGATGACGATGACGAAGATGATGACGAAGACGACGACGACGAAAAAATCGACGAAGGTGACGATGATGACGAAGAAGATGACGAAGACGACGACGACTACAAAACAAAAATTGACAAGGACTACGACGACGAGAAAAGAAAAAAAATGACTAAGACGATGATGACGACAAAGATGAGAACGACGATGAAGACGACGACCAAGACGACGACGACGAAGACTACGACGACGATGAAGACGACGACAACGACGTCGACGAAGACGACGATGAAGACGAGGAGGACGACGACGAAGACGACAAAGATGATGACGAAGACAATGACAACGAAAAAATTGACGAAGGCGACGACGATGACGAAGAAGACGACGAAGATGATGGCGAAGACGACGATGACGACGAAGACGACTTTGACGACGAAGACTTTGACGACGACGAAGACTTCGACGACGACGAAGACTTCGATGACGAAGAAGTCTTCGACGACGACGAAAATGACGACGACGATGAAGACGACGACAACGAAGACGATGAAGACAACGAAAACAACGACGACAAAAACGACTATGAAGACGACGACGACGATAAAATCGACATAAGGCGATGATGATGATGAAGATGATGACGAAGACGACGACGACGAAAATGTTGAAGAAGGCTACGATGATGACGACGAAGACGAGGACGACGACAAAAAAATTGACGAAGACGACGACGACATAATTTTTTTTACGAAGACGACGTGACGACTACGATGGCGAAGATGACGACGACGACGAAGACTATGACAACGACGAAGACTACTTCGAAGATGACGAAAGCTTCGAAGACGACGAAGGCTTCGACGACGACGAAGGCTTCGACGATGACGAAGGCTTCGACGACGACGAAGGCTTCGACGACAACGAAGGCTTCGACGACGACGAAGGGTTCGACGATGGCGAAGACTTCGACAACGACGACGACGAAGATTTCGACGACGACGACGAAGACGAAAATGACGACGATGAAGACGACGACAACGACGACGACGAAGACGATGAAGACGACGACGGCGAGGAAGATGACAAAGACAATGACGAAGACGACGACCACGAAAAAATCGACGATGGCGACGAATATGACGAAGAAGACAACAAAAACGACGATTAAGAAGACGACAACGAAACGACGAACACAACGAAGATGATGACCAAGACGACGACGAAGAAACATCGACGAAGGCGATGACGATGACGAAGATGATGACGAAGACGACGACGACGAAAAAATCGACGAAGGTGACGATGATGACGAAGAAGATGACGAAGACGACGACGACTACAAAACAAAAATTGACAAGGACTACGACGACGAGAAAAGAAAAAAATTGACTAAGACGATGACGACGACAAAGATGAGAACGACGATGAAGACGACGACCAAGACGACGACGACGAAGACTACGACGATGACGAAGACTTCGACGACGACGAAGACTTCGACGACAAAAAATCGACGAAGGCGATGACGATGACAAAGATGATGACGAAGACGACGATGACGAAAAAATCGACGAAGGTGACGATGATGACGAAAGAAGATGACGAAGACGACGATGACTACAAAAACATAATTGACGATTCTACGACGACGATTTTTTTATTTTTTACTAAGACGATGACGACGACGAAGATGACAACGACGATGATGACGACAACGGCGATGAACACGACGACCAAGACGACGGCGACTACCAAGACTACGAGGACAAAGAAGACTTCGACGACGATGACGAAGAAAAAATGACGACGATGATGACGACGACAACGACGAATGCGACGAAGATGACGACGACGATGAAGACGACAAAGATGACGACTAAGTTGACGACCACGAAAAAATCAACGAAGGCGATGAAGATGACAAAGAAGACAACGAAAACAACTATGAAGAAGAAGACAACGGAAACGAAAAAAAAACGACGAAGATGATGCCGAAGACGAGGACAACGACGAAAAATCGACAAAGGCGATGATGATGACGAAAATCATGGTGAAGATGACGACGACTTCGACAACAACGAAAACTTTCGACGACGAAGACTTCGACGACGACGACGAAGACAAAAATGACGACGGTGAAGACGACGACAACGACGACGACGAAGATGACGATGAAGACGACGACGACGACGAAGACGACAAAGATGATTACGAAGACGACGACCACGAAAAAATCGACGAAGGCGATGAAGATGACGAAGAAGACAACTTAAATGACGATGAAGAAGAAGACAACGAAAACAAGGAAGACTACGGAGATGATGACGAAGACGACGACGACGAAAAAATCGCCGCAGGTGACGACGATGACGAAGACGACGACGACTACAAACATTTTTTTTTACGAGGACTACGACGGCGATTTTTACTAAGACGATGACAACGATGAAGATGACAACGACGATGATAACGACAACGACGATGAAGACGACGACCAAGTCGATGACGACGACGAAGACTACGACGACGACAAAGACTACGAAAGCTTCGACGACGACGAAGGCTTCGACGACGACGAAGGCTTCGACGACGACGAAGGCTTCGACGACGACGAAGGCTTCGACGACGACGAAGGCTTCGACGACGACGAAGGCTTCGGCGACGACGAAGACTTCGACGACTACGACGACGACGAAGAGTTCGACGACAACGAAGAGTTCGATGACGACGAAGACTTCGACGATCGACGACGACGAAGACTTCGACGACGACGAAGACTTCGACGACGACGAAGACTTCGACGACGACGAAAACTTTGATGACGACGACGAAGACAAAAATGACGACGATGAAGACGACGACAACGATGACGACGAAGACGACGAAAACGACAAAGACGACAAAGATGATGACGAAGACGACGACCACGAAAAAATCGACGAAGGCGACGAAGATGACGAAGAAGACAAAGAAAACGACGATGAAGAAGACAACGAAAACGACAAAGATTATGGCGAAGACGACGACAACGAAAAATCAACGAAGGCGATGACGATGCCGAAGAAGGTGACGAAGACGACGACGACAACAAAAATATTTTTACGAGGACTACGACGACGAAAACAAAAAAATTGACTAAGACGATGACGACGATGAAGATGACAACGACGATGATAACGACGACGATGAAGACGACGACCAAGACGACGATGGCTACGACGACGACGAAGACTTCGACGACGACGAAGACAATGACGACGAAAATGACGACGACGATGAAGACGACGACAACGAAGACGACAAAGATGACGATGAAGACAAGGAGGACGATGACGAAGACGACAAAGATGATGACGAAGACAAAGACAACGAAAAAATTGACGAAGGCGACGACGTGGACAAAGAAGACGACGAAGATGATGGCGAAGACGACCAAGACGACTTCGACGACGAAGACTTTGACGACGACGAAGACTTCGACGACGACGAAGACTTCGACGACGAAGAAGTCTTCGATGACGACAAAAATGACGACGACGATGAAGACGACGACAATGACGACGATGAAGACGACGATGAAGACAACGACAACAACGACGACGAAGACGACTATGAAGATGACGACGACGATAAAATCGACATAAGGCGATGATGATGACGAAGACGACGCCGACGAAAAAGTTGAAGAAGGCTACAATGATAACAACGAAGACGAGGACGACGACAACAAAATTGACGAAGACGATGACGACGACGACATACATTTTTTTACGAAGACGACGATGACGCCTAAGATGGCGAAGACGACGACGACGACGAAGACTAGCTATGACAACGACCACAATGACTTCGAAGATGACGAAAGCTTCGAAGACTACGAAAGCTTCGACGCCGACGAAGGCTTCGACGACGACGAAGGCTTCGGCGACGATGAAGACTTCGACGACGACGACGACGAAGAGTTCGACGACAACGAAGAGTTCGACGACGACGAAGACTTCGACGATGACGACGACGATCGACGACGATGAAGTCTTCGACGACAACGAAGACTTCGACGACGACGAAAATTTCGACGACGACGACGAAGACGAAGATGACGACGATGAAGACGACGACAACGACGACGACAAAGACGACGACAGCGACGAAGATGACAAAGACGATGACGAAGACGACGACCACGAAAAAATCGACGATGGCGACGAATATGACGAAGAAGACAACAAAAATTACGATTAAGAAGAAGAAAACGAAAACGACGAAGACAACGATGATGATGACGAAGACGACGACAAAGAAACATCGACGAAGGCGATGACGATGACGAAGATGATGACGAAGACGACGACGACAAAAAAATCGACGAAGGTGACGAAGAAGATGACGAAAATGATGACGACTACAAAAAAATAATTGACAAGGACTACGACGACGAGAAAAGATTTTTTTTTTACTAAGACGATGACGACGACGAAGATGACAACAACGATGATAACGAGAACGACGATAAAGACGACGACCAAGACGACGAAGACTACGACGACGACGAAGACTTCGACGACGACGAAGACTTCGACGACGACGAAAAATCAACGAAGGCGATGACGATGACAAAGATGATGACGAAGACTAAAAAATCAACGAAGGTGACGGCGATGACGAAGAAGATGACGAAGACGACTACAAAAACATAACTGACGAGGACTACGACGATTTTTTTTTTTTTTTTTTACTAAGACGATGACGACGACGAAGATGACAACGACGACGATAACGACAACGACGATGAAGACGACGATCAAGACGACATCGACTACCAAGACTACGAGGACAAAGAAGACTTCGACGACGACGAAGACTTCGATGACGACGAAGACTTCGACGACGACGTAGACTTCGACGACGACGAAGACAACGAAAATGATGACGAAGACGGCGACGACGAAAAATCGATGATGGCGATGACGATGACGAAGATGATGACGAAGACGACGACGACGAAAAAATCGACGAATGTGACGACGATGACGAAGAAGATGACGAAGACGACGACGACTACAAAAAATAAATTGACTTGGATTACGACAACGAGAAAAAAAAAATTGACTAAGACGATGACGACGACGAAGAAGACAACGACGATCATAACGACAACGAAAATGAAGACGACGACCACGACGACGACGATGACTACGACGACGACGACGACGAAGACTTCGACGACGAAGAAGACAACAGAAACAAGGAAGACTACGGAGATGATGACGGACTTTTCCGTGTGTGTCCTCTCTCGGGAAGGTTGTAGACCGGTATATGTCTCCCTGGCAAGGTGTTGAGTGATTCTGCTGGGTTATTTAAAGCTAGACTAGGGGTAAGGTTACTGTGTCGTTGTCTCCGATGTGTGCAGTGTTAGCTAAGCCCTGCACGACATCGACAGGTACTGTGGGAGCCTAAGTTGTCTTCGGGTGGGTTTACCATGCGAGCACAGCGCTGTGGTGTGAGAGGGCCATAGCCTATCCCTCACAACATAGTGCTGCCTCTTTGTGTTGACTTCTGAGGGATCGCCAGGATAGAACTAGGTACTAGAAACCTAGATTTATCAAGAGAGCATCCCCGTCATATAACGTAATCTTCATTATACCACCTTCAGACAACGTTAGGCTACGAGCCGCATGCTCGCCCATTGTTGCCCTGCCTTGATACCCCAGCTAGACTTTATTAACCGAGCAGACACTGGTTAGAGATAAGCCCCATTATTATATGTATGCCACATTATTATTCACTGCACTTTTGAGCCGAGGTTGTTGTTGAGTTGCACAACCCTAGTAGGCTGTTGCGTTGTGTCACGAAGCATTTCTTTAGTTGTCGAGCATTACTACCATTGCGCAGTCTTTATTATTCGCCTGCCTATTATTACTATATGTCCTAGCATTTATTGTGACCCGTATTCTGCATTATAATTGTTCAAGATTCTTTACGAACATCTTCCCAGCATCAGACTTATTTCAGAAGTTTCCAGTTGATGTTGCAGGACTAGCATTGCACTTTCTTTAATACAGGAGTGCCAGTTATTTGAGTATCTACCGTAACGTTAATTAATCACGTTAACTATCTTTTCTTTGTGTAACCTAATCGAGTAATCTTTTACTGTTTGAGAATAGGCTGTTTCATCGAGCGTCAGCCTAGTGTGTGTGCACCAGTTACCGAGTCATAGGATACCTCGTTGTCCAGTCAGACTCAGGGCGGTAATGGTGTTTTGTTTTCCAGTGTTTAAGGCAGGGGTTGGATCTAGTGTTACCGTTGTTGCATTTTGCCATTATCTAGTCCAATGTTGAAGAGCCCTGTGTCTTTGAGAACCTGGATCGTAACAAATGGCGACCTAGCTCAGGATCTTGTGAACTAAGAGATAATTGCAGGATTGTTGTGGTCATTTGTTTTATTGAGGAATATAGTGGGCACGTTATTTTTTTTTGGCAAAGTAGTATAGCACTTGAGAGTCTTCAGACATTTTTGGCAAGTGAATAGTGCTACATAAGAGTTTGGGGTACTTCTTTTCTGAATATTGTGGTGAGAAATTTTTGTGAGCAACATGTCTTATACCGGATCAGAGGATAATGGAGACACAGTACGTCATGTCGAAACGGAGGAACAGCAGCATGATGAAAGGGTTAATCGGGTGAACTGTGAGGAGGATGCTAGGATATTTTTGCAATGGCCTGTTACTGCCGAGCGGTTGGAGGGTATGGATCGGTACGGTCTTCAATGCCTGGCCACAGCTATCGGTCATGCGGTTACTAGCAGCATGACCAAGGATAACTTGATAACGTGTGTACTGGGCAGGGTGACTGGTGAGCGAGATGGGTTGAGTGCTCAGAGCCCTTCGGCCATGCTTCCCCTACACTCGAGTCCCAGCCATCCCAGAAGTTTGCCGACCCCGGGTACGCTTCCGCAGTTGGGTGGTGACTGGCAGGGTGGGTTGCCCCTGGGGGGACCACCGGTAATTTCAAACATTGTAGCACCTTCACTTCCTCAAGGGTTATCTCCAGAATTATTGCTTCAGCTCGAATTAGCTAAGATCGAAGAGAGAAAGACTATCAGGGCGGGTGAGCAGCAAATAGAATTAGCCAAGATAGAAGAGAGAAAAAGTCAGCAGTCTCAGCACATAGAGCTAGCAAAAATCCAAGCGGATTTAGAGTCGACAAGGTACTGTGCCGACATTGACGTAGAGAAGTCGCGAGTAGAGGCAACGGGACAGCGAATTGGGGCTGGTAACCGTGTTCATGAGCAGTCTCTCTCGCACTTATTGAAACTGGTTCCGGTGTTTGATGAGAGTGGTGTTACAGAATTTTTCGCACGATTTGAGAAGAAGTGCCAGGAACACCAGTGGCCAGAGAATAAATGGGCAGCACTTGTATCCTCTAGATTAATAGGCAAGGGTCTTAAGACCTTAAGAGCGGCCTATGCGGTTTATTTATATGTACCGCCCAGCGGGGTGTTTTTAGCCAAAATAGGGCTGTTTACGTGATCATTTTCATGCCTAAATAAGACCCAGAACGTAAAACAAGTATTTACCCCTGAAAGGGCATAAACAGAGCTTTCGAATGACACCATAACGATCCTTTTATGATGGCTAGTTTTCTTGCAATAACCGTGCAACGCGAGTGCAAAAAGCATGTAATTAGGCACTTTCCCCATACAATTCCTTATATAGCGAGTGAGAGAGGGAGGAGGGAGGTGGGATTCGTGTCAGTAGGTTCGCCGCGGTGGTCTGGAGCAGTCATACGCTCGCTACTCTCCTGCCACCACTTGTCTCTCTCTCTCAGCAACATTACGTGTTGAAATTGCCACTCGACCTATGTCGAGCACCGCCACATAGTCCAGCTTTATTTAACTCGACTTATGTTGCTCGCCGCTAATTAAGGGTTAAAGCCTACGATGCGTTGCCTATAGAGTCTTGTATTATCTATGAGGAACTCCAGGAGGCTGTCCTGAGAGCATACGAACTACAACCAGAGACGTACAGGTTGAAGTTCCGGGGTGTTACCAAGGGTCGGGAGAGCACCTTTTTGGAGCATGCCCGGGAGCTGTCCGATGCTTTTGGGAATTGGCTGAGGTCGGAGAAAGCTACTACGTTTGACGACATTAAACAGTTGGTGCTTTTAGAGCAGTTTTTCAAATGCACGGGCGGCGACCTGACGTTAAACCTTAACCCTTATTTAGCGGCGAGCAACATAAGTCGAGTTAAATAAAGCTGGACTATGTGGCGGCGCTCGACATAGGTCGAGTGGCAATTTCAGCACGTAATGTGGCTGAGAGAGAGAGACAAGTGGTGGCAGGAGACTAGCGAGCGTATGACTGCTCCAGACCACCGCGGCGAACCTACTGACACAAATCTCAGCTCCCTCCTCCCTCTCTCACTCGCTACATACTCAATTATGTACTGAAAGTACCGAATTACCTGCTTTTTGCACTCGCGTTGCACGGTTATTGCAAGAAAACTATCCATCATACAAGGATCGTTATGGTGTCATTCGAAAGCTCTGTTTATGCCCTTTCAGGGATAGGTACTTGTTTTACGTTCTGGGTCTTATTTAGGCATGAAAATGATCACGTAAACAGCCCTATTTTGGCTAAAAACACCCCGCTGTGCGGTACACATAAATAAACCGCATAGGCCGCTCGTAAGGTGTTAAAGAAAAGCAACCAAAAACTCTACAAGAGGCAGCTGAGATGGCTGACCTCCGGCTATCACTAATTCGTGGGTGCGGGTCTGCCCAGCGTAGTGAGGCAGGTAACAAGGGGCGTGACGCCCCACCCCCCCGAGTTAGTGATATACCTTATGCAAACAAGTACAAGAGCCATGATACCAAGACTGACCACAAGACTAGCACCGTCCCATTTAAGAAGGGGCCGGGCCCTTCCCAGTACCAAGGGAAGGGGTGAGAAAAACGGTGGCGGCTTTAGAAAAATTGTTTTGGTGGCCGGGGTTGAAGGGGCAGGTGGTAACCTGGATAGCAAGGTGTCAGATTAGATGTAACACTAGAACCTTGGTCCGATTGCACCTCTTGCGGGTAACCATACCGCGAGCAATACAAGAGCAGGTTCCGAACAACAGCTTTCGCCGTGCCATTTCTCATTGGATATGCATCAGGATAACGAGTGGCCACATCCATGATAGTTACTAGAAATTTATTACCGGCACTAGTAGGGGGTAGGGGTCCGACCATATCAATGATGACCTTACTGAAGGGCGGTCCACTGACAGGAAGGGGGTGCAACGGGGCTCTCGGAATTGTTTGGTTAGGTTTTCCAACCCTCTGGCACGTATGACACCTTGCTATCCAGGTTACCACCTGCCCCTTCAACCCCGGCCACCAAAACAATTTTTCTAAAGCCGCCACCGTTTTTCTCACCCCTAGATGTCCTGCCAGTGGTATGTCATGCGCCAACCTCAGTAGGCTATCCCTGCACTCCCGTGGCACCACCAACTGGTCCACTACTCCGGACCCCTCTTGCCAACTACGTTTAGGGTCTTGAAAACGCCTATAGAGGATGCCTTCTAAATAAAAAAAATCTCCTGGCTGTGCATCGCCATCCTCGTCGAGCTCTTCAGCTCCATTAGTACACGTTTGGAGCTCAGGGTCCTCTAGTTGCAACCGACGTATATCTGAGGGTGCCAAGCGATCTAACTGCTCCCGGAGCAATGCATGACCTTCCCCGATACTGGGCTGCTCCCTCTGTCTCTCTCGATGTACATAACGTTGCTGTCGTGGAGACTCGTCATGCCCAGCCTCGTCACTCTCGATGACAGGCCCAGGGGCTACTCCAGAATTAAGTAATGGTGCTAATACTGAATCACCCAGGAGAGCCGCCGAGTCAAACCTCTTAAAACCAACTCCAGCTTTAGCCTCCTCCTGTTGATCGTTCCTCCGCTGGTCTGAAGACGGAGGACTAGGCTGTGACACTTTAGCTGCCCGAGCTCGGGTGACAACACATGCCATGGGTTGTGTCTGGCACCGCTCGACCCACTCTTGCTCTTCCCTACTCACGTCGGCCGGCCTCTCGGCAACGACTAAGGGTAGAACCTCAGAAGCGGGCATTGCAAAGTCGTTGCCGAGAAGAAGGTCGATGCCCTCCACTGGCAGTTTCTCCACAATCCCGACATCCAATTCACGTGCCACACCATCCACCTCCAACTCCAACCGCACCAGCGGGTATGACCGAGTTGCATTAATACCCTGCACCACCACCACCCGAGCCGCGTTTATAGGGTAGCCAGTCAAGTTTTTCATCAGAGTCTGGGAAGCACCTGTATCACGCAAGACCTCTACTCCATGCTTGCGCCCCGCCCACATCACGCAACCCCGCCCTCTATGGTCGCAAAAAACATCCTGAGCAGGGTTCGAGCCTCCCAGGTGCTTCTGCATTGGCTGTGCCTCAGCCTATGACGAACTGCCCCAGGCAAACTCAGATGACTTCGGAGACACACCAATGTTGAAGGCCAAAGACACAGCTGCTGTAGGTGGTTTGCTAGGACAGACTCTTGCAAAGTGCCCCTTTTTATGACAATGATAACACTCCAACTCCCCTTAGGGCTTCCCTTGGTACTGGGAAAGGCCCGGCCCCTTCTTAAATGGGACGGTGCTAGTCTTGTGGTCAGTCTTGGTATCATGGCTCTTGTACTTGTTTGCATAAGGTATATCACTAACTCGGGGGGGTGGGGCGTCACGCCCCTTGTTACCTGCCTCACTATGCTGGGCAGACCCGCACCGACGAATTAGTGATAGCCGGAGGTCAGCCATCTCAGCTGCCTCCTGTAGAGTTTTTGGTTGCTTTTCTTTAAGGTTTAACGTCAGGTCGCCGCCCGTGCATTTGAAAAACTGCTCTAAAAGCACCAACTGTTTAATGTCGTCAAACGTAGTAGCTTTCTCCGACCTCAGCCAATTCCCAAAAGTATCGGACAGCTCCCGGGCATGCTCCAAAAAGGTGCTCTCCCGACCCTTGGTAACACCCCGGAACTTCAACCTGTATGTCTCTGGTTGTAGTTCGTATGCTCTCAGGACAGCCTCCTGGAGTTCCTCATAGATAATACAAGACTCTATAGGCAACGCATCGTAGGCTTTAAGACCCTTGCCTATTAATCTAGAGGATACAAGTGCTGCCCATTTATTCTCTGGCCACTGGTGTTCCTGGCACTTCTTCTCAAATCGTGCGAAAAATTCTGTAACACCACTCTCATCAAACACCGGAACCAGTTTCAATAAGTGCGAGAGAGACTGCTCATGAACACGGTTACCAGCCCCAATTCGCTGTCCCGTTGCCTCTACTCGCGACTTCTCTACGTCAATTTCGGCACAGTACCTAGTCGACTCTAAATCCGCTTGGATTTTTGCTAGCTCTATGTGCTGAGACTGCTGACTGATAGTTTTTCTCTCTTCTATCTTGGCTAATTCTATTTGCTGCTCACCCGCCCTGATAGTCTTTCTCTCTTCGATCTTAGCTAATTCGAGCTGAAGCAATAATTCTGGAGATAACCCTTGAGGAGGTGAAGGTGCTGCAATGTTTGAAATTACCGGTGGTCCCCCCAGGGGCAACCCACCCTGCCAGTCACCACCCAACTGCGGAAGCGTACCCGGGGTCGGCAAACTACTGGGATGGCTGGGAGTCGAGTGTAGGGGAAGCATGGCCGAAGGGCTCTGAGCACTCAACCCCTCTCGCTCACCAGTCACCCTGCCCAGTACACACGTTATCAAGTTATCCTTGGTCATGCTGCTAGTAACCGCATGACCGATAGCTGTGGCCAGGCATTGAAGACCGTACCGATCCATACCCTCCAACCGCTCGGCAGTAACAGGCCATTGCAAAAATATCCTAGCATCCTCCTCACAGTTCACCCGATTAACCCTTTCATCATGCTGCTGTTCCTCAGTTTCGACATTACGTATTGTGTCTCCATTCTCCTCTGACCCGGTATAAGACATGATGGTCACAAAAATTTCTCACCACAATATTCAGAAAAGAAGTACCCCAAACTCTTATGTAGCACTATTCACTTGCCAAAAATGTCTGAAGACTCTCAAGTGCTATACTACTTTGCCAAAAAAAAATTAACGTGCCCACTATATTCCTCATTAAAACAAATTACCACAACAATCCTGCAATTATCTCTTAGTTCACAAGATCCTGAGCTAGGTCGCCATTTGTTACGATCCAGGTTCTCAAAGACACAGGGCTCTTCAAAATTGGACTAGATAATGGCAAAATGCAACAATGGTAACACTAGATCCAACCTCTGCCTTAAACACTGGAAAACAAAACACCATTACCGCCCTGAGTCGTGCCTGGACAACGAGGTATCCTATGACTCGGTAACTGGTGCACACACACTAGGCTGACGCTCGATGAAACAGCCTATTCTCAAACAGTAAAAGATTACTCGATTAGGTTACACAAAGAAAAGATAGTTAACGTGATTAATTAACGTTACGGTAGATACTCAAATAACTGGCACTCCTGTATTAACCCGTTGAGACCCAGCGACGCACGTGATGCGACGGCACTATTCGACCACCAGCTCCCAGCGACGCATCACGTGCGTCCGGCATATTCAAATCAGTTACGCGGCAGGTATCGTAAGGAAATGCCTAATAATGGTACCGCGTACACTCTAGGGTATTGGAAAGGCGGGACTGGCGGCCGAAACGGGTTGGTGGGTCGTGCGGCTGAACCAGGGTGGATGAGAGGCATGTACTGAACCACCTTTTTTGACCGCAACTTTGGACCTTATTTACTCGGGTCATATTGGTTGTTTTTGCTTGAAAATTGTGTCAGAGCCGTGGGATGTCATTGTCTACACGTATTATTGGTGTACATGAACATAGTCTGAGCGGGTGATGGATAATAAACGGATTTACGTATACCCGCATATTGCCACACGACTTTGGACATGATTTACTCAGGTGGTATGGTAACTATTGGCCTAAAAATGATACAGGGTATTCGATACAATATGGGAAACCAGTGGTTAGCGGGAAAACGAGTTGGTATGGTGAGCGGCTGGATGGTGGGATGGATTAGGGGCGCGTAATTATCCACCTTTTCGCTCCGACTTTGAACCTTAGTTACTCGGGTCGTATGGTCGGGTTTGGCTTGAGATTTGTGTCAGACACAGTTGGATGGTGTATGAGAGCTTTGTATGGGTGTACCTTACCATGCCTAGTATTGCCTAGACGCTACAGGCTGGGTGAGAAAATCCTATATGCGGATATTGGCTCGTTACTTTCAACCTTATTTACTCAGGTTGTATGGTGTGGTTTGGTCTAAAAATGGTATAGGATATGTTTTTGATTTTGGAGCAGCTGTCAAAACGACTTTGGACCTTATTTACTACGTGCATATGGTAGGAAGTACCTGGATGAGTTGTGTATATGATAGACTAATCTATATTTCTGTAGGTGTGACATTCCTTAGTCACGCGACTTTAGACCTTATAATGTCTTGTCCTATGTCATATTGCCTTGAAATTTGTAGTGAAAATTCGTTGGCTGGTAGATATGATAAGACCAAAGGATGCTCTGGGCTTGACCTAGTGCGTGACAAAGGACATTCAGTATACCCGTTGTCTTCCGCGAGTGATCACCATGTCCCAACAACCTCCACGCCGTAACCCATCCCGTGCTAAGGGCCTTACCATTGATGAAGCCCACGAAATCCTATTACAAAGTGACGAGGAAGACTCTGACACCGAATCCTCATGCCTCGATGATTCAGAAGAGGAATATTTCCCGAGTAGGGAGGAATATGCCGCTATGAATCAGGAGGCACCTTACATCCCTATACAAGAACTCCCTCTCAGTTTTGAACAAATGAGGGAGAGGGAGGCTAGAAATTACCATTCCCCCATGTCTCCCAGGACAAGGGATATAGAGGACTCCACAGCAAGTGGGGAACAGGTCGAGCTACAGGAAGAAGTAGACGACCCTATGGCGTTCCTGGACATTCCCCTACACCACAGCCAGCCTACCTCTACGGCCGCGAGTGTGAGAGGCCACGTTCATGCTCTCCCTCCTCGCCGCCTCCCATCACCACCACCACGGAAGCCCTCACCTCTCAAAGCTGTAAAGCCCAAATATTTTTATGGGCTTCGCAGGAGACATGCCGCACCACCATCTAGTGAAGAGGAAGAGGAAGAGGAGATACCCGACACCCCACCAAGGGAAGTGGAAAGACGTCGGATGGTTGCGAGGCGTCTCTTCCCAGTTATGGCAGCCCGGGAAGACGCCGCCGCAGCGGCCAGGGAAGACCCTCGCATCACCACACCACCAGCAGCACCATCACCAGAATACACCCCACCATCACCGGGTTCACTACCCTACACCCCCACCGGAACTCCTAGACGAGTGCCCTACCACACACCAACACCATCACCACCTCCATTCGATTCTCACGCAGAAGTGTCAGCTCCCGGGCGTGGGGTTGTAACTGGGCGTCCAAGACGGGTGGGTAAGGTGACCCTCGTTAGAGCCCCCCCCACTGGCGGTTCGAGAGGGCCAGGAGGGTCCAGGCGGCCGTCAGGAGGCAGGCCAAGGGCGAGGGCAAGGGCAAGGGCAAGGGCAAGGGGTAGGGCAGTGGCAAGAGACACGGTTGCGCCCCCTCGCCACCCTGGTGACCCAGATCCCGACGACCCTGATGCCGACGACGACGAAGATGCCGGCGAAGTACCTGATGTTTGGGATTGGCAGGATGGGGTATCAGCCCACCGACTGGCAATTTGTGGGCGCAGGGATTGCCGGCCCTACGTTCCATCACCAAGGACCTGACACCCCAAGACTGGACATCTTTCTGCAGTTTTTTACTGCCAACCTCATGAGCCTAATTGTGGACCAGACAAACTGGTATAATTGGTACTTTATGGCTGGTAAGGCACAATCCAGGTACTCGGCCAGGCTGTCATGGGAAACACTCCAAATCCCAGAGCTCTACTCCTTCTTGGCGATCGTGATCCTGATGGGGGTGACGACGAAATCGTCAATAAGAAAATATTGGTCATGGGATCCCCTCATCCGCACCCCTATCTTTGCCAAGATCATGAGCCGGAACAGATTCTCTGCAATCATGGGGAACCTGCACTTCATTGACAGCCTGGCAAGCCATACCAGAAACCAGGACCTCCCCAGAAACACCAAAGACCCCATGGAGAGGATAAGACCAATTTTTGAGTACCTCAAGATAAAGTTTGCTGCGGCCTTCAAACCCCATCAGAAACTCATAATTGACGAGAGTTTGTTACTGTGGCGGGGAAACATCAGCATCCGACAGTACATCCCCAGCAAACGTCATAGGTATGGCTTGAAGACCTTCGTCATGTGTGACTGTTTGACTGGCTACATCCAGGTCATCATTCTGTATATGGGGAAGAAGACAGAATTGGTGCCATCGAGGACATATGGTATATCAGGGGCCGTTGTCATCACCTTGATGGAGCCCTACTTGGACAGGGGCCACATACTGTACTTGGACAACTGGTACACCAGCCCCTCCCTTGCCAAGTTCTTGTATAACCGCACAACAGGCGTGTGTGGCACCGTCAGGAGGAACAGAATATTCATGCCCAATCTACCACCCAGGCGGGAAAAGGGCTCCATCATCTACCTGCTGGCCAATAATGTCCTCCTGTTATCCTGGATGGATAACCGGGACGTCAACGTCCTCACAACAGTCCACCAACCAATCTTCCAAAACAGCCGACGACGTGACCGAGCAACAAGGGAAATAATCCGGAAGCCTGAGGCAATCTGTGATTATAATATCAACATGCGGCTGGTTGACAAGTCCGATGCTGTCATCGCTTCGTGTGAATGTGCGAGGAAGACTATGAGGTGGTACAAAAAATTGTTCTTCCATCTCCTAGACATCACCCTGTACAACTGCCAAATTCTCCACCATGCAATTACTGGCAAGCGAGAGACGATGGAGGACTTCTGCATCGAGTTGAGCAGAGAGATGTTGCATACATACATGACTCAACCCCGCATCCCGCAACCACCAGCACATCATCAGCCAGCAGCAGAAGGGATTGCCAGACTCACTGAACGCCATTTCCCCACGTATGTGCCAGCCACTCAAGCCCAGGTGAGACCCCGCAGGCGGTGTCATGTGTGTCTCAACACGACACGAAGGAGCCCTATGCGTGTTGACACCACCAATTTCTGTAGGCAGTGTAATGTTGCCCTGTGTCACCCGGACTGCTTCATCCAGTACCACACCCTTGAACACTTCTAAGTGTATAAAAAAGACTGCGAAAAAAGACGCTAAACCAAGTGTAAATACTAAGTGTAAATAATATCTGTATAAAGTGATAAACTATAACTTCATAATAACAGTGAGATACATTTTACTTGTACAACTAACAAAAATACAATGTGAAAGCCAATATTTCTAACTAAAAAGTGCCTACAAATGATATAATATCAGTAAACTATACGGTAAACTATTCTATATAATAAAGTGACAGTGTGGCAGTGTCAGACAACAAAAGCGAAAGTGCTGGACTAATGTACAGTTAGACAGAGAGCGCGGGAGTGAGAACTGTCACCTGGTGTCCGTCTGTCTGTATGTAGGGCGGGAGTCGTTGCCACGAGTGAACACTTACATTACTTGCATATGTGCACTTATTAAACTTGAACTTTACTTATTATGACATTATTGATACATACGTGGTATAATATGAACTATAAAGGCACACAAGATACTCGGGTGGTATGCAAATGCCCAAACACCCGAAAACTCGACTCATCGTACATCTGGCTGCCGGGCTCCTCAGCCTGCCCGCGCGGGCGGGATATATGAACCGGGCCAAACTGCAGCTGTCATCTCAGGACCCCCCACCCCCTTAGGACCCCTAAAAATCATCGGTAAGCAAAAAACATTTGTTTTCCTTATTTTCTTTTCATTCTTAGTTAGAAAAAAAAAAAAAAAAAATCAAAATCGCTTGGGATTGGGGTGAACAAAATATCAAAACTAGCTGGGGCTCAGCGGGTTAAAGAAAGTGCAATGCTAGTCCTGCAACATCAACTGGAAACTTCTGAAATAAGTCTGATGCTGGGAAGATGTTCGTAAAGAATCTTGAACAATTATAATGCAGAATACGGGTCACAATAAATACTAGGACATATAGTAATAATAAGCAGGCGAATAATAAAGACTGCGCAAAAGTAGTAATGCTCGACAACTAAAGAAATGCTTCGTGACACAACGCAACAGCCTACTAGGGTTGTGCAACTCAACAACAACCTCGGCTCAAAAGTGAAGTGAATAATAATGTTGCATACATATAATAATGGGGGCTTATCTCTAACCAGTGTCTGCTCAGTTAATAAAGTCTAGCTTGGGTATGAAGGCAGGGCAACAATGGGTGAGCATGCGGCTCGTAGCCTAACGTTGTCCGAAGGTGGTATAATGAAGATTACGTTATATGACGGGGATGCTCTCTTGATAAATCTAGGTCTCTAGTACCTAGTTCTATCCTGGCGATCCCTCAGAAGTCAACACAAAGAGGCAGCACTATCTTGTGAGGGATAGGCTATGGCCCTCTCACACCACAGCGCTGTGCTCGCAAAGTAAACCCACCCGAAGACAACTTAGGCTCCCACAGTACCTGTCGCTGTCATGCAGGGCTTAGCTAACTCTGCACACATCGGAGACAACGACACAGTAACCCTACCCCTAGTCTAGCTTTAGATAACCAAGCAGAATCACTCAACACCTAGCCAGGGAGACATATACCGGTCTACAACCTTCCCGAGAGAGGACACATACGGAAAAGTCCGTCTCTCTAACCTCAATAAAGCATAATACCTCCTTAACCTAATACATGGAAATATCTGAGAGCTTCGCGTACAATACGACTGGTGACGGTGAACGTATATGCTGAAACCAGAAGGGATGTTGAGTTTAATAAAGAGTAGAGAATGAGAAAGGAGAAGTCGAGAGAGAGAAATAGTATGCAAAGTGGCGAGTATGGGGGACAGAATTGCAAAGGGTGTAGGCGATACGCGTGTCAGGCAAGCTCTGAGCTGGTAAAGAACACGAGGCCGCGATGGGAAGGGACTAGTTGACCACCCGGCCGCCAACGCCGTCAGCGCCCAAGCGAGCCACGTCATAGCTCACCCCCGCTGCCAGGTGTACTCCCTCACCCTCTCTCGCTCGCCTCCCACACAAGCAACATTTATATAATAGCGAATATAAAATACAAGGCGCGGTCACAGACCAAAACAAAGACCATTTCTAGACTGTCTGCGGCAACACGACACTAATTAAATAAAGCAGATCATTCTAGGACAACTGTAGCCCATCCTGGCGAGCTGCAATGCCCCACGCAACCATTCTGCTAACGCCGGAAGGCGTCACACGACTAAGATGGCGAAGACGACGACGACGACGAAGACTAGCTATGACAACGACGAAGACGACTTCGAAGACGACGAAAGCTTCGAAGACGTGAAAGCTTCGACGACGACGAAGGCTTCGACGACGACGAAGGCTTCGACGACGACGAAGGCTTCGATGACGACAAAGGCTTCGACGACGATGAAGGCTTCGACGACGACGAAGGCTTCGACGACGACGAAGGCTTCGGCGACGACGAAGACTTCGACGACGACGACGAAGAGTTCGACGACAACGAAGAGTTCGACGACGATGAAGACTTCGACGATCGACGAAGACTTCGACGACGACGACGACGAAGACTTCGACGACGACGAAGACTTCGACGACGACGAAAAGTTTGACGACGATGACGTAGACGAAGACTTCGACGACGACGAAAACTTGGACGACGACGACGTAGACGAAGATGACGACGATGAAGACGACGACAATGACGACGACGAAGACGATGAAGACGACGACAGCGACTAAGATGACAAAGACGATGACGAAGACGACGACCACGAAAAAATCGACAATGGCGACGAATATGACGAAGAAGACAACAAAAATGACGATTAAGAAGAAGACAACGAAAACGACGAAGACAACGAAGATGATGACGAAGACGACGACGAAGAAACATCGACGAAGGCGAAGACGATGACGAAGATGATGACGAAGACGACGACGACGAAAAAATCGACGAAGGTGACGAAGAAGATGACGAAAACGACGACGACTACAAAACAAAAATTGACAAGGACTACGACGACGAGAACAGATTTTTTTTTTACTAAGACAATGACGACGACGAAGATGACAACAACGATGATAACGACAACGACGATAAATACGACGACCAAGACAACGAAAACGACGAAGACAACGAAGATGATGACGAAGACGACGACGAAGAAACATCGACGAAGATGATGACGATGACGAAGATGATGACGAAGACGACGACGACGACATATGGACGAAGGTGACGAAGAAGATAACGAAAACGACGACAACTACAAACAAAAAAATTGACAAGGACTACGACGACGAGAATTTTTTTTTTTTTTACTAAGACGATGACGACGACGAAGATGACAACAACGATGATAACGACAACGACGATAAAGACGACGACCAAGACGACGACGACGACGAAGACTATGACGACGACGAAGACTTCGACGACGACGAAGACGGCGACGATGAAAAATCGACGAAGGCGATGACGATGACAAAGATGATGACGAAGACGAAAAAATCGACGGAGGTGACGGCGATGACGAAGAAGATGACGAAGACGAAGACGACTACAAAAACATAATTGACGAGGACTACGACGACAAATTTTTTTTTTTACTAAGACGATGACGACGACGAAGATGACAACGACGATGATAACGACAACGACGATGAAGACGACGACTAAGACAACGGCGACTACCAAGAGTACGAGGACAAAGAAGACTTCGACGACGACGAAGACTTCGACGACGACGAAGACTTCGACGACGACGACGAAGAAAAAAATTACGACGATGATGACGACGACAACGACGACGACGAATACGACGAAGATGACGACGACGACGAAGACGACAAAGATGATGACGATGTCGACGACCACGAAAAAATCGACGAAGGCGACGAAGATGACGAAGAAGACAACGAAAACAACGATGAAGAAGAAGATAACGAAAACGACGAAGACGACGAAGATGATGCCGAAGACAAGGACAACGACGAAAAATCGACAAAGGCGATGATGATGACGAAAATCATGGTGAAGACGACGACGACTTCGACGACGAAGATGAAAATGACGACGATTAAGACGACGACAACGACGACGACGAAGATGACGATGAAGACGACGACAACGACGACAACGAAGACGACGACGATGACGATGAAAACGACGACGACGACGAAGATGACGAAGACGATGTCGAAGACGACGACCACGAAAAAATCGATGATGGCGACGAATATGACGAAGAAGACAACGAAAACGACGATAAAGAAGAAGACAACGAAAACGACGAAGACAACGAAAATGATGACGAAGACGGCGACGACGAAAAATCGATGATGGCGATGACGATGACGAAGATGATGACGAAGACGACGACGACGAAAAAATCGACGATGGCGACGAATATGACGAAGAAGACAACGAAAACGACGATAAAGAAGAAGACAACGAAAACGACGAAGACAACGAAAATGATGACGAAGACGGCGACGACGAAAAATCGATGATGGCGATGACGATGACGAAGATGATGACGAAGACGACGACGACGAAAATATCGACGAAGGTGACGACAATGACGAAGAAGATGACGAAGACAACGACGACTACAAAAAATAAATTGACGAGGACTACGACAACGAGAACAAAAAATGACTAAGACGATGACGACGAGGAAGATGACAACGACGATCATAACGACAACGACAATGAAGACGACGACGACGACGACGAAGACTACGACGATGACGAAGACTTCGACCACGACGAAGACTTCGAAGACGACGAAGAAGACAAAAATGACGACGATGAAGACGACGACAACGACGACGACGAAGATGACGACGACGATGAAGACAACAAAGATGATTACGAAGACGACGACCACGAAAAAATCAACGAAGGCGATGAAGATGACGAAGAAGACAACGAAAACGACGATAAAGAAGAAGACAACGAAAACAAGGAAGACTACGGAGATGATGACGAAGACGACGACGACGAAAAATCGACGAGGGCGATGTCGATGACGAAAATGATGACGAAGACGACGACGACGAAAAAATCGACGAAGGTGACGAAGACGACGACGACTACAAACATTTTTTTACCGAGGACTACGACGGCGATTTTTATTTTGTTTACTAAGACGATGATGACGACGAAGATGACAACGACGATGATAACGACAACGACGATGAAGACGACGACCAAGTCGATGATGACGACGACAACGAAGACTTTGACGACGGCGAAGACTTCGACGACGGCGAAGACTTCGACGACGGCGAAGACTACGACGACGACGACGAAGACTGTGACGTCTACCAGCGTTGGCAGAATCGCCTCTCGTTAGCCACTAGCGCTCGTCAGGGACATCGAAATGGGTTACAGTTATCAGAGAATGTTGTTCTTTCTTTCCTAGTACTCGCATTGTCACAGACAGTCCAGTGGTGGTCTTTGTTTTCGTCTGTGACAACGGGAAGTATTTTATATCATTAATAGAATATAAGATGCATTGTGTAAAGTTAAGGAGAGAGAGCGATGTGGCTGCGTGGTGGTAATATGTGCGTGTGTATGTATGTGCTGCCTCCCTCGCCCAGAGGAGTTTGCCCGCTCGCGCACGGGCTTTCCCTCGGCCTTGATTGGCTGGTGGGTCCTGGCGCGTCCTAGGGACGCCTCCTGCCTTGTGACGTCTCGGCCCGTGATTGGCCGACCATCGCGCCCTTGCGGGCTCCTGTGTAACTAACCTCCTCCATGAGGGTTCCCAGGATCTGTCCTCCTCAGGACAGGCTTGGTGCGCGTGCTTCTAACATCCCTTTGCATACTCTCCCCCGATCACCACCTTTATCACTGTTTCTCTCTCTGAACTTCTTCTTTTCTATTACTTCTCGCCTTTATTCAATTACTTATCCCCTTGGGTTCTGCATACGGTTTCCATAGCCAGCCCATTGTATTGCATGCGCCGTCCTCTGAGATATTTACATGTACTTAGAATAGGTTTCAAGGTTCTTAGTTAGTATAGGTTAAGAACTTTGTGTGTGTCTCCATTATTGATTTAGTGTTTCTGCTCTTTTATTTAATGCTTGACTGGGATAAGGTAACTGTAGTCGTTGTCTCCGATGTGTCTACGGTTTGCTTATACCTACACGACTTTGACCGGTCCTGTGGTAGCCTGGGTTGTCTTTTCGGCTGCGTCCTTTGCGAGTGCAGCATTGTGTTGACTGAGGGTTTTGGCCTGTACCAGTTCCACACTTCGCTGCCTCTTTGCTTGTCTTTAGAGGGTCGCCAGGAAAGAACCAGATACTTGTGATCTGGATCTATCAAGAGAGCACCCTTGTCAATTAACGTAACTTAAAGGATGCAGTCTTGAGGACATCGCTAGGCTACGATCCTGTCTTGCTCAACCCCAGTTCCTTACCTAGAGTATCCCAGCTAGAGATTATTAATCGAGTAGACACTTGTTAGTATTTAATATAAGCTCTTTGATATGTACGCATTATTATTCACAGCATAGTCTAGGTTGTTGTTGAGCCGCACAACCATAGCAGACTGTTTCGTTGATGAGGAAGTACTTCTTTTCGTGTCGAGCATTGCTACCGTTGCGCATTTATAGTATTCTCGTGTCAGTTAACATTATATGTCCTACCTTCTAGTGTATTCGATTTACACGTGTGGTGTCCTGCCTCCTGCCTTTATATAGTTTAAGATACGAGCATCTTATGAGCATCAGACTTTCTTCAGAAGTTTCCAGGTCTATGCTGTAGGACTATACTTCACTTTCTTTCAGATAGGGGTGAAGAGTTTATTGTTGTTTAGAGTAACTGTATTGAAGCATCTTTTTATTGTATTAAATATTGCATTGATTTAATTGATCTTTCCATAGATTCCTTTTAATGCATTTTAACGTAACTTGCATCTTGTTTGTTATCAGGCTATACCAGTGCAGGTTAGCCTGAGGTAGAGTACATTTATGCCCAGTTAGGATACCCCTCTATCGCAGATTAACTCTGGAGGGTTTAGATGTTTTTGTTCGCCGGCATATAAGTTCGAGGGTTTGGATCTAGCGTACCATTGTTGCATAGTGCCCTATTACTAGTCCAATCATTAAGTGCCCTTGTTTTATTCGTAGTCCCGGTCGTAACAAGACAAAAATGGCGACGATGAAGACGACGACAACGATGACGACGAAGACGACGAAGATGACGATGAAGACGACAACGACGACGAAGACGACAAAGATGATGACGAAGACGACGACCACGAAAAAATCAACGAAGGCGACGAAGATGACGAAGAAGACAACGAAAACGACGATGAAGAAGACAACGAAAATGACGAAGATTATGACGAAGACGACGACAACGAAAAATCGACGAAGGCGATGACGATGATGAAGGTGACGAAGACGACGACGACTACAAATTTTTACGAGGACTACGACAACGAAAAAAAAAAAAAAAAATGACTAAGACGATGACGACGATGAAGATGACAACGACGATGGTAACGACAACGACGATGAAGACGACGACGAAGACGACGATGACGAAGACTTCGACGGCGCCGATAACAATGATGACGAAAATTACGACGACGATGAAGACGACGACAACGACGACGACGAAGACGACGAAGATGACGATGAAGACGAGGAGGACGAAGACGACTAAGATGATGACGAAGACAACGACAACGAAACAATTGACGAAGGCGACGACGATGACGAAGAAGACGACGAAGATGATGGCGAAGACGACGATGACGACGAAGATGACTTCGACGACGAAGACTTTGATGACGACGACGACGAAGAAGTCTTCTACGATGACAAAAATGACGACGATGAAGACGACGACAACGATGACGATGAAGACAAAGACAACAACGACGACGAAGACGACGAAGATGACTATGAAGACGACGACGACAATAAAATCGACATAAGGCGATGATGATGATGAAGATGATGATGAAGACGACGACGACGAAAATGTTGAAGAAGGCTACGATGATGACGACGAAGACGAGGACGACGACAACAAATTTGACGAAGACGACGACAAAAAATTTGACAAAGACGACGAAGACGACTAGATGGCGAAGACGACGACGACGACTAAGATGGCGAAGACGACGACGACGACGAAGACTATGACAACGACGAAGACGACGAAAGCTTCGAAGACGACGAAGGCTTCGACGACGACGAAGGCTTCGACGACGACGAAGGCTTCGACGACGACGAAGGCTTCGACGACGACGAAGGCTTCGACGACGACGAAGGCTTCGACGACGACGAAGGGTTCGACGACGATGAAGACTTCAAAAACTTCGACGACGACGAAGACTTCGACGACGACGAAAACTTTGACAACGACGACGAAGACGAAAATGACGACGATGAAGACGGCTACAATGACGACGGCGAAGACGATGAAGACGACGACGGAGAGGAAGATGACAAAGACGATGACGAAGACGACGACCACAAAAAAATCGACGATGGCGACGAATATGACGAAGAAAAAAAAAACGACGATTAACCTGACAAGCGCGAAATAGACCTAGGGGCTAGGGTAGTTATTTGTGCATTTCTAGCCTTGGATTCTGACAGAATTCGTTATATTTACAATATAGAGCATTATTTGTTTTCGGTATGCTTTTATTTTACATATATAATGTATATATGAACCTTCAAGAGTGCTAAAATAAGTGGGAAAAGCATTTGGGTGGTGAAAAACGAAGATATTGGCCACCCGGTCATAATCTCAGGTGAGAGAGAGCCACAGGCAACCCTCCTCTCTCGCTGTCTGTGAGGTAACTGAGACGAGCGGGGCGGTGTGGGCCGGTGTCTGGGTGTTACATAACGATCTTTTCTGCAACCCACTTGTGCTACATTATCGCGGGAGAGAAAAATAACCGATAAATGATGATAATAAGAGGAAAAATAGGTGATAATTGAGGAGGGGAGGGAGGGGGGAATAAGGTGGGGAAGGAGAGGAGGGGGGTGGGTGAGATTTACATGGATGAGTACTGGAGGGGAACTATCTCACCTAGAGACAAATTCCTTTGTTTTGATAGGCCCTTTTTATTTTTGGAAGGCTTTTTTTATGGTCTTGCTTCCGTGAGGCCTATCGCGTTCCCTATAGGAAGCCTTCCGTGAGGCCTATCGCTCTTGCCGGGTTAAGAAGAAGACAACGAAAACGACAAAGACAACGAAGATGATGACGAAGACGATGACGAAGAAACATCGACTAAGGCGATGACGATGACGAAGATGATGACGAAGACGACGACGACGAAAAAATCGACGAAGGTGACGAAGAAGACGACGAAGACTTCGACGACGACGACGACAAATCGACGAAGGCGATGACAATGACAAAGATGATGATGAAGACGACGACGATGAAAAAATCGACGAAGGTGACGACGATGACGAAGATGACAACGAGTACAAAAACATTATTGACGAGGACTACGACGACGATTTTTTTTTTTTTGTACTAAGACGATGACGACGACGAAGATGACAACGACGATGAAAACGACAACGACGATGAAGACGACGACCAAGACGACGGCGACTACCAAGACTACGAGGACAAAGAAGACTTCGACGACGACGAAGACTTCGACGACGACGAAGATTTCGACGACGACGAAGACTTCGAAGACGACGACGAAGGAAAAATGACGACGATGATGACGACGACAACGACGACGACGAATACGACGAAGATGACGATGACGACGACAATGTTGATGACGAAGTCGAAGACCACGAAAAAATTGACGAAAGCGACGAAGATGACGAAGAAGACAACGAAAACAACGATGAAGAATAAGACAACGATGAAGAATAAGACAACGAAAACGACGTAGACGACAAAGATGATGCCGAAGACGAGGACAACGATGAAAAATCGACAAAGGCGATGATGATGACGAAAATCATGGCGAAGACGACAACGACTTCGACGACGACGAAAATTTCGACGACGACGACGAAGACGAAAATGACGACGATGAAGACGACTACAATGACGACGGCGAAGACGATGAAGACGACGACGGCGAGGAAGATGACAAAGATGATGACGAAGGCGACGACCACGAAAAAATCGACGATGGCGACGAATATGACGAAGAAGAAAAAAAAACGACGATTAAGAAGACAACGAAAACGACAAAGACAACGAAGATGATAACGAAGACGACGACGAAGAAACATCGACGAAGGCAATGACGATGACGAAGATGATGACGAAGACGACGACGACGAAAAAATCGACGAAGGTGACGAAGAAGACGACGAAGACTTCGACGACGACGATGAAAAATCGACGAAGGCGATGACGATGACAAAGATGATGATGAAGACGACGACGATGAAAAAATCGACGAAGGTGACGACGATGACGAAGAAGATGACGAAGACGACGACGAGTACAAAAACATTATTGACGAGGACTACGACGACGATTTTTTTTTTTTTACTAAGACGATGACGACGACGAAGATGACAACGACGATGAAAACGACAACGACGATGAAGACGACGACCAAGACGACGGCGACTACCAAGACTACGAGGACAAAGAAGACTTCGACGACGACGAAGACTTCGAAGACGACGACGACGAAAAATCGACGAAGGCGATGACGATGACGAAAATGATGACGAAGACGACGACGACGAAAAAATCGACGAAGGTGACGACGATGACGAAGAAGATGACGAAGACGACGACGACTACAAATTTTTTTTTTATGAGGACTACAACGGCGAGAACAGATTTTTTTTCCTAAGACGATGACGACGACGAAGATGACAACGACGATGATAATGACAACGACGATGAAGACGACAACCAAGTCGATGACGATGACGAAGACTACGACGACGACGAAGACTTCGACGACGGCGAAGACTTCGACGACGGCGAAGACTTCGACGACGGCGAAGACTTCGACGACGGCGAAGACT
This sequence comes from Paralithodes platypus, assembly GCA_032716605.1. Classification (NCBI taxonomy): domain Eukaryota; kingdom Metazoa; phylum Arthropoda; class Malacostraca; order Decapoda; family Lithodidae; genus Paralithodes; species Paralithodes platypus. Next base: position 51,277,845 of record CM064548.1, read on the forward strand.
TCGACGACGGCGAAGACTTCGACGACGACGAAGACAAAAATGACGTTGATGAAGACGAAGACAATGATTACGACGAAGATGACAAAGATGACGACGACGACGAAGATGACAAAGATGATGACGAAGACGACGACCACGAAAAAATAGACGAAGGCGACGAAGATGACGAAGAAGACAACGAAAACGTCGATGAAGAAGACAACGAAAACGTCAAAGATTATGACGAAGACGACGATAACGAAAAATCGACGAAGGCGATGACGATGACGAAGAAGGTGACGAAGACGACGACAACTACAAATTCTTTTTTTACGAGGAATACGACGACCAAAAATTGACTAAGACGATGACGACAATGAAGATGACAACGACGATGATAACGATGACGATGAAGACGACGACGAAGATGACGAAGACTACGACGACGACCAAGACTTCGACGACGACGATGACAATGACGACGAAAATGACGACGACGATGAAGACGACGACAACGACGACGACGAAGATGACAATGAAGACGAGGAGGACGACGATGAAGACGACACCGATGATGACAAAGACAACGACAACGAAAAAATTGACGAAGGCGACGACGATGACGAAGAAGACGACGAAGATGATGGCTAAGACGACGATGACGACGAAGACGACTTCGACGACGAAGACTTTGACGATGACGAAGCCTTCGACAACGACGAAGACTTCGACGACGAAGAAGTCTTCGACGACGACGATGAAAAATCGACGAAGGCGATGACAATGACAAAGATGATGATGAAGACGACGACGATGAAAAAATCGACGAAGGTGACGACGATGACGAAGAAGATGACGAAGACGACGACGATTACAAAAACATTATTGACGAGGACTACGACAACGATTTTTTTTTTTTTTTACTAAGACGATGACGACGACGAAGATGACAACGACGATGAAAACGACAACGACGATGAAGACGACGACCAAGACGACGGCGACTACCAAGACTACGAGGACAAAGAAGACTTCGACGACGACGAAGACTTCGAAGACGACGACGACGAAAAATCGACGAAGGCGATGACGATGACGAAAATGATGACGAAGACGACGACGACGAAAAAATCGACGAAGGTGACGACGATGACGAAGAAGATGACGAAGACGACAACGACTACAAACATTTTTTTTATGAGGACTACAACGGCGAGAACAGATTTGTTTTCCTAAGACGATGACGACGACGAAGATGACAACAACGATGATAATGACAACGACGATGAAGACGACAACCAAGTCGATGACGATGACGAAGACTACGACGACGACGAAGACTTTGACGACGGCGAAGACTTCGACGACGGCGAAGACTTCGACGACGGCGAAGACTTCGACGACGGCGAAGACTTCGACGATGGGTAAGACTTCGACGACGGCGAAGACTTCGACGACGACGAAGACAAAAATGACGACGATGAAGACGACGACAATGATTACGACGAAGATGACGAAGATGACAACGACGACGAAGATGAAAAAGATGATGACGAAGACGACGACCACGAAAAAATAGACGAAGGCGACGAAGATGACGAAGAAGTCAACGAAAACGACGATGAAGAAGACAACGAAAACGTCAAAGATTATGACGAAGACGACGACAAAGAAAAATCGACGAAGGCGATGACGATGACGAAGAAGGTGACGAAGACGACGACGACTACAAATTATTTTTTTACGAGGAATACGACGACGAAAAATTGACTAAGACGATGACGACAATGAAGATGACAACGACGATGATAACGATGACGATGAAGACGACAACGACGATGACGAAGAAGACGACGAAGATGATGGCTAAGACGACGATGACGACGAAGACGACTTCGACGACGAAGACTTTGACGATGAAGAAGACTTCGACGACGACGAAGACTTCGACGACGAAGAAGTCTTCGACGACGACGAAAATGACGACGACGATGAAGACGACGACAACGACGACGATGAAGACGACGATGAAGACAACGACAACAACGACGATGAAGACGACGAAGATGACCACGAAGACGACGACGACAATAAAATCGACATAAGGCAATGATGAAGATGATGACGAAGACGACGACGATGACAAAATTGAAGAAGACTACGATGATGACGACGAAGACGAGGACGACGACAACAAAATTGACAAAGACGAAGACGACGACGACATACATTTTTTTACGAAGACGACGATGACGACTAAGATGGCAAAGACGACGACGACGACGAAGACTAGCTATGACAACGACGAAGAAAACTTCGAAGACGACGAAAGCCTTGAAGACGACGAAAGCTTCGAAGACGATGAAAGCTTCGACAGCGACGAAGGCTTCGACGACGACGAAGGCTTCGACGACGACGAAGGCTTCGACGACGACGAAGGCTTCGGCGACGACGAAGACTTCGATGACGACGACGACGAAAAGTTCGACGACAACGAAGAGTTCGACGACGACGAAGACTTCGATGACGACGACGACGATCGACGACGACAAAGACTTCGATGACGACGAAGACTTCGACGACGACGAAAACTTCGACGACGACGACGAAGACGAAAATGACGACGATGAAGACGACGACAACGACGACGACGAAGACGATGAAGACGACGACGGCGACGAAGATGACAAAGACGATGACGAAGACGATGACCACGAAAAAATCGACGATGGCGACGAATATGACGAAGAAGACAACAAAAACCACGATAAAGAAGAAGACAACGAAAACGACGGAGACAACGAAGATGATGACGAAGACGACGATGAAGTAACATCGACGAAGGCGATGACGATGACGAAGATGATGACTGTTACGACCGGGACTCGTATAAAACAAGGGCTCTTAATCATTGGACTAGAAAGGCTCACAGCCACAAAAGTAACACCTAGATCCAACCCTAGAACTTATAATACCGGCGCACAAAAAACACCTATACCCTCCAGAGTTAAATCTGCGATAACGGGGTATCCTATAACTCTGTATAAATGCACTACTACTACAGGCTGATGATCTCTGATACAGCCTGATCACAACATACAATTACGTTAATAAAGTATACAAGGAAAAAGATAGAAAGCTTAACTAAATCACTGCAATGATTTTGCAAACAAGAAGAAGGTATAATTAAAGTTGCTCTAAACAATAATAAACTGTCACTCCTATATTAAAGAAAGTGAATGAAAGTCCTAAAGCATCGAGCAGGAATCTTCTGAAGAAAGTCTGATGCTGAGTAAGATGATCGAATCGGATTTTGAACTGTTATCTGAAGCAGGAACAAGATATGACAAGTGTGGGACATACAGGGTAACTGGCATGAGAATAATAATAAATGCGCAATAGTATTATCTCCAACAACAAAAGAAGTACTTCCTCAGGCAACTCAAAAAGCCTGCTCGGGTTGTGCAACTCAACAACAACCAAGGCTTACAGTCAACGTGAATAAAAATGCTGCATACATAACATAAGAGTTTATAATCCCACTCGGGTGTCTGCTAGGCTAATAAAGTCTAGCTGGGATGTCGTAGGCTAGGAAACAATGGCTGAGCAAGCGGCGGCTCGTAGCCTAGCGAGGTCCTTAAGATTGTACGGCCTAATTACGTTAAATGACGGGGTGCTCTCTTGAGAGATCCAGATCGCTAGTATCTGGTTCTCTCCTGGCGACCCTCTTAAAGTCAAAGCAAAACGAGTTAGCACAGTGTTGGGTGGCAGAGGCAAAAGCCCTCACTCGCAATACAGTGCTAAACTCACAAGGTACACAGTCAGAAAGACCACCTAGGCTTCCCACGTCTCCGTTGCGATTGTACAGGTTCAACAAAACCTGTTACACATCGGAAATCACAACACAAGTAGCCTTACCCCAGTCTAGCATTAAATAGCCCAGCAGACAGCCAAGGAATAGGTAGGGAGATGCCGTGAGTGTGTCAAACCTCTACAGACAAAATGGTAACCCCTCCAAAATGCCTAACTAAACATGTAATATCTGAGAGCTTCAGCATATAATACGATGGCCGATATATGAAATCGTGCAGAACCAAAGGGGAGTTATGATATTAAATAGAGAGGAAGAATGAGAGGTAAGAAGTTGAGAGAGAGAGAAAGTGCTCTATAGGTATAAGTCGGGGACAGGTGGTAAGGGAGGTGTGAAGGGTATGCTGGTCAGGCAAGCTCTGAAGAGAGTAGCTCCTCGGGACCCCAGGATCACACAAAGGCATGGTGGTCAGCCAATCACAGGCCGCTATGTCACCAGACAGCAGGCCTGCAGAAGGCGCCAGGAACCACCAGCCAATCAAAACCGAGAGAAAGGCACGCGGCCGAGGGACTCCTCCGGGAGGGAGGAAGGAGGAGGGAAAGCAATACTCACTACCGTCTCGCTGCCCGCTCGCTCTCTCTTTCTCAACCACACCACAATGCATCTTATGTTCAACTCATGATATAAAATATAATGCATTGTCACAGGCGAAAATAAAGACCACTTCTATACTGCCTGTGACATGACGATTCACAAGAAAGAAAGTACAACATTGTAGATAGACTGTAGCCCATTTCACTGCCCTGGCGAGTGCTACTGGCTACCGGGAGGCGATTCTGCCAACGCTGGCAGGCGTCACATAACGAAGACGACGACGACAAAAAAATCGACGAAGGTGACGAAGAAGATGATGAAGAAGATGACGAAGACGAAGACGACTACATCAAAAAATTGACGAGGACTACGACGACGAGAAAATTAAAAAAATTGACTAAGACGATGACGACGACGAAGATGACAATGACGATGATAACGACAACGACGACCAAGACGACGACGAAGACTACGACGACGACCAAGACTTCGACGACGACGAAAACTTCGACGATGTTGAAGAAGACGACAACGACGACGACGAAGATGACGATGAAGACGACGACGACGACGAAGATGACAAAGATGATGACGAAGACGACGGCCACGAACATATCGACGAAGGCGATGAAGATGACGAAGAAGACAACGAAAACGACGATGAAGAAGAAGACAACGAAAACGAGGAAGACGACGAAGATGATGACGAAGACGACGACGACGAAAAATCGACGAAGGATATGACGATGACGAAAATGACGACGACGATGAAGACGACGACAACGACGACGACGAAGACGACGATGAAGACGAGGAGGATGACGACGAAGACGACAAAGATGATGACGAAGACAACGACGATGACGAAAAAATTGACGAAGGCAACGACAATGACGAAGAAGACGATGAAGATGATGACGAAGACGACGATGATGACGAAGACGACTTCGACGACGACGTCGAAGTCTTCGTCGACGTCAAAGTCTTCGTCGTCGTCGTCGAAGTCGTCTTCGTCGTCATCGTCGTCTTCGTCATCAATCTTCGTCATCGTCGTATCCTTCGTCAATTTTTTCGTCGTCGTCGTCGTCTTCGTCATCATCTTTGTCGTCTTCGTCGTCATCCTCCTCGTCTTCATTGTCGTCTTCGTCGTCGTCGTCGTTGTCGTCGTCTTCATCGTCGTCGTCATTTTTGTCGTCATTGTCAGCGTCGTCGTCGAAGTCTTCGTCGTCGTCTTCATCGTCGTTGTCGATATCATCGTCGTTGTCGTCATCTTCTTAGTCAATTTTATTTTTTATTTCGTCGTCGTAGTCCTCGTAGTTCTTCATCGTCGTTTTCGTTGTCTTCTTCGTCGTCTTCGTCATCATCTTTGTCGTCGTCGTCTTCATCGTCGTCTTCGTCGTCATAGTTGTCGTCGTCTTTATCGTCGTAATTTTTGTCTTCATTTTAGAAGACTAGGAGGATGACGATGAAGACGACAATGATGATGACGAAGACGACGACGACGAAAAAATTGACGAAAGCAATGATGATGACGAAGAAGACGACGAAGATGATGACGAAAACGACGATGATGATGAAGACGACTTCGACGACGACGACGAAGACTTTGACGTCGACGAAGATTTCGACGTCGACGAAGACTTCGACGACGAAAAAGTGTTCGACGACGACGAAAATGATGACGACGATTAAGACGACGACAACGACGACGATGAAGACAACGACAACAATGACGACGAAGATGACTATGAAGATGACGACGAGGACGACGAGGACAACAAAGATGTTGACGAAGATGACGACGACGAAAAAATAGACGAAAGCGACGACGATGACGAAGAAGACGACGAAGGCAAAGAAGATGATGACGAAGACGACGACGACGACGAAAAAAATCGAAGAAGTCGACGTTGATGACGAAGAAGACGACAAAGACGAGGACGACGACAACAAAATTGACGAAGACAACGACGACATAAAAAAATTGACGAAGACGACGAAGATGCCGAAGACGACGATGACGTAGACGACGACGACGACAAAGACTACAATGACAACAGAGACGACTTTGACGACGACGAAGACTTCGACAACGACGAAGACTTCGACAACGACGAAGACTTCGACAACGACGAAGAATTCGATGACGACGAAGACTACGGAGACAACAGAGACGACTTCGATGACGACGAAGAGTTCGAGGACGACGAAGACTTCGAGGACGATGAAGACTTCGAAGACGATGACGAAGCAAAAAATGACGACGATCAAGATGACGACAACGACGACGACGAAGACGACGAAAACGACAAAGATGATGACGAAGACGACGACCACGAAATAATCGACGAAGGCAACGAAGATGACAAAGAAGACAACGAAAATGACGATGAAGAAGAAGACAACGAAAACGACGAAGGCGAATGAAGATGATGACGAAGACGACGACGACGACGAAAAATCGACGAAGGCGATGAGGATGACCAAAATTATGACGAAGACGACGACGACGAAAAAATCGACAAAGGTGACGACGATGACGACGACTGCAAACATTTTTTTTACGAGGACTACGACAACAAATTATTTTTTTTTGACTAAGACGATGACGACGACGAAGATGACAACGACGATGATAACGACAACGACGATGAAGATGACGACCAAGACAACGACGAAGACTACTACGATGACGAAGACTACTACGACGATGAAGATTTAGACGACGACAACGAAGACAAAACTGATGACGATGAATACGACGACAACGATGACGATGAAGACGACGAAGATGACAATGAAGACGACGACGACGATGAAGACAACAAAGATGATGACGAAGACGACGACCACCAAAAAATCTACGAAGGCGACGAAGATCACGAAGAAGCCAACGAAAACGACGATGAAGAAGACAACGAAAACGACGAAGAAGAAGACGAAGACGACAACGACTAAACATTTTTTTTTACGAGGACTATTACGACGATTTTTTTTTTTTTTTTTACTAAGATGACGACTATGAAGATGACAACGACGATGATAACGACAACGACGATGAAGACGACGACGAAGACGATGACGACGACCAAGACTACGACGACGACGAAGACTTCGACGACGACGATGACAATGACGACGAAAATGACGACAACGATGAAGACGACGACAACGACGACGACGAAGACGACGAAGATGACAATGAAGACGAGAGGATGACGACGAAGACGACAAAGATGATGATGAAGGCGGCGACGACGAAAAAATTAACGAAGGCAACGACCATGATGAAGAAGACGACGAAGATGATGATGAAGACGACTTCGCCGATGACGACGAAGACTTTGACGACGACGAAGATTTCGACGACGAACAAATCTACGACGACGACGAAAATGACGACGACGAATATGACGACGACAACGACGACGATGAAGACAACGACAACAACGACGACGAAGACGACTATGAAGACGACGAGGACAACAAAGATGATGACGAAGATGACGACGACGAAAAAATCAACGAAAGCGACGACGATGACGAAGAAGACGACCAAGGCAAAGAATATGATGACAAAGACGACGACAACGAAAAAATCAAAGAAGTCGACGTTGATGACGAAGAAGACGACAAAGACGAGGACGACGACACAAAAATTGACGAAGATAATGACGACGACGACATACAAAATCGACAAAGGCGATGATGATGATGAAGATGATGACGAAGACGACGACGACGAGAAATCGACGAAGGCGATGACGATGACGAAGACTACGACGACTACAATTTTTTTTTTACGAGGACTACGAAGACGAAAACAAATTGACTAAGAGAATGATGACGATGAAGATGACAACGACGACGAAGACTTCGACGACGACAATGACAATGACGACGAAAATGACGAAGACGATGAAGACGACGACAACGACGATGACGAAGACGACGATGAAGACGAGGAGTATGACGACGAAAACAAAAATTGACTAAGACGATGACGACGACGAAGATGAAAACGACGATGATAACGTCAACGACGATGAAGACAACGACAAAGACGACGACGACGACGAAGACTACGACGACGACGAAGACTTCGACGACGACGAAGACTTCGACGATGAAGAAGTCTTCCACGACTACGAAAATTACGACGACGATGAAGACGACGACGACGACGATGAAGACAACGAAGATGACTATGAAGACGACGACGATATAATCGATAAAAGGCGATGATGATGACGAAGATGACGACGACAAAAAAGTTGAAGAAGGATACGATGATGACGAAGAAGACGACGAAGACGAGGACGAAAACAATAAAATTGACGAAGATGACAACAAAATTGACAAAGACGAAGACGACGACTAAGATGGCGAAGACGACGATGACGGCGAAGACTATGACAACGACGAAGACGACTTCGACGACGACGAAGACTTCGACATCGACGAAGAGTTCGACGACGACGAAGAATTCGATGACGACGAAGACTTCGAAGACGACGACGAAGACTTCGACGACGACGACGAAGACTCCGACTCCGACGACGAAGAGTTCGACGACGACGAAGACTTCGAGGACGACGACGACGAAGACTTCGACGACGAAGAAGACTTCGACGACGACGAAGACTTCGACGACGACGAAGACTTCGACGACGACGAAGACTTCGACGACGACGAAGACTTCGACGACGACGAAGACTTCGACGACGACGAAGACTTCGACGACGACGACGAAGACGAAAATGACGACGATGAAGACGGCGACAATGACGACGACGAAGACGACAAAGATGATGACGAAGACGACGACCACGAACAAATTTACGAAGGCAACGAAGATGACAAAGAAGACAACGAAAACGACGATGAAGAAGAAGCCAACGAAAACGACGAAGACGATGAAGATGATGACGAAGACGACGACGACGACGAAAAATCGACGAAGGCGTTGAGGATAACGAAAATGATGACGAAGACGACGACGATGAAAAAATCGACGAAGGTGACGACGATGACGAAGACGACGACAACTACAAATTGTTTTTTTACGAGGACTACGACAACAATTTTTTTTTTTACTAAGATGATGACGACGACGAAGATGACAATGACGATGATAACGACAACGACGATGAAAACGACGACCAAGACGTCGACGACGAAGAAGACTACTACGACGACGAAGACTTCGACGACAACGAAGACTTCGACGACGACGACGAAGACAAAAATGATGATGATGAAGACGACGACAACGACGACGACGAAGACGACGAAGATGATGATGAAGAAGACGACGACGACGAAGACGACAAGAATAATGACGAAACGACGACCATGAAAAAATCGACGAAGGCGATGACGATGACGAAGACGACGACGACTACAAAAAAAAAAATTACGAGGACTACGACGACGAAAACAAAAATTGGCTAAGACGAGGACGACGACGAAGATGACAACGACGAAGATGACAACGACAATGATAACGTCAATGACGATGAAGATGACGACGACGACGAAGACGATGACAATGCCGACGAAAATGACAACTACGATGAAGACGACGACAACGACGAAGACGACGACGACGACGACGAAGACGACAGAGATGATGATGAAGACGACGAAAAAGTTGACGAAGGTGACGACGATGACAAAGAAGACGACGAAGATGATGACGAAGACGATAACGACGACGAAGACTACTTCGACGACGACGACGAAGACTTCGACGACGAAGACTTCAACGACGACGAAGACTTCAACGACGACGAAAATGACGATGACGATGAAGACGACGAAGACGACGATGAAGACATAGACAACAATGACGACGAAGACAACGAAGATGATTATGAAGACGACGACGACGATGACGAGGACAACAAAGATGATGACGAAGATGGTGACGACGAAAAATTGACAAAGGCGATGACGACGACGACGACGACGACGAAGAAGACGACGAAGGCAAAGAACATTATGACAAAGACGACGACGACGAAAAAATCGACAAAGGCGATGATGATGATGAAGATGCTGACGAAGACGACGACGACGAAAAATCGACGAAGGCGATGACGATGATGAAGATGATGATGAAGACGACGACGACGAAAAATCGATGAAGGCGATGACTACAATTTTTTTTTGATGAGGACTACGACGACGATTTTATTTTTTTACTAAGACGATGACGACGATGAAGATGACAACGACGATGGTAACGACAACGACAATGAAGACGACGACCAAGACGACGACGACGACGAAGAAAACATCGACGACCAAGACTTCGACGACGACGATGACAATGACAACGAAAATGAGGACGACGATGAAGACGACGACAACGACGACGACGAAGACGACGTTGAAGAAGAGGAGGAGGACGACGAAGACGACAAAGATGATGACGAAGACGACGATGACGAAAAAATTGACGAAGGCGACGACGATGACGAAGAAGACGACAAAGATGATGACGAAGACGACGATGACGACTTCGACGACGACGACGAAGACTTTGACGACGACGACAACGAAGACTTTGACGACGACGAAGACTTCGACGACGAAGAAGTCTTCGACGACGACGAAAATGACGACGACGATGAAGACGACGACAACGACGACGATGAAGATGGGCAGGTGCCCAACCCCGAAATAGGGGAGCTATCCCCCTGCCAAAGGCGGCTTTCTAGGGCCGTTCCTAGCTGATGCTGAGAGGATTGGGTTCTAGTCATGTGGTGATGGGCTGGTCTATCAGAGTGAGAACTGAGCAATCTCTGCCATACCCATAGCTTACTCTGACTGTTCCTTTTACTTACATATTTTCTAGATCTCAAGTGACGGCGTCTCTTCTGTTGATTGACCTCCCAATCTACCAAGATTGGAAGCCAAAGCGTCGCATTTTTCCTTTGCCCCTCAACTTTCTCTTCATAATTGCTGAGGGGCACAGGGCCCTGGGTGGGGCTTTGGTCTCCCGGGCATTTCCGCACCCTCCTCAGCGCCCTGCCATGGAGTGGCTTCGGTCACCCAGGCTTTATTGTGGTCGGCAGGGAGGGTTCTGTAGGGGCGCTCGGTTATGGCCTTGGCCTTGCTTGGGGACATGGGACTGTTCGGCCAGGCAGCTTGGGGAACAACAACAACAACAACAACGACGACAAAGACGACGAAGATGAGTATGAGGACGACGACGACGATAAAATCGACAAAAGGCGATAATGATGATGAAGATGATGACGAAGACGACGACGATGAAAAAGTTGAAGAAGGCTACGATGATGACGAAGAAGACGACGAAGACGAGGACGATGAAAAAGAAATTGACGAAGACGACATAAAAAAATTGACGAAGACGACGATGACGACTAAGATGGCAAAGACGACGACGACGACGAAGACGACTGCGACGACGACGAAGACTTCGACGACGATGAAGACTGCGACGACGACGAAGACGAAGAGTTCGACGACGACGAAGAGTTTGACGACGATGAAGTCTTCGACGACGACGAAGACTTCGACGACGACGAAGATTTCGACGACGACGACGATGAAGACGACAACAATGACAACGACGAAGATGACGATGAAGACGACAACGATGACTGTAACAGCGCATTTTGAGCGACTGTACACTCTAGGGTAATTCATATAATCACTTATATAACTCACACCCTTATAACAGTTATTCACTTACTTAAGTAGGCAACTGTACATTTAAATTGGGAATGATTGCCCTATAGAATATCATCCCCCCCTGGTACAATTCTTGCAGAGTAAGCAAGGGTTCCCAAGCTCACCTCAGAGTATTGCAGCAACACCAAAATTATTGCTAGCAAGTAAGTAGCATGTCACACCTCACAAGATAGGAGCCGGCCTGCTCCTGCCCCAGGCATTAGCCAGTTGCAGAAACACAGTCCAGCTATAAGGAGGGTCGTACCCTTGACAAGCTGAGGTAATTATTTTACAGTGACATCTACAGTGACAAGTGCGATACGGTCCGATATCAGTGTGTATGTGTACCGTTTATCTATTTTTCACTATTCTTATCTTTTATTCTTTTACAGGAAAGAATACAGATTTACAGGATTATAGCTCAATCTAGTTGCTTTACAAGCTTAATGCAAATTGTAGGTGTTTCCCAGTCGGGCAGATATAATACCTACAAAGACAATCCATAAATAAAACCAGCCACATTTTCATAGTTATATTTTGCTGTTAACCCACTGAGCCCCAGCGACGCAGGGTTTGCGTCCACAATGTATGTAACGCTAAACCCCAGCGACGCATGGTTTGCGTCCTGGCCGGTCCGGTCCTAACTACTCTGGGCCTATGGCACCCCGAGGGCTCAGATTTGTATGGGAACTGTGTAAGTATCCCACGCACCCATGCCGATGGTTGAAAACTCTCAAAGTCCAACCGCGTTTGCGTGAGCGCGCAAAAACATGTTTTTTTTGGGAAATTGCCTTCAATTTTTTACTCTTGTAAAATCCGTTTTCGGGGGCTCTGTAGGACCATTTTGTTTCACTTTTTGATTTTTTTTTTTCCTTCATTCCTAACCCATTCGCTATTGTTTCTGGAATAAAACAAAAATTCAGAATCAGCCGGTCCTGGGTGGTACATTTATTAATATTTAGCTGGTACTCAGCGGGTTAATAAAATATAAAATCCCAATAACTTTACTTCAAACCAATAAACCTTATCAATTCCTATTCTACATGTTTCCAGTTAGAACCTGATCAACAGACATAATCAAGGAATTATAAGGTAAGCAAGTAACAACTACGCCTTACGAGCGGGCCCGTCAGTAACTTCTACTACCCGCCAAGCGGGTGGTTTTACCCTAAACGACCTTGTTCCGTGCTCTTTTTCATGCATAAACAAGAGCCAGAGCGTAATACAATTATGTATTCCTGAAAGGGCGATAATTGAGCTTTCCAATGGCACCAGAACCATCCTTCTACGACCACGCGTTCTCTTGCAACGATCGTGCAAGACGAAAGAAAAATCCCTAAAATACGGTAATTTCCTTACATAATTCCATGTGTAGCGAGGCAGTGAGTGTGGGTGTGTGTGGAGGCGGGCCCAGTGCTGGCGCGGGAGCCGTGCCGAACGGTCAGAGCCGACCTACGCTCCTCCCACCGCTCGTCTCTCTCTCAGAGCGAAATATTGCTCAAAATTGCACACCTCCTTAACCCTTATTTAGCGGCGAGCAACATAAGTCGAGTTAAATAAAGCTGGACTATGTGGCGGCGCTCGACATAACTCGAGTGGCAATTTCAGCACGTAATGTGGCTGAGAGAGAGAGACAAGTGGTGGCAGGAGACTAGCGAGCGTATGACTGCTCCTGACCACCGCGGCGAACCTACTGACACAAATCTCAGCTCCCTCCTCCCTCTCTCACTCGCTACATACTCAATTATGTACTGAAAGTACCGAATTACCTGCTTTTTGCACTCGCGTTGCACGGTTATTGCAAGAAAACTATCCATCATACAAGGATCGTTATGGTGTCATTCGAAAGCTCTGTTTATGCCCTTTCAGGGATAGGTACTTGTTTTACGTTCTGGGTCTTATTTAGGCATGAAAATGATCACGTAAACAGCCTTATTTTGGCTAAAAACACCCCGCTGTGCGGTACACATAAATAAACCGCATAGGCCGCTCGTAAGGTGTTAAGTCGGTCCCCGCCACATAGTCCTTTCTTCTCTAGACCGACTTAAGTCCAGCACCGCCAGACAAGGGTTTACCATAAAGCAACCGCTACATAATGGTGGCAGCGGTGGGATTCGTGTTCCCCTAATCGAAAACACAATTAAAAGACCTCCAAAGAACAAATAAAGAAAAAACATTAACATTTAAGAGCTAACTTGGGAAAGAAACATACAGTGAAGTTACACAACTAAAGTGTATGGAGAAGTGAGCTGGTACTCTCAGTGAACAAACATCAGTAACTCTCCACTCAGCGCTCAGCTCAGCAATTCTCGCCCAGGCAACACTTCACCCGACTCACCCCACTGGCTCGCCTCACTGAGTCACCCATCACCCCTCAGACCACAGCCCCGCACGCTACCCAGGTCTGACGTGGTGGTGACGTCACAGCAGTAGCCAGCAGAGAGAGAAAGAGAGAGAGAGTGCAGCCATAGAGTAAACTCCAGGGGATTTTCACCAACAAGTTCAGAAGACCTTCAAGACATCGCAACGATAATTCAGCTTTGTATAGGTTGGTCAAAACAACAATACAAACTAAATATACTAGTAATTAGTACTAGTAAAAATCCTGTCAACACAAACAAGCAATGCCAAAGTATCTTAACAATTCTCTCAACTTAGTCATGTGTATAGAATATTTTAGATGGGACTGAACGTTCCTCATTAAATAAATTCAACCTATGAATTCAAGTTAGATCAAAGAATTTAAGTGCTCTATTTGGTTATATTTTTACTTCCGTGAATAAGTCTTACTAACATTCACCGGATTTACAGTGAAATATAATTGCTGTAACAGTTTCTCAAGTAATACCTTAGCAGAGGTTCAAAGACTTACTTCTGCTACACACTGTGTTAACATTTTTTTTTTTTATCATTTCTTAGTAAGAGTATTCTTATACAGCGCCTTACTAACTTGAATTACCCAGAATTTTCCTGTATTAACCCGTTGAGCCCTGGCTACTTATAATATTTTGTTCACCCCAGTCCCAAGCCATTTTCACGTCTTTTTTTTTTTTTTTGCTAAAATGGAAGACAAGGATGAGAAATGAAAAAAAAAAAAAAAAATCACCTCGGACATTTTTGGGGGGGGGGGGGAGCCTCAAAAAAATGTGTTTAGCCAAAATGGAAGAGAATGGTGAGAAATGAAGACAAAAATAAAAAAAACTCATTTCGGTCATTTGGGGGGCGGGGGGGGGGGGGGGGGTTCAATAGTTCGTCTCCCCCGCATGACCACCCGCCCGGGAGCACTAGGGTAAAAACTGAGTATGGCATTGTACGGCATACATCCTAAGGAGTGTCTCACATAAATCTCAAGCCTCTAGCTCCCATACGACCGGAGTAATGAAGGTTCAAAGTGGCGGTGAACTAAGCCCATTACCACCAGCCGCGCGGCTGTCTCGGCCCGCTCACACCTACTGGCCTGGCTCCCACACACACTATGGTACCTCCCCCTCCTATTCTTCCGCCATTTCCTACCTTACGAGCCACGTCAGTGTTTTTTATATTGCGGACGCACGTGATGCGTCGCTGGGAGTTGGTGATCAAACACTGCCGACGCAACACGTGCGACGCTGGGTCTCACCGGGTTAACAAACTACTGCTGACTTATCAGACTAACCACCATTATCATCCATACAAATTTGGTACAGGTGTGTGGTTAAGAGAAATCCCTACTACCAAAAATGTTGTACCATTTTTGTGAGATTATTTGTCAATGACATTCAGCCCAGGTATCTTTACCAAAAGTGTCATTTACCTCCATGTCCTTTAATCTTTTTAAGAAAGGGGATGACTTAGAGGAAGACCTCATATCCTCTGATAGTCAATCTGATGCAAAGTGAGAGAACTCTTTAGAAGAAGAAGTAGGAGGGGAAGTTGCACCACAGTCGGTCACAGAGTTAGAGAAAAAGGTAGACACTTCTTTTGACGCTGACCTTGACAAACTTACTAAACAATTGTCCGTCTCTTTCAAGGATAAATCGAGTTATCCACCAGAGGTTGATACATCCTCTAGCGCCTGCGGTACACAAAAGGTTACATCGGACCTCACAGACACAGCGTCTAGAGTAAACCTAAGTGCAAGCGAGGAGAAAAAGGTAATTTACACGCCTTCAGAATCTACAATAACCAAGCTGTTCCAGTTACGCCCTACAGTTTTAGACGGTCGTCAACATTGATCAGGTAAGCATTATCAGACAGGTAATTTGAACATGTCGACTTCTCCGCCGACGACTACTACGTCAACTACGAGTACAACTACTCCGGTGGGGGGTTGGGGGGGGGGAGCCTCAAAAAAAATTGTTGAGCCAAAATGGAAGAGAATGGTGAGATATGAAGTCAAAAATAAAAAAAAATCATTTCGGTCATTGGGGGGGCGGGGGGGGGGGGGTTCAATAGTTCGTCTCCCCCGCATGACCACCCGCCCGGGAGCACTAGGGTAAAAACTGAGTATGGCATTGTACGGCATACATCCTAAGGAGTGTCTCACATAAATCTCAAGCCTCTAGCTCCCATACGACCGGAGTAATGAAGGTTCAAAGTGGCGGTGAACTAAGGGTGTAAACTATCCCCACTAAGCCCACCACCACCAGCCGCGCGGCTGTCTCGGCCCGCTCACATCTACTGGCCCAGCTCCCACATACACTACGGTACCTCCCCCTCCTATTCTCCCGCCATTTCCTACCTTACGAGCCACGTAAGTGTTTTTTATATGTCGGATGCACGTGATGCGTCGCTGGGAGTTGGTGATCAAACACTGCCGACGCAACACGTGCGACGCTGGGTCTCACCGGGTTAACAAACTAACTGCTGACTTATCAGACTAACCACCATTATCATCCATACAAATTTGGTACAGGTGTGTGGTTAAGAGAAATCCCTACTACCAAAAATGTTGTACCATTTTTGTGAGATTATTTGTCAATGACATTCAGCCCAGGTATCTTTACCAAAAGTGTCATTTGCCTCCATGTTCTTTAATCTTTTTAAGAAAGGGGATGACTTAGAGGAAGACCTCATATCCTCTGATAGTCAATCTGATGCAAAGTGAGAGAACTCTTTAGAAGAAGAAGTAGGAGGGGAAGTTGCACCACAGTCGGTCACAGAGTTAGAGAAAAAGGTAGACACTTCTTTTGACGCTGACCTTGACAAACTTACTAAACAATTGTCCGTCTCTTTCAAGGATAAATCGAGTTATCCACCAGAGGTTGAAACATCCTCTAGCGCCTGCGGTACACAAAAGGTTACATCGGACCTCACAGACACAGCGTCTAGAGTAAACCTAAGTGCAAGCGAGGAGAAAAAGGTAATTTACACGCCTTCAGAATCTACAATAACCAAGCTGTTCCAGTTACGCCCTACAGTTTTAGACGGTCGTCAACATTGATCAGGTAAGCATTATCAGACAGGTAATTTGAACATGTCGACTTCTCCGCCGACGACTACTACGTCAACTACGAGTACAACTACTCCGGTGGGGGGTTGGGGGGGGGAGCCTCAAAAAAAATTGTTGAGCCAAAATGGAAGAGAATGGTGAGATATGAAGTCAAAAATAAAAAAAAATCATTTCGGTCATTGGGGGGGCGGGGGGGGGGGTTCAATAGTTCGTCTCCCCCGCATGACCACCCGCCCGGGAGCACTAGGGTAAAAACTGAGTATGGCATTGTACGGCATACATCCTAAGGAGTGTCTCACATAAATCTCAAGCCTCTAGCTCCCATACGACCTGAGTAATGAAGGTTCAAAGTGGCGGTGAACTAAGGGTGTAAACTATCCCCACTAAGCCCACCACCACCAGCCGCGCAGCTGTCTCGGCCCGCTCACATCTACTGGCCCGGCTCCCACACACACTACGGTACCTCCCCCTCCTATTCTCCCGCCATTTCCTACCTTACGAGCCACGTAAGTGTTTTTTATATGTCGGATGCACGTGATGCGTCGCTGGGAGTTGGTGATCAAACACTGCCGACGCAACACGTGCGACGCTGGGTCTCACCGGGTTAACAAACTAACTGCTGACTTATCAGACTAACCACCATTATCATCCATACAAATTTGGTACAGGTGTGTGGTTAAGAGAAATCCCTACTACCAAAAATGTTGTACCATTTTTGTGAGATTATTTGTCAATGACATTCAGCCCAGGTATCTTTACCAAAAGTGTCATTTACCTCCATGTCCTTTAATCTTTTTAAGAAAGGGGATGACTTAGAGGAAGACCTCATATCCTCTGATAGTCAATCTGATGCAAAGTGATGCAAAGTGAGAGAACTCTTTAGAAGAAGAAGTAGGAGGGGAAGTTGCACCACAGTCGGTCACAGAGTTAGAGAAAAAGGTAGACACTTCTTTTGACGCTGACTTTGACAAACTTACTAAACAATTGTCCGTCTCTTTCAAGGATAAATCGAGTTATCCACCAGAGGTTGATACATCCTCTAGCGCCTGCGGTACACAAAAGGTTACATCGGACCTCACAGACACAGCGTCTAGAGTAAACCTAAGTGCAAGCGAGGAGAAAAAGGTAATTTACACGCCTTCAGAATCTACAATAACCAAGCTGTTCCAGTTACGCCCTACAGTTTTAGACGGTCGTCAACATTGATCAGGTAAGCATTATCAGACAGGTAATTTGAACATGTCGACTTCTCCGCCGACGACTACTACGTCAACTACGAGTACAACTACTCCGGTGGGGGGTTGGGGGGGGGAGCCTCAAAAAAAATTGTTGAGCCAAAATGGAAGAGAATGGTGAGATATGAAGTCAAAAATAAAAAAAAATCATTTCGGTCATTGGGGGGGCGGGGGGGGGGGGGGTTCAATAGTTCGTCTCCCCCGCATGACCACCCGCCCGGGAGCACTAGGGTAAAAACTGAGTATGGCATTGTACGGCATACATCCTAAGGAGTGTCTCACATAAATCTCAAGCCTCTAGCTCCCATACGACTGGAGTAATGAAGGTTCAAAGTGGCGGTGAACTAAGGGTGTAAACTATCCCCACTAAGCCCACCACCACCAGCCGCGCGGCTGTCTCGGCCCGCTCACATCTACTGGCCCGGCTCCCACACACACTACGGTACCTCCCCCTCCTATTCTCCCGCCATTTCCTACCTTACGAGCCACGTAAGTGTTTTTTATATGTCGGATGCACGTGATGCGTCGCTGGGAGTTGGTGATCAAACACTGCCGACGCAACACGTGCGACGCTGGGTCTCACCGGGTTAACAAACTAACTGCTGACTTATCAGACTAACCACCATTATCATCCATACAAATTTGGTACAGGTGTGTGGTTAAGAGAAATCCCTACTACCAAAAATGTTGTACCATTTTTGTGAGATTATTTGTCAATGACATTCAGCCCAGGTATCTTTACCAAAAGTGTCATTTACCTCCATGTCCTTTAATCTTTTTAAGAAAGGAGATGACTTAGAGGAAGACCTCATATCCTCTGATAGTCAATCTGATGCAAAGTGAGAGAACTCTTTAGAAGAAGAAGTAGGAGGGGAAGTTGCACCACAGTCGGTCACAGAGTTAGAGAAAAAGGTAGACACTTCTTTTGACGCTGACCTTGACAAACTTACTAAACAATTGTCCGACTCTTTCAAGGATAAATCGAGTTATCCACCAGAGGTTGATACATCCTCTAGCGCCTGCGGTACACAAAAGGTTACATCGGACCTCACCGACACAGCGTCTAGAGTAAACCTAAGTGCAAGCGAGGAGAAAAAGGTAATTTACGCGCCTTCAGAATCTACAATAACCAAGCTGTTCCAGTTACGCCATACAGTTTTAGACGGTCGTCAACATTGATCAGGTAAGCATTATCAGACAGGTAATTTGAACATGTCGACTTCTCCGCCGACGACTACTACGTCAACTACGAGTACAACTACTCCGCCGACGACTACTACGACAATTACGAGTACGACTATTTCAACAACCACCATGTCACGCACGTCCCACCACCGAGGATAAACCTTATGCAAACAGGGCAAAGTGTTGCATATTACTCCGGGAAGGACTGCCCTAATTACCCGGGAGGAGTTCTCACATTTCTCAGGAACATCGAAGGACTCATGAGAAACAGCAACATTATAACTGATGAAGACAGCATTGAGTTTGTTAGATCATATCTGAAAGACGGCTCAAAATCTAAAATCCTCCAGTCCATACTAGCCTTCCAGACCAAAGATTACCAAGAATGGAGAAACTATATGATCGATGTCTTTGGAGATGGTAACCAAGGAGGAGAACTAGCCTTCAAACCACCAACTA
The DNA here is from genome assembly GCA_032716605.1 of Paralithodes platypus. NCBI lineage: Eukaryota > Metazoa > Arthropoda > Malacostraca > Decapoda > Lithodidae > Paralithodes > Paralithodes platypus. Next base: position 51,298,243 of record CM064548.1, read on the forward strand.
ACCAAAGTCCTCAAAGTCAAAGATCATCTAGACATGAGAGGCACTCAATTCCTGGCAGCAGCCTCCACGAATCAACACCACCCACTACACTACATGGCAACACACCCACGGACACCAAGAAATATAAAAATAACACCCAGCACACGCTATCACACACAAATACTGTCTTCTCTCACTCCCTGTCGACCCCAAACCAACTTCCGGAAGCACATCCATACTCATATCACTCGCCGTTCCATCCACTCACTCATAGACAACACGCAGCTGCAAGCACGACCTTCCGAAATCCATCCTTCTGAATCCTCCCTTCCTCGCGAGGACAGAGTCCACCTGGCCAGGCTGAGATGCGGGCACCATCTAGCTCTTCTGAGCTATCAGAAGAGACTGGATGACTCCGTCGTCGACACCTGCCCGGGTTGAAACACAGCACCCCATACCATTAAACACATCATAGAAGACTGCATTTTACACAACCATTTACGCCAACAACACAATTTACACTCTTTGAGAGCTCCGTGGGAGAGCCCGACTGTGGCCATGGCCTTCCTTAAGGACTCAGGGCTGTTCGGCCAGGCAGCTTAGGGAACAACAACAACAACAACATCTAGCCTTCATCCATAGATTGGCTGACAAAATCGACACAGATGGCGGAAAACATGATCAATACATGGCAATGGCAATTGCCGGGAATGTATAATTATGAAGATGCCAAAGGAAGGTTTCTAGCTCCCTCTTCAGTATGGATCAACAATGCTACCCATAATTGCATGATGCTGGAAAACTTAGGCAAAGTTTTGGAATACTTAGTATACATGATCATGCTGGATCCTCGTCTGAGAAAGGAAATGACGAAAACAGAGTTCAAACCCACCACTAACCTTCAGAAGTTAGTGAGCAAACGATCATACAAGATTACCACAGACTTAGTACCAAAAGCCTTTGTAAGCCCAGTAGACGCCTCAGGGAGCAGACCCAAACAAGCGTATATTAGCAGCTCAAGGAAAGAAAGCAGCTGTGATCATTGCCACAAGAAGGGACATGACAAGACAGCCTGTTGGAGACTGCACCCGCAGCTAATTCCAGACAAGTACAAGAAGAAGACGACATTCACACCATCCAGTGAGACATCATACAAAAGTGGACAAGCTCAAAAACACCAGACAGGCCAAACACAAGGAAAACAAAAGAAGACTTGCCTGTTCCATGGTGAGAAAGGACACTCCACAGATGAATTCCGTACAATCAAAGACTTAGCTGCAAAGCGCGAACAAGGATCGTCGGGGGAAGACCCGCGCGCAAGAATGGAATCGCAACAACGAGCCGAGTCTATGTATACCCTAGGAAGCACCATATTCAAAATTGACGAATTGAAGATACCAAAATAGGTGGTATCAGGCCGGTAGAAAACGATAAATTTTTAAATACCGCTGGAATCGCAAAGACGAGCCGAGTCTATGTATACCCTCGGAAGCACCATATTCAAAATTGACGAATTGAAGATACCAAAATAGGTGGTATCAGGCCGGCAGAAAACGATACATTTTTAAATACCGCTGGAATCGCAACGACAATCCGAGTCTATATAATATTATAGCCTCGGAAACACTATATTCAACATTGACGAATTGTAGATACCAAAATAGGTGGTATCTGGCCGGCAGAAAACGATACATTTTTATATACCGCTGGAATAGCAATGACGAGCCGAGTCTACATATTCCCTCTGAAACACCATACGCAACATTGACAATTGAAGATACCAAAATAGGTGGTATTGTGCCGGCAGAAAATAATTCATAAATATATACCGCAGGAATCGCAACGACAAGCTGAGTCTATAATTATATACCCTTGGAAACACCATATTCAACATTAACGAATTGAAGACAACAAAATAGGTGGTATCGGGCCGGCAGAAAACAATACATTTTTATATACCACTGGAATCGCAATGACGAGCTGAGTCTATACAGGTATATATCCTCGGAAACACTATATTCAACTGTTACGACCGGCACTACGAAATAAACAAGGGCACTTAAGAATGGACTAGATAATAGGCTATATCTGCAACAACGGTACGCTAATTCCAAACCCTCGAACTATTACGCCGGTGAACAAAAACACTTAAACCCTCCAGAGTTAACACCTTAAGAGCGGCCTATGCGGTTTATTTATATGTACCGCCCAGCGGGGTGTTTTTAGCCAAAATAGGGCTGTTTACGTGATCATTTTCATGCCTAAATAAGACCCAGAACGTAAAACAAGTATCTATCCCTGAAAGGGCATAAACAGAGCTTTCGAATGACACCATAACGATCCTTTTATGATGGCTAGTTTTCTTGCAATAACCGTGCAACGCGAGTGCAAAAAGCATGTAATTAGGCACTTTCCCCATACAATTCCTTATATAGCGAGTGAGAGAGGGAGGAGGGAGGTGGGATTCGTGTCAGTAGGTTCGCCGTGGTGGTCTGGAGCAGTCATACGCTCGCTACTCTCCTGCCACCACTTGTCTCTCTCTCTCAGCAACATTACGTGCTGAAATTGCCACTCGACCTATGTCGAGCACCGCCACATAGTCCAGCTTTATTTAACTCGACTTATGTTGCTCGCCGCTAATTAAGGGTTAATCTACTGGATAACGGGGTATCAATTAACTGGGTTTTAGTGCACTTCTACAAAGGCCTTCCAGTGACGGCAAAGCCTACTCACAACAGGAGTACTTTACGTTAATAAAATGCTCTTTAGTAATAACAATGCTTGAATAAACTATAACAAGATTTAATAAAGGAGTATATGCTTACGTTAACTTTAGTGTGAGTCTGTACTCAACACTAAACTACAATGCTCTATGAAAACACTGGAAGTCTAGTCCTATAGCAATCAGATAAAGAAAACGTCTGATGCTCTAAGATGCTCGTTAATATAGAACAGAAATAATGCAGGGGCAGGACACCAAAGTGTCTATCTTAAATACACCAAAAAGTAGGATACATATATATAACAAGGAAGTGCAACAACTCTGTGACAGCACTAATAATCGCCACTCAAAACAGTACTTCCTTAGCCAACATAACAGCCAAACTGGGTTGTGCACTATGCATCAACCTAGGCTAAAATAAGGCGTAAATAATTCCTAAAACATACACAATTAAAGTTAATAAACACAATGCTGTCTTTCTCACTAATAAAGTCTAGCAGTGGCAAAAAAGGTACCAGGAAACTAGGCAGAGCGCAAGCATGCTTGTAGCCTACTGTCTCCCCTTGAACAGATTTCCCTTATGTTACATTAAGTGACTTGGAGGCTCTCTTGGTAAGTCCAGATCTCAAGTATCTGGTCTTACCCTGGCGCTCCACAAAGGTCAACAAAATGAGGTAGCAAGCATACAGGTAAGAGTAGGCAAAAGCCCTTCACCTGTATACTGCTACACTCGCAAAGGAAAAATATGCACAAGGGTTACAGGCTACCTAGCTTCGTCGAAGTCGTACAGGCTCTGACTTGCCACATACATAACTCAGACAACGACCAAAGATACCTTCCACTGTCTAGCATTAAATAGTAGGAAAGAACAGCTCAATAATTAGAAGCACGTCAATACTATGCTACCATGTGACTATGACTCCAATAATCCCTAAAGCTAGTGCAAAACATAAATGTGAGAACTGGTGCTGGTAATACGACTGGCCGACTATGGAAGTCGTATGCAGAGAACCAGAAGGGATAAGTAATTGAATAAAGAGAAGAAGTATTGGAAAAGAAGAAGATCAGAGAGAGAAACAGTAGTATAGGGGGTTAGATTGGGGAAAGATTGCAAAGGACATGTAGGACCAAGCACGCTATGCCAAGCTATGAGGAGACGCGTGAAGGATCCCCCACCACCACGCTAGGACAGCGACCTCCAATCACAGACGACTACGTCATGAAGAGCAGGCGTCATATGACGCGTCAGGCCCACCGGCCAATCACGAGCTGGTGGCCCCGCCTAAGAAAGGAATGCGCACGTATTACCACCCCGCTCTCGCCTCTCTCTCTCCTCAGTAACTTCACACAACATATCTTATACTCTATCAATGATATAAAATACTTCCAAGTGTCACAGACAAGAATAAAGACCACCACTGATCTGTCTGTGACAACATGAATAATAAGAAAGAAAGAACATCATTCTACGATTATTATAGCCCATTTCACTGCCCTGGCGAGCGCTAGCGAGTTACGAGTACATTCTGGCAAGCTGGCCAGCGTAACACCCCACCCAAGATGTGGGACGTTTCAGCCTCAGGTGAACGCCACATCTGACCAGACAGAAAGCCCACCAACCCCGCATCACCCAGCTACTCTCCCAAGTTGTGAAAACAATGCACGATCACAAACATAAAACACTTCTTTATGAAAAAAATCTACTCAACACTTCCCCAAAATAATAGTATAGCTTATCAATATTACGCTCAACGAGCAAGCTTCACAAAACCTAGTCTACTAAGACAAAACAGAGGATGTCTTAGATTCTTGCTGTAACATACTGCACTTATATACTGTGACGCCTCCCGGCGTTAGCAGAATGGCTGCGTGGGGCATTGCAGCTCGCTAGCGCTCGCCAGGATGGGGGGATGGGCTACAGTTGTCCTAGAATGATCTGCTTTATTTCGTTAGTGTCGTGTTGCCACAGACAGTCTAGAAGTGATCTTTGTTTTGGTCTGTGACCGCGCCTTATATTTTATATTCACTATAATATAAATGTTGCTTGTGTGGGAAGCGAGCGAGAGAGGGTGAGGGAGTACACCTGGCAGCGGGGGAGCTGTGGCCGGGCTCGCTTGGGCGCTGACAGCGTTGGCGGCCGGGTGGTCAACTAGTCCCTGCCCATCGCGGCCGCGTGTTCTTTACCAGCTCAGAGCTTGCCTGACACGCGTATCGTCTACATCCTTTGCAATTCTGTCCCCCATACTCGCCACTTTGCATACTATTTCTCTCTCTCGACTTCTCCTTTCTCATTCTCTAATCTTGATTAAACTCAACATCCCTTCTGGTTTCAGCATAGACGTTCACCGTCGGATAGTCGTATTGTACGCGAAGCTCTCAGATATTTCCATGTATTAGGCTTTAATGAGGTTTGGAGAGACGGACTTTTCCGTGTGTGTCCTCTTTCGGGAAGGTTGTAGACCGGTATATGTCTCCCTGACAAGGTGTTGAGTGATTCTGCTGGGTTATTTAAAGCTAGACTAGGGGTAAGGTTACTGTGTCGTTGTCTCCGATGTATGCAGTGTTAGCTAAGCCCTGCACGACATCGACAGGTACTGTGGGAGCCTAAGTTGTCTTCGGGTGGGTTTACTTTTGCGAGAACAGCGCTGTGGTGTGAGAGGGCCATAGCCTATCCCTCACAACATAGTGCTGCCTCTTTGTGTTGACTTCTGAGGGATCGCCAGGATAGAACTAGGTACTAGAGACCTAGATTTATCAAGAGAGCATCCCCGTCATATAACGTAATCTTCATTATACCACCTTCAGACAACATTAGGCTACGAGCCGCATGCTCACCCGTTGTTGCCCTGCCTTGATACCCCAGCTAGACTTTATTAACTGAGCAGACACTGGTTAGAGATAAGCCCCCATTATTATATGTATGCCACTTTATTATTCACTGCACTTTTGAGCCGAGGTTGTTGTTGAGTTGCACAACCTGACTAGGCTGTTGCGTTGTGTCACGAAGCATTTCTTTAGTTGTCTAGCATTACTATCTTTGCGCAGTCTTTATTATTCGCCTGCCTATTATTACTATATGTCCTAGCATTTATTGTGACCCGTATTCTGCATTATACTTGTTCAAGATTCTTTACGAACATCTTCCCAGCATCAGACTTATTTCAGAAGTTTCCAGTTGATGTTGCAGGACTAGCATTGCACTTTCTGTAATACAGGAGTGCCAGTTATTTGAGTATCTACCGTAACGTTAATTAATCACGTTAACTATCTTTTCTTTGTGTAACCTAATCGAGTAATCTTTTACTGTTTGAGAATAGGCTGTTTCATCGAGCGTCAGCCTAGTGTGTGTGCACCAGTTACCGAGTCATAGGATACCTCGTTGTCCAGGCACGACTCAGGGCGGTAATGGTGTTTTGTTTTCCAGTGTTTAAGGCAGGGGTTGGATCTAGTGTTACCGTTGTTGCATTTTGCCATTATCTAGTCCAATGTTGAAGAGCCCTGTGTCTTTGAGAACCTGGATCGTAACAAATGGCGACCTAGCTCAGGATCTTGTGAACTAAGAGATAATTGCAGGATTGTTGTGGTCATTTGTTTTATTGAGGAATATAGTGGGCATGTTATTTTTTTTTTGGCAAAGTAGTATAGCACTTGAGAGTCTTCAGACATTTTTGGCAAGTGAATAGTGCTACATAAGAGTTTGGGGTACTTCTTTTCTGAATATTGTGGTGAGAAATTTTTGTGAGCATCATGTCTTATACCGGGTCAGAGGAGAATGGAGACACAGTACGTAATGTCGAAACTGAGGAACAGCAGCATGATGAAAGGGTTAATCGGGTGAACTGTGAGGAGGATGCTAGGATATTTTTGCAATGGCCTGTTACTGCCGAGCGGTTGGAGGGTATGGATCGGTACGGTCTTCAATGCCTGGCCACAGCTATCGGTCATGCGGTTACTAGCAGCATGACCAAGGATAACTTGATAACGTGTGTACTGGGCAGGGTGACTGGTGAGCGAGATGGGTTGAGTGCTCAGAGCCCTTCGGCCATGCTTCCCCTACACTCAACTCCCAGCCATCCCAGTAGTTTGCCGACCCCGGGTACGCTTCCGCAGTTGGGTGGTGACTGGCAGGGTTGGTTGCACCTTGGGGGACCACCGGTAATTTCAAACATTGTAGCACCTTCACCTCCTCAAGGGTTATCTCCAGAATTATTGTTTAAGCTCGAATTAGCTAAGCTTCAGCATCAACAGCAATTAGAATTAGCCAAGATAGAAGAGAGAGCCAAGCTAGCAAAAATCCAAGCTGATATAGAGTCGACTAGGTACTGTGCCGACATGGACGTAGAGAAGTCGCGAGTAGAGACAACGAGACAGCGACTTGGGGCTGGTAACCGTGTTCATGGGCAGTCTCTCTCGCACTTATTGAAACTGGTTCCGGTGTTTGATGAGAGTGGTGTAACAGAATTTTTCACACGCTTTGAGAAGAAGTGCCAGGAACACCAGTGGCCAGAGAATAAATGGGCAGCACTTGTATCCTCTAGATTAATAGGCAAGGGTCTTAAAGCCTACGATGCGTTGCCTATAGAGTCTTGTATTATCTATGAGGAACTCAAGGAGGCTGTCCTGAGAGCATACGAACTACAACCAGAGACGTACAGGTTGAAGTTCCGGGGTGTTACCAAGGGTCGGGAGAGCACCTTTTTGGAGCATGCCCGGGAGCTGTCCGATGGTTTTGGGAATTGGCTGAGGTCGGAGAAAGCTACTACGTTTAACGACATTAAACAGTTGGTGCTTTTAGAGCAGTTTTTCAAATGCACGGGCGGCGACCTGACGTTAAACCTTAAAGAAAAGCAACCAAAAACTCTACAGGAGGCAGCTGAGATGGCTGACCTCCGGCTATCACTAATTCGTGGGTGCGGGTTTGCCCAGCGTAGTGAGGCAGGTAACAAGGGGCGTGATGCCCCACCCCCCCGAGTTAGTGATATACCTTATGCAAACAAGTACAAGAGCCATGATACCAAGACTGACCACAAGACTAGCACCGTCCCATTTAAGAAGGGGCCGGGCCCTTCCCAGTACCAAGGGAAGCACAAAGGGGAGTTGGAGTGTTATCATTGTCGTGAAAAGGGGCACTTTGCAAGAGTCTGTCCTAGCAAACCACCTAGAGCAGCTGTGTCTTTGGCCTGCAAAATTGGTGTGTCTCCGAAGTCATCTGAGTTTGCCCGGGGCAGTTCGTCAGAGGCTGAGGCACAGCCAATGCAGAAGCACCTGGGAGGCTCGAACCCTGCTCAGGATGTTTTTTGCGACCATAGAGGGCGGGGTTGCGTGATGTGGGCGGGGCGCAAGCATGGAGTAGAGGTCTTGCGTGATACAGGTGCTTCCCAGACTCTGATGAAAAACTTGACTGGCTACCCTATAAACGCGGCTCGGGTGGTGGTGGTGCAGGGTATTAATGCAACTCGGTCATACCCGCTGGTGCGGTTGGAGTTGGAGGTGGATGGTGTGGCACGTGAATTGGATGTCAGGATTGTGGAGAAACTGCCAGTGGAGGGCGTCGACCTTCTTCTCGGCAACGACTTTGCAATGCCCGCTTCTGAGGTTCTACCCTTAGTCGTTGCCGAGAGGCCGGCCGACGTGAGTAGGGAAGAGCAAGAGTGGGTCGAGCGGTGCCAGACACAACCCATGGCGTGTGTTGTCATCCGAGCTCGGGCAGCTAAAGTGTCACAGCCTAGTCCTCCGTCTTCAGACCAGCGGAGGAACGATCAACAGGAGGAGGCTAAAGCTGGAGTTGGTTTTAAGAGTTTTGACTCGGCGGCTCTCCTGGGTGATTCAGTATTAGCACCATTACTTAATTCTGGAGTAGCCCCTGGGCCTGTCATCGAGAGTGACGAGGCTGGGCATGACGAGTCTCCACGACAGCAACGTTATGTACATCGAGAGAGACAGAGGGAGCAGCCCAGTATCGGGGAGGGTCATGCATTGCTCCGGGAGCAGTTAGATCGCTTGGCACCCTCAGATATACGTCGGTTGCAACTAGAGGACCATGAGCTCCAAACGTGTGCTAATGGAGCTGTAGAGCCCGACGAGGACGGCGATGCACAGCCAGGAGATTTTGTTTATTTAGAAGGCATCCTCTATAGGCGTTTTCAAGACCCTAAATGTAGTTGGCAAGAGGGGTCCGGAGTAGTGGACCAGTTGGTGGTGCCACGGGAATGCAGGGATAGCCTACTGAGGTTGGCGCATGACATACCACTGGCAGGATATCTAGGGGTGAGAAAAACGGTGGCGGCTTTAGAAAAATTGTTTTGGTGGCCGGGGTTGAAGGGGCAGGTGGTAACCTGGATAGCAAGGTGTCATACGTGCCAGAGGGTTGGAAAACCTAACCAAACAATTCCGAGAGCCCCGTTGCACCCAATTCCTGTCAGTGGACTGCCCTTCAGTAAGGTCATCATTGATATGGTCGGACCCCTACCCCCTACTAGTGCCGGTAATAAATTTCTATTAACTATCATGGATGTGGCCACTCGTTATCCTGATGCATATCCAATGAGAAATGGCACGGCGAAAACTGTTGTCCGGAACCTGCTCTTGTATTGCTCGCGGTATGGTTACCCGCAAGAGGTGCAATCGGACCAAGGTTCTAGTGTTACATCTAATCTGTTCAAACAAACTATGATTCAGCATGGCATCAGCACTGTCGTCTCTTCTGCGTATCACCCGGAGAGTCAAGGGATGTTGGAGAGGTGGCACGCCACGCTGAAAAGCATGCTTTGATGTTATTGCGCAGAGAACGGAAAGGATTGGGACCTTGGTCTGCCGTATGTTTTGTTCGCGGCAAGAGACGAAAAGGGTCATTGTCATGACGCACAACTACACCATGGTGTGCCGGTGGGCGCCTGAGCAGCTCCGCAAGGTTCCTAGGCTCACCAAATTTGAGAACCTTAAAAGTCACTAAACACAACTTAAATTCTATTCTTGCTCTTACTGGCAGCCAGTGCAGTTTGGTGGAACACCAAAAATGAGTCTTGTGGCCCTGTTAAGAACAGACTGAACTTTCTTTACAATATAATTTGGAAGACCCACCAACAGGGCATTGCAATAATCAACACGAGAGAAGACCAATGAGTGAACCAACGTCAGGAGGCAACGTCTGGTTATAAACGGCTTCACCAAATAGAGATTTCTGATGTGCAAGTAACAACTTTTAACTATCTGGTTTACATGCTCTTTGAAATCTAATCGGGAGTTCACATATACACCCCGATTTCGAACAGAGTTGGCCGGTCGCAGCTGAGATGGAGAGGGCACCTACTATATCATCAGCTCTTCTATTTCCTCGGATGATGAGAATATCAGTTTTACCATAATTTAGCTTAAGTTTTCTCGCTCTCATCCACTTCTTGATATCAGACATCAACAATTCCATCTTACTCCGTATATCAACTATATTTGTGATTCTCACATAAATCTGGGTGTCATCTGCATAAAAGTGAAAGGTGACATTATGTGCATGAAGCAGAAGAGACAAACTGCTGATATAAATTATAAATAGGATAGGACCTAAAACTGATCCCTGCGGAACACCATACTGCAGGGGTGTCGAGGCCGAGACCATTTGATTTACCATCACACTCTGGGATCTACCTGACAAGTACGAACGACCCAAGAAGCAAGAGAGCGGAGTCACGCACACCACAATCATAAAGATCACTCAATAACAACTCGTGATCTACTGTGTCAAAGGCCGAAGAGAGATCAAGCAAGACCAATAGTGAGGCCACACCATTGCAAATGTTCTCAACTAGATCATTATGTACTCTAATCAATGCTGTTTCAGTTGAATGATGCTGTCGGTAAGCAGACTGAAAAATTGGGATAGTTTCATTCTGCTGAAGTAGTGGTTGTAATTGGTCAAGTATTGCATGCTCTAATATCTTTGATAATATGAAGGACAGGTTGGAGACAGGATGATAGTTCAACATGTTCTCAACATCAAGTCCAGGTTTCTTTAGACTAGGTCGGAGTAGTGCATGCTTTTCAGAATGTGGGAAGTTACCTTCAGAGAAGCACTTATTAATTATTTTGGAAATAAACTCAACTGTGTGATCATAGACTCTTGGTAGCTTAGAAACATTTATGGGATCCAACGGGCAAAATGTTTTATTGAGGTTTCTTATGTAGGACGAGATCATGTCCACCTCTACTGAGTGAAAGGATGAGAGGACATTATTAGAATGTGTCGGGGTTGGAGTACAACTGAAAGTTCTTCACCAACAGAAGCATCATCCAGTTCCTGTCTTATGCGAGTTATCTTGCCAACAAAAAATGACACAAAGTTGGCAGCTAACTCGGCATCGGGTACAGAAGGTCTTAAGCTGACTCTTGTTTTAGCCAACCTCCTCTGGTCGTTACCACATGAGTCAACTTTTCCCTGATAATACACTTTCTTTTCATCTTTGATTGTGTGGACCACGGCTCTTCTGGCTGACAGATATTGCAACCATGTAGACTTGTTTTATTTTTCCGCCATTCACGTACAGCTCTTCTACGCGCTCTTCTAAGAAATTTAACTTGAGTGCTATACCAGGGTGAATCATCTCGTACTATGATTTTCTTCTCTACTTCTGGACAGTGATGATCGAACACTAATTTAAGTGCATTTCTATGTACCTCCACCAGCTCATCTGAAGTAAGGTGGGAAGAATCAATACTTCCCAAGTACTGTTTTACTTCACTGCTAGCCAAATTTTGGTCTGCATTTTTATAATTTCTAAATCTGATTACTGTTTCATGTGTGAGTGGCTTAGGGAAATCAAAGCTGAAAGTAATCAAAGCATGATCAGAGGTATTAGGGTCAGCATTCTCAACATCAACATCCAGAACACCACCACAACCCACAGGAGAGAGAACCAAGTCAAGGGTGTGTCCTAAGATATGAGTTGGGTGGGACACATGGTTTACAAAATTGTTCTGATCAGTCAACTCAAGGAACTCAGGAGAGAATGGCTTCAGATGAGGGCTGTCAACCCAGTAATTAAAATCTCCACATATCAAAAGTCTTCCGGTTTTGGCAGAAAATTCCTCGAGAAACTGCCCAAACTCATCCATAAACCTCCTATCTGTGCAACGATGGCCAGGCCTATAGACAACTGCCATTCTTAGAATTTGTTGATGGAGTTTTATTTCCACTTCCAACAGTTCATAATAAAGAGGGGCTGGGTTATGGCTTATTGTGGAAACACTATATTGAACATTGACAAATTGAAAATACCAAAACAGGTGGTATCGGGCCGGAAGAAAACGATACATTTATATATACCGCTGGAATCGCAATGACCAGCCGAGTCTATATATACCCTCGGAAACACTATATTCAACAGTGACGAAGTGAAGTAACCAAAATAGGTGGTATCGAGCCGTCAGAAAGCGATTCATTTTTAAATACCTCTATAATCGCAATGACGAACCGAGTCTATATATACAACATATTCAACATTGAGGAATTGAAGATACCAAAATAGGTGGTATCGGGCCAGCAGAAAACGATAAATTTTTATATACCGCTGGAATCGCAACGACGAGCCGAGTCTACATATTCCCTCTGAAACACCATACGCAACATTGACAAATTGAAGATACCAAAATAGGTGGTATCGTGCCGGCAGAAAACGATACATTTTTATATACTTCTGGAATCGCAACAACTAGCCGAGTCTATATATACCCTCGGAAACACCATATTCAACATTGACAAATTGAAGACACCAAAATAGGTGGTAGCGGGCCGGCAGAAAATGATACATTTTTATATACCGATGGAATCGCAAGGACGACGAAGTCTATATAATTATACTCTTGGTAACACCATATTCAACATTGACGAATTGAAGATAACAAAGTAGGTGGTATCGGGCCGGCAAAAAGCGATAAATATTTATGTACCGCTGGAATCGCAACATCAAGCCGAGTCTATATACAGTATGCCCTCGGAAACACTATATTCAACATTGACGAATTGAAAATACCAAAATAGGTGGCATCGGGCCGGAAAAAAACGATACATGTTTATATACCGCTGGAATCGCATTGACGAGCCGAGTCTATATATACCCTCGGAAACACTATATTCAACTTTGACGAATTGAAGATACCAAAATAGGTGATATCGTGCCGGCAGAAAACGATACATTTTTATATACCGCTGGAATCGCAACGACGAGCCGAGTCTATATTATGGTGGTGGCCACAGTGTTACCATGTATGTGTTGTCACTAGGGTGGTGGTGGCCACAGTGTTACCATGTCTATGTTGACACTAGGGTGGTGGTGGTGGTGACCACAGTGTTAAAATGTCTGTGTTGTCACTAGGGTGATGGTGGCCACAGTGTTACCATGGCTGTGTTGTCAGTAGGGTGGTGGTGGTGGTGGCCACAGTGTTACCATGTCTGTGTTGTCACTAGGATGGTGGTGGTGGTCACAGTGTTACCATGTCTGTGTTGTCACTAGGGTGGTGGTGGTCGTGGTGACGACAGTGTTACCATGTATGTGTTGTCACTAGGGTGATGGTGGTGGTCACAGTGTTACCATGTCTGTGTTGTCAATAGATTGGTGGTGGTGGAGGTCACAGTGTTACCTTGTCTGTGTTGTCACTAGGGTGGTGGTGGTGGCCACAGTGTTACCATGTCTGTGTTGTCACTAGGGTGGTGGTGGTGGTGGCCACAGTGTTATCATGTATGTGTTGTCACTAGGATGGTGGTGGTGGTCACAGTGTTACCATGTCTGTGTTGTCACTAGAGTGGTGGTGGTGGTGGTGACGACAGTGTTACCATGTATGTGTTGTCACTAGGGTGGTGGTGGTGGTGGCCACAGCGTTACCATGTCTATGTTGTCACTAGGGTGGTGGTGGTGGTGACTACAGAGTTAACATGTCTGTGTTGTCACTAGGGTGATGGTGGCCACAGTGTTACCATGGCTGCGTTGTCACTAGGGTGGTGGTGGTGGTCACAGTGTTACCATGTCTGTGTTGTCACTATTGTGGTGGTGGTGGTGGTCACAGTGTTACCATGTCTGTGTTGTCACTAGGGTGGTGGTGGTGGTGACCACAGTGTTACCATGTCTGTGTTGTAACTAGGGTGGTGGTGGTGGTGGTGGTCACAGTGTTACCATGTCTGGGCTGTCACTAGGGTGGTGGTGGTGGTCACAGTGTTTCCATGTCTGTGTTGTCACTAGGGTGGTGGTGGTGGTTACAATGTTACCATGTCTGTGTTGTCACTAGGGTGGTGGTGGTGGTGGTGGTCACAGTGTTACCATGTCTGCGTTGTCACTAGGGTGGTGGTGGTCACAGTGTTACCATGTCTGTGTTGTCACTAGAGTGGTGGTGGTGGTGGTCACAGTGTTACCTTGTCTGTGTTGTAACTAGGGTGGTGGTGGCCACAGTGTTACCATGTCTGTGTTGTCACTAGGGTGGTGGCCACAGTGTTACCATGTCTGTGTTGTCACTAGGATGGTGGTGGTGGTCACAGTGTTACCATGTCTGTGTTGTCACTAGGGTGGTGGTGGTGTTGGTGACGACAGTGTTACCATGTATGTGTTGTCACTAGGGTGGTGGTGGTGGTCACAGTGTTACCATGTCTGTGTTGTCACTAGGGTGGTGGTGGTGGTGGTCACAGTGTTACCATTTCTGTGTTGTCACTAGGGTGGTGGTGGTGGTGACCACAGTGTTACCATGTCTGTGTTGTCACTAGGGTGGTGGTGGTGGTGGTGGTCACAGTGTTACCATGTCTGGGCTGTCACTAGGGTGGTGGTGGTGGTCACAGTGTATCCATGTCTGTGTTGTCACTAGGGTGGTGGTGGTGGTGGTCACAGTGTTACCATGTCTGTGTTGTCACTAGGGTGGTGGTGGTGGTGACCACAGTGTTACCATGTCTGTGTTGTAACTAGGGTGGTGGTGATGGTGGTGGTCACAGTGTTACCATGTATGTGCTGTCACTAGGGTGGTGGTGTTGGTCACAGTGTTTCCATGTCTGTGTTGTCACTAGGGTGGAGGTGGTGGTTACAATGTTACCATGTCTGTGTTGTCACTAGGGTGGTGGTGGTGGTGGTGGTCACAGTGTTACCATGTCTGCGTTGTCACTAGGGTGGTGGTGGTCACAGTGTTACCATGTCTGTGTTGTCACTAGAGTGGTGGTGGTGGTGGTCACAGTGTTACATTGTCTGTGTTGTCACTAGGGTGGTGATGGTGGCCACAGTGTTACCATGTCTGTGTTGTCACTAGGGTGGTGGCCACAGTGTTACCATGTCTGTGTTGTCACTTGGATGGTGGTGGTGGTCACAGTGTTACCATGTCTGTGTTGTCACTAGGGTGGTGGTGGTGTTGGTGACGACAGTGTTACCATGTATGTGTTGTCACTAGGGTGGTGGTAGTGGTCACAGTGTTACCATGTCTGTGTTGTCACTAGGGTGGTGGTGGTGGTGGTCACAGTGTTACCATTTATGTGTTGTCACTAGGGTGGTGGTGGTGGTGACCACAGTGTTACCATGTCTGTGTTGTCACTAGGGTGGTGGTGGTGGTGGTGGTCACAGTGTTACCATGTCTGGGCTGTCACTAGGGTGGTGGTGGTGGTCACAGTGTATCCATGTCTGTGTTGTCACTATGGTGGTGGTGGTGGTCACAATGTTACCATGTCTGTGTTGTCACTAGGGTGGTGGTGGTGGTGGTGGTCACAGTGTTACCATGTCTGCATTGTCACTAGGGTGGTGGTGGTCACAGTGTTACCATGTCTGTGTTGTCACTAGAGTGGTGGTGGTAGTGGTCACACTGTTACCTTGTCTGTGTTGTCACTAGGGTGGTGGTGGTGGCCAAAGTGTTACCATGTCTGTGTTATCACTAGGGTGGTGGTGACCACAGTAATACCATGACTGTGTTGTCACTAGGGTGGTGGTGGTGGTCACAGTGTTACCTTGAGTGTGTTGTCACTAGGGAGGTGGTGGTCACAGTTTTACCATGAGTGTGTTGTCATTAGGGTGGTGGTGGTCACAGTGTTACCATGACTGTGTTGTCACTAGGGAGGTGGTGGCCACAGTGTTATAATGATTTTGTTGTCACTAGGGTGGTGGTGGTGGCCACAGTGTTACCATGTCTGTGTTGTCAATAGGGTGGTGGTGGTGGCCACAGTGTTACCATGTCTGTGTTGTCACTAGGGTGGGGGTGTTACCATGTTTGTGTTGTCACTAGGGTGGTGGTGGCCACAGTGTTACCATGTCTGTGTTGTCACTAGGGTGGTGGTGGCCACAGTGCTACCATGTCTGTGTTGTCACTAGGGTGGTGGTGATTGTGGCCACAGTGATGCCATGTCTGTGTTATCACTAGGGTGGTGGTGGCCACAGTGTTACCATGACTGTGTTGTCACTAGGGTGGTGGTGGCCACAATGGTAACATGTCTGTGTTGTCACTAGAGTGATGGTGGTCACAATGTTAACATGTATGTGTTGTCACTAGGGTGGTGGTGGCCACAGTTTTACCATGTCTGTGTTATCACTAGGGTGGTGCTGGCCACAGTGTTACCATGTCTGTGTTGTCACTAGGTTGGTGGTGGCCACAGTGTTACCATGAATGTGTTGTCACAAGGGTGGTGGTGGAGACAGTGTTACCATGTCTGTGTTGTCACTTGGGTGGTGGTGGTCACAGTGTTACCATGTCTGTGTTGTCACTAGGGTGGTGCTGATGGCGGCCACAGTGTTACCATGTCTGTGTTGTCACTAGGGTGGTGGTGGCCACAGTTTTACCATGTCTGTGTTATCACTAGGGTGGTGGTGGCTACAGTGTTACCATGTATATGTTGTCACTAGGGTGGTGGTGGCCACAGTGGTAACATGTCTGTGTTGTCACTAGAGTGGTGATGGTCACAATGTTAACATGTATGTGTTGTCACTAGGGTGGTGGTGGCCACAGTTTTACCATGTCTGTGTTGTCACTAGGGTGGTGGTGGTGCCCACAGTGTTACCATGTCTGTGTTGTCACTAGGGTGGTGGTGGTCACAGTGTTACCATGTCTATGTTTTCACTAGGGTGGTGTTGATGGTGGCCATAGTGATACCATGTGTGTGTTGTCACTAGAGTGGTGGTGGCCACAGTGTTACCAGGTATGTGTTTTCACTAGGGTGGTGGTGGTTACAGTTTTACCATGTTTGTGTTGTCACTAGGGTAGTGATGGCCACAGTGTAACCATGTCTGTGTTGTCCTAGGGTGGTAGTGATAGTGGCCACAATGTTACAATGTCTGTGTTGTCACTAGGGTGGTGGTGGCCACAGTATTACCATGACTGTGTTGTCCCTAGGGTGGTGGTGGCCACAGTGTTACCATGTCTGTGTTGTCACTAGGGTAGTGGTGGCCACAGTGGTAACATGTCTGTGTTGTCACTAGAGTGATGGTGGTCACAAAGTTAACATGTATGTGTTGTCACTAGGGTGGTGGTGGCCACAGTTTTACCATGTCTGTGTTGTCACTAGGATGGTGCTGACCACTGTGTTACCATGTCTGTGTTGTCACTAGGGTGTTGGTGGCCACAGTTTTACCATGTCTGTGTTGTCACTAGGGTGGTGGTGGCCACAGTGTTACCATGTATGTGTTGTCACAAGGGTGGTGGTGGTGGTGGCCACAGTGTTACCATGTCTATGTTGTCACTAGGGTGGTGGTGGTGGTGACCAGAGTGTTAAAATGTCTGTGTTGTCACTAGGGTGATGGTGGCCACAGTGTTACCATGGCTGTGTTGTCACTAGGGTGGTGGTGGTGGTGGCCACAGTGTTACCATGTCTGTGTTGTCACTAGGATGGTAGTGGTGGTCACAGTGTTACCATGTCTTTGTTGTCACTAGGGTGGTGGTGGTGGTGGTGACGACAGTGTTACCATGAATGTGTTGTCACTAGGGTGGTGGTGGTGGTGACCACAGTGTTACCATGTCTGTGTTGTCACTAGGGTGGTGGTGGTGGTGGTGGTCACAGTGTTACCATGTCTGGGCTGTCACTAGGGTGGTGGTGGTGGTCACAGTGTTTCCATGTCTGTATTGTCACTAGGGTGGTGGTGGTGGTCACAATATTACCATGTTTGTGTTGTCACTAGGGTGGTGGTGGTGGTGGTGGTCACAGTGTTACCATGTCTGCGTTGTCACTAGGGTGGTGGTGGTCACAGTGTTACCATGTCTGTGTTGTCACTAGAGTGGTGGTGGTGGTGGTCACAGTGTTACCTTGTCTGTGTTGTCACTAGGGTGGTGGTGGTGGCCACAGTGTTACCATGTCTGTGTTATCACTAGGGTGGTAGTGACCACAGTAATACCATGACTGTGTTGTCACTAGGGTGGTGGTGGTGGCCACAGTGTTACCATGTCTGTGTTATCACTAGGATGGTGGTGGTCACAGTGTTACCATGAGTGTTGCCACTAGGGTGGTGGTGGTCCCAGTGTTACCATGACTGTGTTGTCACTAGGGAGGTGGTGGCCACAGTGTTATAATGACTTTGTTGTCACTAGGGTGGTGGTGGTGGCCACAGTGTTACCATGTCTGTGTTGTCACTAGGGTGGTGGTGGTAGCCACAGTGTTACCATGTCTGTGTTGTCACTAGGGTGGTGGTGTTACCATGTTTGTGTTGTCACTAGGGTGGTGGTGGCCACAGTGTTACCATGTCTGTGTTGTCACTAGGGTGGTGGTGGCCACAGTGTTACCATGTCTGTGTTGTCACTAGGGTGGTGGTAATTGTGGCCACAGTGTTACCATGTCTGTGTTATCACTAGGGTGGTGGTGGCCACAGTGTTACCATGACTGTGTTGTCACTAGGGTGGTGGTGGCCACAGTGGTGACATGTCTGTGTTGTCACTAGAGTGATGGTGGTCACAATGTTAACATGAATGTGTTGTCACTAGGGTGGTGGTGGCCACAGTTTTACCATGTCTGTGTTATCACGAGGGTGGTGCTGGCCACAGTGTTACCATGTCTGTGTTGTCACTAGGTTGGTGGTGGCCACAGTGTTACCATGACTGTGTTGTCACAAGGGTGGTGGTGGTCACAGTGTTACCATGTCTGTGTTGTCACTAGGGTGGTGCTGATGGCGGCCACAGTGTTACCATGTCAGTGTTGACACTAGGGTGGTGGTGGTTACAGTTTTACCATGTTTGTGTTGTCACTAGGGTGGTGGTGGCCACAGTGTTACCATGAATGTGTTGTCACTAGGGTGGTGGTGGCCACAGTGGTAACATGTCTGTGTTGTCACTAGAGTGGTGATGGTCACAATTTTAACATGTATGTGTTGTCACTAGGGTGGTTGTGGCCACAGTTTTACCATGTCTGTGTTGTCACTAGGGTGGTGGTGGTGGCCACAGTGTTACCATGCCTGTGTTGTCACTAGGGTGGTGGTGGTCACAGTGTTACAATGTCTATGTTTTCACTAGGGTGGTGGTGATGGTGGCCACAGTTTTACCATGTCTGTGTTGTCACTAGAGTGGTGGTGGCCACAGTTTTACCATGTATGTGTTGTCACTAGAGTGGTGGTGGTTCCAGTTTTACCATGATTGTGTTGTCGCTAGGGTAGTGTTGGCCATAGTGTTATAATGACTTTTTTGTCAGCAGGGTGGTGGTGGTGGCCACAGTGTTACCATGTCTGTGTTGTCACTAGGGTGGTGGTGTTACCATGTCTGTGTTGTCACTAGGGTGGTGGTGGCCACAGTGTTACCATGTCTGTGTTGTCACTAAGGTGGTGGTGGCCACAGTGTTACCATGTCTGTGTTGTCACTAGGGTGGTGGTGATTGTGGCCACAGTGTTACCATGTCTGTGTTGTCACTAGGGTGGTGGTGGCCACAGTGTTACCATGTCTGTGTTGTCACTAGGGTGGTGGTGGCCACAGTGGTAACATGTCTGTGTTGTCACTAGAGTGATGGTGGTCACAATGTTAACATGTATGTGTTGTCACTAGGGTGGTGGTGGCCACAGTTTTACCATGTCTGTGTTGTCACTAGGGTGGTGGTGGCCACAGTGTTACCATGTGTGTGTTGTCACTAGGTTGGTGGTGGCCACAGTGTTACCTTGTCTGTGTTGTCACTAGGGTGGTGGTGATGGTGGTGGCCACAGTGTTACCATGTATGTGCTGTCACTAGGGTGGTGGTGGCCACAGTGTTACCTTGTCTGTGTTGTCACTAGGGTGGTGGTGGTGGCCACAGTGTTACCATGTCTGTGTTGTCACTAGGGTGGTGGTGGTGGTGGTGGTCACAGTGTTACCATGTCTGTGTTGTCACTAGGGTGGTGGTGGCCACAGTGTTACCATGTCTGTGTTGTCACTAGGGTGGTGGTGGTGGTGGCCACAGTGTTACCATGTCTGTGTTGTCACTAGGGTGGTGATGGTGGCCACAGTGTTACCATGTCTGTGTTGTCACTAGGTTGGTGGCCACAGTGTTACCATGTCTGTGTTGTCACTAGGGTGGTGGTGGTGGTCACAATGTTACCATGTCTATGTTGTCACTAGGGTGGTGGTGACGACAGTGTTACCATGTATGGGTTGTAACTAGGGTGGTGGTGGTCACAGTGTTACTATGTCTGTGTTGTCACTAGGGTGGTGGTGGTGGTGGTCACAGTGTTACCATGTCTGTGTTGTCACTAGGGTGGTGGTGGTGGTGACCACAGTGTTACCATGTCTGTGTTGTCACTAGGGTGGTGGTGGTGGTGGTGGTCACAGTGTTACCATGTCTGTGTTGTCACTAGGGTGGTGGTGATGGTGGTGGTCACAGTGTTACCATGTCTGGGCTGTCACTAGGGTGGTGGTGGTGGTCACAGTGGTACCATGTCTGTGTTGTCACTAGGGTGGTGGTCACAATGTTACCATGTCTGTGTTGTCACTAGGGTGGTGGTGGTGGTGGTGGTCACAGTGTTACCATGTCTGCGTTGTCACTATGGTGGTGGTGGTCACAGTGTTACCATGTATGTGTTGTCACTAGAGTGGTGGTGGTGGTAGCCACAGTGTTACTATATGTCTGTGTTGTCACTAGGGTGGTGGTGGTGGCCACAGTGTTACCATGTCTGTGTTGTCACTAGGGTGGTGGTGTTACCATGTCTGTGTTGTCACTAGGGTGGTGGTGGCCACAGTGTTACCATGTCTGTGTTGTCACTAGGGTGGTGGTGGCCACAGTGTTACCATGTCTGTGTTGTCACTAGGGTGGTGGTGGTGGTGGTCACAGTGTTACCATGTCTGTGTTGTCACTAGGGTGGTGGTGGTGGTGGCCACAGTGTTACCATGTCTGTGTTGTCACTAGGGTGGTGGTGGTGGTGGTGGTCACAGTGTTACCATGTCTGTGTTGTCACTAGGGTGGTGGTGGTGGTCACAGTGTTACCATGTCTGTGTTGTCACTAGGGTGGTGGTGGTGGCCACAGTGTTACCATGTCTGTGTTGTCACTAGGGTGGTGGTGGTGGTGGTGGTCACAGTGTTACCATGTCTGTGTTGTCACTAGGGTGGTGGTGGTGGTCACAGTGTTTCCATGTCTGTGTTGTCACTAGGGTGGTGGTGGTGGTCACAATGTTACCATGTCTGTGTTGTCACTAGGGTGGTGGTGGTGGTGGTGGTCACAGTGTTACCATGTCTGTGTTGTCACTAGGGTGGTGGTGGTCACAGTGTTACCATGTCTGTGTTGTCACTAGAGTGGTGGTGGTGGTGGTCACAGTGTTACCTTGTCTGTGTTGTCACTAGGGTGGTGGTGGTGGCCACAGTGTTACCATGTCTGTGTTATCACTAGGGTGGTGGTGACCACAGTGATACCATGACTGTGTTGTCACTAGGGTGGTGGTGGTGGTCACAGTGTTACCATGTCTGTGTTGTCACTAGGGTGGTGGTGGTCACAGTGTTACCATGTCTGTGTTGTCACTAGGGTGGTGGTGGTGGCCACAGTGTTACCATGTCTGTGTTGTCACTAGGGTGGTGGTGGTGGTCACAGTGTTACCATGTCTGTGTTGTCACTAGGGTGGTGGTGGTGGTGGTGGCCACAGTGTTACCATGTCTGTGTTGTCACTAGGGTGGTGGTGGTGGCCACAGTGTTACCATGTATGTGTTGTCACTAGGGTGGTGGTGGTGACCACAGTGTTACCATGTCTGTGTTGTCACTAGGGTGGTGGTGGTGGTGGTGGTCACAGTGTTACCATGTCTGCGTTGTCACTAGGGTGGTGGTGGTCACAGTGTTACCATGTCTGTGTTGTCACTAGAGTGGTGGTGGTGGTGGCCACAGTGTTACCATGTCTGTGTTGTCACTAGGGTGGTGGTGGTGGCCACAGTGTTACCATGTCTGTGTTGTCACTAGGGTGGTGGCCACAGTGTTACCATGTCTGTGTTGTCACTAGGGTGGTGGTGGTCACAGTGTTACCATGTCTGTGTTGTCACTAGGGTGGTGGTGGCCACAGTGTTACCATGTCTGTGTTGTCACTAGGGTGGTGGTGGTGGTCACAGTGTTACCATGTCTGTGTTGTCACTAGGGTGGTGGTGGTGGTGGCCACAGTGTTACCATGTCTGTGTTGTCACTAGGGTGGTGGTGGTGGTGACCACAGTGTTACCATGTCTGTGTTGTCACTAGGGTGGTGGTGGTGGTGGTGGTCACAGTGTTACCATGTCTGTGTTGTCACTAGGGTGGTGGTGGTGGTCACAGTGTTACCATGTCTGTGTTGTCACTAGGGTGGTGGTGGTGGTCACAGTGTTACCATGTCTGTGTTGTCACTAGGGTGGTGGTGGTGGTGGTGGTCACAGTGTTACCATGTCTGTGTTGTCACTAGGGTGGTGGTGGTGGTCACAGTGTTACCATGTCTGTGTTGTCACTAGAGTGGTGGTGGTGGTGGTCACAGTGTTACCTTGTCTGTGTTGTCACTAGGGTGGTGGTGGTGGCCACAGTGTTACCATGTCTGTGTTGTCACTAGGGTGGTGGTGACCACAGTGTTACCATGTCTGTGTTTTCACTAAGGTGGTGTGGTGGTGGTCACAGTGTTACCATGTATGTGTTGTCACTAGGGTGGTGGTGGTTACAGTTTTACCATGTTTGTGTTGTCACTAGGGTGGTGGTGGTCACAGTGTTACCATGTCTGTGTTGTCACTAGGGTGGTGGTGGCCACAGTGTTACCATGTCTGTGTTGTCACTAGGGTGGTGGTGGTGGCCACAGTGTTACCATGTCTGTGTTGTCACTAGGGTGGTGGTGGTGGTCACAATGTGACCATGTCTGTGTTGTCACTAGGGTGGTGGTGGTGGTGGTCACAGTGTTACCATGAGTGTGTTGTCACTAGGGTGGTGGTGGCCACAGTGTTACCATGACTTTGTTGTCACCAGGGTGGTGGTGGTGACCACAGTGTTACCATGTCTGTGTTGTCACTAGGGAGATTGTGGCCACAGTGTTACCATGTCTGTGTTATCACTAGGGTGGTGGTGGCCACAGTGTTACCATGTCTGTGTTGTCACTAGGGTGGTGGTGGTGGCCACAGTGTTACCATGTCTGTGTTGTCACTAGGGTGGTGGTGGTCACAGTGTTACCATGTCTGTGTTGTCACTAGGGTGGTGGTGGCCACAGTGTTACCATGTCTGTGTTATCACTAGACGGTGATGGCCACAGTGTTACCATGACTGTGTTGTCACTAGGGTGGTGGTGGCCACAGTGTTACCATGTATGTGTTGTCACTAGGTTGGTGGTGGTCACAGTGTTACCTTGTCTGTGTTGTCACTAGGGTGGTGGTGGTGGCCACAGTGTTACCATGTCTGTGTTGTCACTAGGGTGGTGGTGGTGGTGGCCACAGTGTTACCATGTCTGTGTTGTCACTAGGGTGGTGGTGGTGGCCACAGTGTTACCATGTCTGTGTTGTCACTAGGGTGGTGGTGGTGGTCACAGTGTTACCATGTCTGTGTTGTCACTAGGGTGGTGGTGGTGGTGGTGACCACAGTGTTACCATGTCTGTGTTGTCACTAGGGTGGTGGTGGTGGTCACAGTGTTACCATGTCTGTGTTGTCACTAGGGTGGTGGTGGTGGTGGTCACAGTGTTACCATGTCTGTGTTGTCACTAGGGTGGTGGTGGTGGCCACAGTGTTACCATGTCTGTGTTGTCACTAGGGTGGTGGTGGTGGTGGTGGTCACAGTGTTACCATGTCTGTGTTGTCACTAGGGTGGTGGTGGTGGCCACAGTGTTACCATGTCTGTGTTGTCACTAGGGTGGTGGTGGTCACAGTGTTACCATGTCTGTGTTGTCACTAGGGTGGTGGTGGTGGTGGTGGCCACAGTGTTACCATGTCTGTGTTGTCACTAGGGTGGTGGTGGTCACAGTGTTACCATGTCTGTGTTGTCACTAGAGTGGTGGTGGTGGTCACAGTGTTACCATGTCTGTGTTGTCACTAGGGTAGTGGTGGTGGCCACAGTGTTACCATGTCTGTGTTGTCACTAGGGTGGTGGTGGCCACAGTGTTACCATGTCTGTGTTGTCACTAGGGTGGTGGTGGCCATAGTTTTACCATGTCTGTGTGTTGTCACTAGGGTGGTGGTGGTCACAGTGTTACCATGACTTTGTTGTCACCAGGGTGGTGGTGGTGACCACAGTGTTACCATGTCTGTGTTGTCACTAGGGTGGTGGTGGTGGCCACAGTGTTACCATGTCTGTGTTGTCACTAGGGTGGTGGTGGTGGCCACAGTGTTACCATGTATGTGTTGTCACTAGGGTGGTGGTGGTGGCCACAGTGTTACCATGTATATGTTGTCACTAGGGTGGTTGTGGCCACAGTGTTACCATGTCTGTGTTGTCACTAGGGTGGTGGTGGCCACAGTGTTACCATGTCTGTGTTGTCACTAGGGTGGTGGTGGCCACAGTGTTACCATGTCTGTGTTGTCACTAGGGTGGTGGTGGCCACAGTGTTACCATGTCTGTGTTGTCACTAGGGTGGTGGTGGCCACAGTGTTACCATGTCTGTGTTGTCACTAGGGTGGTGGTGGCCACAGTGTTACCATGTCTGTGTTGTCACTAGGGTGGTGGTGGTCACAGTGTTACCATGTCTGTGTTGTCACTAGGGTGGTGGTGGCCACAGTGTTACCATGTCTGTGTTGTCACTAGGGTGGTGGTGGCCACAGTGTTACCATGTCTGTGTTGTCACTAGGGTGGTGGTGGTGGCCACAGTGTTACCATGTCTGTTGTCACTAGGGTGGTGGTGGTGGCCACAGTGTTACCATGTCTGTGTTGTCACTAGGGTGGTGGTGGTGGTCACAGTGTTACCATGTCTGTGTTGTCACTAGGGTGGTGGTGGTGGTGGCCACAGTGTTACCATGTCTGTGTTGTCACTAGGGTGGTGGTGGTCACAGTGTTACCATGTCTGTGTTGTCACTAGGGTGGTGGTGGTCACAGTGTTACCATGTCTGTGTTGTCACTAGGGTGGTGGTGGCCACAGTGTTACCATGTCTGTGTTGTCACTAGGGTGGTGGTGGTCACAGTGTTACCATGTCTGTGTTGTCACTAGGGTGGTGGTGGTGGCCACAGTGTTACCATGTCTGTGTTGTCACTAGGGTGGTGGTGGCCACAGTGTTACCATGTCTGTGTTGTCACTAGGGTGGTGGTGGTCACAGTGTTACCATGTCTGTGTTGTCACTAGGGTGGTGGTGGTGGCCACAGTGTTACCATGTCTGTGTTGTCACTAGGGTGGTGGTGGTGGTGGTCACAGTGTTACCATGTCTGTGTTGTCACTAGGGTGGTGGTGGTCACAGTGTTACCATGTCTGTGTTGTCACTAGGGTGGTGTGGGCCACAGTGTTTCCATGTCTGTGTTGTCACTAGGGTGGTGGTGGTGGCCACAGTGTTACCATGTCTGTGTTGTCACTAGGGTGGTGGTGGCCACAGTGTTACCATGTCTGTGTTGTCACTAGGGTGGTGGTGGTGGCCACAGTGTTACCATGTCTGTGTTGTCACTAGGGTGGTGGTGGCCACAGTGTTACCATGTCTGTGTTGTCACTAGGGTGGTGGTGGTCACAGTGTTACCATGTCTGTGTTGTCACTAGGGTGGTGGTGGTGGCCACAGTTTTACCATGTCTGTGTTGTCACTAGGGTGGTGGTGGCCACAGTTTTACCATGTCTGTGTTGTCACTAGGGTGGTGGTGGTGGCCACAGTGTTACCATGTCTGTGTTGTCACTAGGGTGGTGGTGGCCACATTGTTACCATGTATGTGTTGTCACTAGGGTGGTGGTGGTGGTGGCCACAGTGTTACCATGTCTGTGTTGTCACTAGGGTGGTGGTGGCCACAGTGTTACCATGTCTGTGTTGTCACTAGGGTGATGGGGACCACAGTGTTACCATGGCTGTGTTGTCACTAGGGTGGTGGCTTTGGTGGCCACAGTGTTACCATGTCTGTGTTGTCACTAGGGTGTTGGTGATGGTCACAGTGTTACCATGTATGTGTTGTCACTAGGGTGGTGGTGGTCACAGTGTTACCATGTCTGTGTTGTCACTAGGGTGGTGGTGGTGGTGGTCACAGTGTTTCCATGTCTGTGTTGTCACTAGGGTGGTGGTGGTGGTCACAGTGTTACCATGTCTGTGTTGTCACTAGGGTGGTGGTGGTGGTCACAGTGTTACCATGTCTGTGTTGTCACTAGGGTGGTGGTGGTGGCCACAGTGTTACCATGTCTGTGTTGTCACTAGGGTGGTGGTGGCCACAGTGTTACCATGTCTGTGTTGTCACTAGGGTGGTGGTGGTGGCCACAGTGTTACCATGTCTGTGTTGTCACTAGGGTGGTGGTGGCCACAGTGTTACCATGTCTGTGTTGTCACTAGGGTGGTGGTGGTGGTCACAGTGTTACCATGTCTGTGTTGTCACTAGGGTGGTGGTGGCCACAGTGTTACCATGTCTGTGTTGTCACTAGGGTGGTGGTGGCCACAGTGTTACCATGTATGTGTTGTCACTAGGGTGGTGGTGGTGGTGGCCACAGTGTTACCATGTCTGTGTTGTCACTAGGGTGGTGGGTGGCCACAGTGTTACCATGTCTGTGTTGTCACTAGGGTGGTGGTGGCCACAGTGTTACCATGTCTGTGTTGTCACTAGGGTGGGGGTGTTACCATGTTTGTGTTGTCACTAGGGTGGTGGTGGCCACAGTGTTACCATGACTGTGTTGTCACTAGGGTGGTGGTGGCCACAGTGTTACCATGTCTGGGCTGTCACGAGGGTGGTGGTGGTGGTCACAGTGTTTCCATGTCTGTGTTGTCACTAGACAGTGATGGCCACAGTGTTACCATGACTGTGTTGTCACTATGGTGGTGGTGGCCACAGAGATACCATGTATGTGTTGTCACTAGGGTGGTGGTCACATGTGTTGTGGTCTGTGTTGTCACTAGGGTGGTGGTGGCCACAGTGTTACCATGTCTGTGTTGTCACTAGGGTGGTGGTGGCCACAGTGTTACCATGTCTGTGTTGTCACTAGGGTGGTGGTGGCCACAGTGTTACCATGTATGTGTTGTCACTAGGGTGGTGGTGGTCACAGTGTTACCATGTCTGTGTTGTCACTAGGGTGGTGGTGGTGGTGGCCACAGTGTTACCATGTCTGTGTTGTCACTAAGGTGGTGGTGGTCACAGAGTGACCATGTCTGTGCTGTCACTAGGGTAGTGGTTGCCACAGTGTTACCATATCTGTGTTGTCACTAGGGTGATGGTGGCCACATTGTTACCATGACTGTGTTGTCACTAGGGTGGTGGTGGTGGTCACAGTCTTACCATGAGTGTGTTGTCACTAGGGTGGTGGTGGCCACAGTTTTACCATGACTGTGTTGTCACTAGGGTGGTGGTGGTGGCCATAGTGTTACCATGTCTATGTTGTCACTAGGGTGGTGGTGGTCACAGTGTTACCATGTCTATGTTGTCAATAGAGGGTGGTGGTGATGTTGGCCACAGTGTTACCATGTCTGTGTTGTCACTAGGGTGGTGGTGGCCACAGTTTTACCATGTCTGTGTTGTCACTAGGGTGGTGGTGGTCACAATGTTACCATGAGTGTGTTGTCACTAGGGTGGTGGTGGCCACAGTGTTACCATGACTGTGTTGTCACTAGGGTGGTGGTGGTGGCCACAGTGTTACCATGTCTGTGTTGTCACTAGGGTGGTGGTGGTAGCCACAGTGTTACCATGTCTGTGTTGTCACTAGGGTGGTGGTGGCCACAGTGTTACCATGTCTGTGTTGTCACTAGGGTGGTGGTGGCCACAGTGTTACCATGTCTGTGTTGTCACTAGGGTGGTGGTGGCCACAGTGTTACCATGTCTGTGTTGTCACTAGGGTGGTGGTGATTGTGGCCACAGTGTTACCATGTCTGTGTTGTCACTAGGGTGGTGGTGGCCACAGTGTTACCATGTCTGTGTTGTCACTAGGGTGGTGGTGGCCACAGTGGTAACATGTCTGTGTTGTCACTAGAGTGGTGGTGGTCACAATGTTAACATGTATGTGTTGTCACTAGGGTGGTGGTGGCCACAGTTTTACCATGTCTGTGTTGTCACTAGGGTGGTGCTGGCCACAGTGTTACCATGTCTGTGTTGTCACTAGGTTGGTGGTGGCCACAGTGTTACCATGACTGTGTTGTCACTAGGGTGGTGGTGGACACAGTGTTACCATGTCTGTGTTGTCACTAGGGTGGTGGTGGTCACAGTGTTACCATGTCTGTGTTGTCACTAGGGTGGTGCTGATGGCGGCCACAGTGTTACCATGTCTGTGTTGACACTAGGGTGGTGGTGGTTACAGTTTTACCATGTTTGTGTTGTCACTAGGGTGGTGGTGGCCACAGTGTTACCATGTATGTGTTGTCACTAGGGTGGTGGTGGCCACAGTGGTAACATGTCTGTGTTGTCACTAGAGTGGTGATGGTCACAATGTTAACATGTATGTGTTGTCACTAGGGTGGTGGTGGCCACAGTTTTACCATGTCTGTGTTGTCACTAGGGTGGTGGTGGTGGCCACAGTGTTACCATGTCTGTGTTGTCACTAGGGTGGTGGTGGTCACAGTGTTACCATGTCTATGTTGTCACTAGGGTGGTGGTGATGGTGGCCACAGTGTTACCATGTCTGTGTTGTCACTAGGGTGGTGGTGGCCACAGTGTTACCATGTATGTGTTGTCACTAGGGTGGTGGTGGTTACAGTTTTACCATGTTTGTGTTGTCACTAGGGTAGTGGTGGCCACAGTGTTACCATGTCTGTGTTGTCACTAGGGTGGTGGTGGCCACAGTGTTACCATGTCTGTGTTGTCACTAGGGTGGTGGTGGTGGCCACAGTGTTACCATGTCTGTGTTGTCACTAGGGTGGTGGTGGCCACAGTGTTACCATGTCTGTGTTGTCACTAGGGTGGTGGTGGCCACAGTGTTACCATGTCTGTGTTGTCACTAGAGTGATGGTGGTCACAAAGTTAACATGTATGTGTTGTCACTAGGGTGGTGGTGGCCACAGTTTTACCATGTCTGTGTTGTCACTAGGATGGTGCTGACCACTGTGTTACCATGTCTGTGTTGTCACTAGGGTGGTGGTGGCCACAGTTTTACCATGTCTGTGTTGTCACTAGGGTGGTGGTGGCCACAGTGTTACCATGTATGTGTTGTCACTAGGGTGGTGGTGGTGGTGGCCACAGTTTTACCATATCTATGTTGTCACTATGGTGGTGGTGGTGGTGACCACAGTATTACCATGTCTGTGTTGTCAGTAGGGTGATGGTGGCCACAGTGTTACCATGGCTGTGTTGTCACTAGGGTGGTGGTGGTGGTGGCCACAGTGTTACCATGTCTGTGTTGTCACTAGGATGGTGGTGGCCACAGTGTTACCATGTCTATGTTGTCACTAGGGTGGTGGTGGTGGTGGTGGTGACGACAGTGTTACCATGTATGTGTTGTCACTAGGGTGGTGGTGGTGGTCACAGTGTTACCATGTCTGTGTTGTCACTAGGGTGGTGGTGGTGGTGGTCACAGTGTTACCATGTCTGTGTTGTCACTAGGGTGGTGGTGGTGGTGACCACAGTGTTACCATGTCTGTGTTGTCACTAGGGTGGTGGTGGTGGTGGTCACAGTGTTACCATGTCTGGGCTGTCACTAGGGTGGTGGTGGTGGTCACAGTGTTTCCATGTCTGTGTTGTCACTAGGGTGGTGGTGGTGGTCACAATGTTACCATGTCTGTGTTGTCACTAGGGTGGTGGTGGTGGTGGTGGTCACAGTGTTACCATGTCTGCGTTGTCACTAGGGTGGTGGTGGTCACAGTGTTACCATGTCTGTGTTGTCACTAGGGTGGTGGTGGTGGTCACAGTGTTACCATGTCTGCGTTGTCACTAGGGTGGTGGTGGTCACAGTGTTACCATGTCTGTGTTGTCACTAGAGTGGGGGTGACCACAGTAATACCATGACTGTGTTGTCACTAGGGTGGTGGTGGTGGCCACAGTGTTACCATGAATGTGTTGTCACAAAGGTGGTGGTGGAGACAGTGTTACCATGTTTGTGTTGTCACTTGGGTGGTGGTGGTCACAGTGTTACCATGTCTGTGGTGTCACTAGGGTGGAGGTGGCCACAGTGCTACCATGTCTGTGTTGACACTAGGGTGGTGAAGGATACAGTTTTACCATGACTGTGTTGTCACTAGGGTGGTGATGGCCACAGTGTTACCATGACTGTGTTGTCACTAGGGTGGTGGTGGTGGTCACAATGTTATCATGTCTGTGTTGGCACTAGGGTGGTGGTGGACACAGTTTTACCATGTCAGTGTTGTCACTAGGGTGGTGGTGGCCACAGTTTTACCATGTCTGTGTTGTCACTAGGGTGGTGGTGGTGGTCACAGTGTTACCATTTATGTGTTGTCACTAGGGTGGTGGTGGTGGTGGTCACAGTGTTACCATATCTGTGTTGTCACTAGGGAGGTGGTGGTGGTGACCACAGTGATACCATGTCTGTGTTGTCACTAGGGTGGTGGTGGTGGTGGTGGTCACAGTGTTACCATGTCTGTGTTGTCACTAGGGTGGTGGTGGTGGTCACAGTGTTACCATGTCTGTGTTGTCACTAGGGTGGTGGTGGTGGCCACAGTGTTACCATGTCTGTGTTGTCACTAGGGTGGTGGTGGTGGTCACAGTGTTACCATGTCTGCATTGTCACTAGGGTGGTGGTGGTGGTCACAGTGTTACCATGTATGTGTTGTCACTAGGGTGGTGGTGGTGGTGGCCACAGTGTTACCATGTCTGTGTTGTCACTAGGGTGGTGGTGGTGGCCACAGTGTTACCATGTCTGTGTTGTCACTAGGGTGGTGGCCACAGTGTTACCATGTCTGTGTTGTCACTAGGGTGGTGGTGGCCACAGTGTTACCATGTCTGTGTTGTCACTAGGGTGGTGGTGATTGTGGCCACAGTGTTACCATGTCTGTGTTGTCATTAGGGTGGTGGTGGTGGCCACAGTGTTACCATGTATGTGTTGTCACTAGGGTGGTGGTGGTGGCCACAGTGTTACCATGTCTGTGTTGTCACTAGGGTGGTGGTGGTGGTGGTGGTCACAGTGTTACCATGTCTGTGTTGTCACTAGGGTGGTGGTGGTGGTGGTCACAGTGTTACCATGTCTGTGTTGTCACTAGGGTGGTGGTGGTGGTGGTCACAGTGTTACCATGTCTGTGTTGTCACTAGGGTGGTGGTGGCCACAGTGTTACCATGTCTGTGTTGTCACTAGGGTGGTGGTGGTGGTGGTGGTCACAGTGTTACCATGTCTGTGTTGTCACTAGGGTGGTGGTGGTGGTCACAGTGTTACCATGTCTGTGTTGTCACTAGGGTGGTGGTGGCCACATTGTTACCATGTCTGTGTTGTCACTAGGGTGGTGGTGGTCACAGTGTTACCATGTCTGTGTTGTCACTAGGGTGGTGGTAGTGGTGGTCACAGTGTTACCATGTCTGTGTTGTCACTAGGGTGGTGGTGGTCCCAGTGTTACCATGTCTGTGTTGTCACTAGGGTGGTGGTCACAGTGTTACCATGTCTGGGCTGTCACTAGGGTGGTGGTGGTGGTCACAGTGTTACCATGTCTGTGTTGTCACTAGGGTGGTGGTGGTGGTGGTCACAGTGTTACCATGTCTGTGTTGTCACTAGGGTGGTGGTGGTGGCCACAGTGTTACCATGTCTGTGTTGTCACTAGGGTGGTGGTGGTGGTGGTGGTCACAGTGTTACCATGTCTGGGCTGTCACTAGGGGGAGATGGTGGTCACAGTGTTTCCATGTCTGTGTTGTCACTAGGGTGGTGGTGGTGGTGGTGGTCACAGTGTT
Organism: Paralithodes platypus; assembly: GCA_032716605.1. Lineage (NCBI taxonomy): Eukaryota > Metazoa > Arthropoda > Malacostraca > Decapoda > Lithodidae > Paralithodes > Paralithodes platypus. The sequence continues at coordinate 51,330,210 of CM064548.1, forward strand.
ACCATGTCTGTGTTGTCACTAGGGTGGTGGTGGTGGTGGTGGTCACAGTGTTACCATGTCTGTGTTGTCACTAGGGTGGTGGTGGTCACAGTGTTACCATGTCTGTGTTGTCACTAGGGTGGTGGTGGTGGTGGCCACAGTGTTACCATGTCTGTGTTGTCACTAGGGTGGTGGTGGTGGTCACAGTGTTACCATGTCTGTGTTGTCACTAGGGTGGTGGTGACCATAGTGTTACCATGTCTGTGTTGTCACTAGGGTGGTGGTGGTGGTGGTCACAGTGTTACCATGTCTGTGTTGTCACTAGGGTGGTGGTGGTGGTCACAGTGTTACCATGTCTGTGTTGTCACTAGGGTGGTGGTGGTCACAGTGTTACCATGTCTGTGTTGTCACTAGGGTGGTGGTGGCCACAGTGTTACCATGTCTTTGTTGTCACTAGGGTGGTGGTGGTGGCCACAGTGTTACCATGTCTGTGTTGTCACTAGGGTGGTGGTGGCCACAGTGTTACCATGTCTGTGTTGTCACTAGGGTGGTGGTGGCCACAGTGTTACCATGTCTGTGTTGTCACTAGGGTGGTGGTGGCCACAGTGTTACCATGTCTGTGTTGTCACTAGGGTGGTGGTGATTGTGGCCACAGTGTTACCATGTCTGTGTTGTCACTAGGGTGGTGGTGGCCACAGTGTTACCATGACTGTGTTGTCACTAGGGTGGTGGTGGTGGCCACAGTGTTACCATGTCTGTGTTGTCACCAGGGTGGTGGTGGTTACCACAGTGTTACCATGTCTGTGTTGTCACTAGGGAGATTGTGGCCACAGTGTTACCATGTCTGTGTTATCACTAGGGTGGTGATGGCCACAGTGTTACCATGACTGTGTTGTCACTAGGGTGGTGGTGGCCACAGTGTTACCATGTATGTGTTGTCACTAGGGTGGTGGTGGACACAGTGTTACCATGTCTGTGTTGTCACTAGGGTGGTGGTGGTCACAGTGTTACCATGTCTGTGTTGTCACTAGGGTGGTGCTGATGGCGGCCACAGTGTTACCATGTCTGTGTTGACACTAGGGTGGTGGTGGTGGTTACAGTTTTACCATGTTTGTGTTGTCACTAGGGTGGTGGTGGCCACAGTGTTACCATGTATGTGTTGTCACTAGGGTGGTGGTGGCCACAGTGGTAACATGTCTGTGTTGTCACTAGAGTGGTGATGGTCACAATGTTAACATGTATGTGTTGTCACTAGGGTGGTGGTGGCCACAGTTTTACCATGTCTGTGTTGTCACTAGGGTGGTGGTGGCCACAGTGTTACCATGTCTGTGTTGTCACTAGGGTGGTGGTGGTCACAGTGTTACCATGTCTATGTTTTCACTAGGGTGGTGGTGATGGTGGCCACAGTGTTTCCATGTCTGTGTTGTCACTAGAGTGGTGGTGGCCACAGTGTTACCATGTATGTGTTTTCACTCGGGTGGTGGTGGTTACAGTTTTACCATGTTTGTGTTGTCACTAGGGTAGTGATGGCCACAGTGTTACCATGTCTGTGTTGTCCTAGGGTGGTAGTGATAGTGGCCACAATGTTACAATGTCTGTGTTGTCACTAGGGTGGTGGTGGTCACAGTATTACCATGACTGTGTTGTCCCTAGTGTGGTGGTGGCCACAGTGTTACCATGTCTGTGTTGTCACTAGGGTAGTGGTGGCCACAGTGGTAACATGTCTGTGTTGTCACTAGAGTGATGGTGGTCACAAAGTTAACATGTATGTGTTGTCACTAGGGTGGTGGTGGCCACAGTTTTACCATGTCTGTGTTGTCACTAGGATGGTGCTGACCACTGTGTTACCATGTCTGTGTTGTCACTAGGGTGGTGGTGGCCACAGTTTTACCATGTCTGTGTTGTCACTAGGGTGGTGGTGGCCACAGTGTTACCATGTATGTGTTGTCACAAGGGTGGTGGTGGTGGTGGCCACAGTGTTACCATGTCTATGTTGTCACTAGGGTGGTGGTGGTGGTGACCAGAGTGTTAAAATGTCTGTGTTGTTACTAGGATGATGGTGGCCACAGTGTTACCATGGCTGTGTTGTCACTAGGGTGGTGGTGGTGGTGGCCACAGTGTTACCATGTCTGTGTTGTCACTAGGATGGTAGTGGTGGTCACAGTGTTACCATGTCTTTGTTGTCACTAGGGTGGTGGTGGTGGTGGTGACGACAGTGTTACCATGAATGTGTTGTCACTAGGGTGGTGGTGGTGGTGACCACAGTGTTACCATGTCTGTGTTGTCACTAGGGTGGTGGTGGTGGTGGTCACAGTGTTACCATGTCTGTGTTGTCACTAGGGTGGTGGTGGTGGTCACAGTGTTTCCATGTCTGTGTTGTCACTAGGGTGGTGGTGGTGGTCACAGTGTTACCATGTTTGTGTTGTCACTAGGGTGGTGGTGGTGGTGGTGGTCACAGTGTTACCATGTCTGCGTTGTCACTAGGGTGGTGGTGTTCACAGTGTTACCATGTCTGTGTTGTCACTAGAGTGGTGGTGGTGGTGGTCACAGTGTTACCTTGTCTGTATTGTCACTAGGGTGGTGGTGGTCACAGTGTTACCATGTCTGTGTTGTCACTAGAGTGGGGGTGACCACAGTAATACCATGACTGTGTTGTCACTAGGGTGGTGGTGGTGGTCACAGTGTTACCATGAGTGTGTTGTCACTAGGGTGGTGGTGGTCACAGTTTTACCATGAGTGTGTTGCCACTAGGGTGGTGGTGGTCCCAGTGTTACCATGACTGTGTTGTCACTAGGGAGGTGGTGGCCACAGTGTTATAATGACTTTGTTGTCACTAGGGTGGTGGTGGTGGCCACAGTGTTACCATGTCTGTGTTGTCACTAGGATGGTGGTGGCCACAGTGTTACCATGACTGTGTTGTCACTAGGGTGGTTGTGGAGACAGTGATACCATGTCTGTGTTGTCACTAGGGTGGTGGTGGTCACAGTGTTACCATGTCTGTGTTGTCACTAGGGTGGTGGTGGCCACAGTGTTACCATGTCTGTGTTGTCACTAGGGTGGTGGTGGTTACAGTTTTACCATGTCTGTGTTGTCACTAGGGTGGTGGTGGCCACAGTGTTACCATGACTGTGTTGTCACTAGGGTGGTGGTGGCCACAGTGATAACATGTCTGTGCTGTCACTAGAGTGATGGTGGCCACAGTTTTACCATGTCTGTGTTGTCACTAGGGTGGTGGTGGCCACAGTTTTACCATGTCTGTGTTGTCACTAGGGTGGTGGTGGCCACAGTGTTACCATGTCTGTGTTGTCACTAGGGTGGTGGTGGCCACAGTGTTACCATGTCTGTGTTGTCACTAGGGTGGTGGTGGTCACAGTGTTACCATGTCTGTGTTGTCACTAGGGTGATGGTGGCCACATTGTTACCATGTATGTGTTGTCACTAGGGTGGTGGTGGTCACAATGTTTACATGTATGTGTTGTCACTAGGGTGGTGGTGTTCACATTGTTACCATGTCTGTGTTGTCACTAGAGTGGTGGTGGTGGTGGTCACAGTGTTACCTTGTCTGTGTTGTCACTAGGGTGGTGGTGGTGGCCACAGTGTTACCATGTCTGTGTTGTCACTAGGGTGGTGGTGACCACACCGCTGAACACGGTGAGGCCCGTGAGGTCTTGTTCAAATATTCATACAATGCTATTTAATCAGGGAACAATGAGGGTATTTTTTGGCATTTCGGTGTGGTGTGGTGGTCCATTGGATTACCAGCCTATGATTGTGTTGTCACTAGGGTGGTGGTGGTGGTCACAGTGTTACCATGAGTGTGTTGTCACTAGGGTGGTGGTGGTCACAGTGTTACCATGAGTGTGTTGTCACTAGGGTGGTGGTGGTCACAGTGTTACCATGACTGTGTTGTCACTAGGGTGGTGGTGGCCACAGTGTTATAATGACTTTGTTGTCACTAGGGTGGTGGTGGTGGCCACAGTGTTACCATGTCTGTGTTGTCAATAGGGTGGTGGTGGTGGCCACAGTGTTACCATGTCTGTGTTGTCACTAGGGTGGTGGTGTTACCATGTTTGTGTTGTCACTAGGGTGGTGGTGGCCACAGTGTTACCATGTCTGTGTTGTCACTAGGGTGGTGGTGGCCACAGTGCTACCATGTCTGTGTTGTCACTAGGGTGGTGGTGATTGTGGCCACAGTGTTACCATGTCTGTGTTGTCACTAGGGTGGTGGTGGCCACAGTGTTACCATGACTGTGTTGTCACTAGGGTGGTGGTGGCCACAGTGGTGACATGTCTGTGTTGTCACTAGAGTGATGGTGGTCACAATGTTAACATGTATGTGTTGTCACTAGGGTGGTGGTGGCCACAGTTTTACCATGTCTGTGTTATCACTAGGGTGGTGGTGGCTACAGTGTTACCATGTCTGTTTTGTCACTAGGTTGGTGGTGGCCACAGTGTTACCATGACTGTGTTGTCACTAGGGTGGTGGTGGTCACAGTGTTACCATGTCTGTGTTGTCACTAGGGTGGTGGTGATGGTGGCCACAGTGTTACCATGTCTGTGTTGTCACTAGGGTGGTGGTGGTTACAGTTTTACCATGTTTGTGTTGTCACTAGGGTGGTGGTGGCCACAGTGTTACCATGACTGTGTTGTCACTAGGGTGGTGGTGGCCACAGTGGTAACATGTCTGTGTTGTCACTAGAGTGATGGTGGTCACAAAGTTAACATGTATGTGTTGTCACTAGGGTGGTGGTGGCCACAGTTTTACCATGTCTGTGTTGTCACTAGGATGGTGCTGACCACTGTGTTACCATGTCTGTGTTGTCACTAGGGTGGTGGTGGCCACAGTTTTACCATGTCTGTGTTGTCACTAGGGTGGTGGTGGCCACAGTGTTACCATGTATGTGTTGTCACAAGGGTGGTGGTGGTGGTGGCCACAGTGTTACCATGTCTATGTTGTCACTAGGGTGGTGGTGGTGGTGACCAGAGTGTTAAAATGTCTGTGTTGTCACTAGGATGATGGTGGCCACAGTGTTACCATGGCTGTGTTGTCACTAGGGTGGTGGTGGTGGTGGCCACAGTGTTACCATGTCTGTGTTGTCACTAGGATGGTGGTGGTCACAGTGTTACCATGTCTTTGTTGTCACTAGGGTGGTGGTGGTGGTGCCGACAGTGTTACCATGAATGTGTTGTCACTAGGGTGGTGGTGTTGGTGACCACAGTGTTACCATGTCTGTGTTGTCACTAGGGTGGTGGTGGTGGTGGTGGTCACAGTGTTACCATGTCTGGGCTGTCACTAGGGTGGTGGTGGTGGTCACAGTGTTTCCATGTCTGTGTTGTCACTAGGGTGGTGGTGGTGGTCACAGTGTTACCATGTCTGGGCTGTCACTAGGGTGGTGGTGGTGGTGGTGGTCACAGTGTTTCCATGTCTGTATTGTCACTAGGGTGGTGGTGGTGGTCACAATATTACCATGTTTGTGTTGTCACTAGGGTGGTGGTGGTGGTGGTGGTCACAGTGTTACCATGTCTGCGTTGTCACTAGGGTGGTGGTGTTCACAGTGTTACCATGTCTGTGTTGTCACTAGAGTGGTGGTGGTGGTGGTCACAGTGTTACCTTGTCTGTATTGTCACTAGGGTGGTGGTGGTGGCCACAGTGTTACCATGTCTGTGTTATCACTAGGGTGGTAGTGACCACAGTAATACCATGACTGTGTTGTCACTAGGGTGCTGGTGGTGGTCACAGTGTTACCATGAGTGTGTTGTCACTAGGGTGGTGGTGGTCACAGTTTTACCATGAGTGTGTTGCCACTAGGGTGGTGGTGGTCCCAGTGTTACCATGACTGTGTTGTCACTAGGGAGGTGGTGGCCACAGTGTTATAATGACTTTGTTGTCACTAGGGTGGTGGTGGTGGCCACAGTGTTACCATGTCTGTGTTGTCACTAGGGTGGTTGTGGTAGCCACAGTGTTACCATGTCTGTGTTGTCACTAGGGTGGTGGTGTTACCATGTTTGTGTTGTCACTAGGGTGGTGGTGGCCACAGTGTTACCATGTCTGTGTTGTCACTAGGGTGGTGGTGGCCACAGTGTTACCATGTCTGTGTTGTCACTAGGGTGGTGGTAATTGTGGCCACAGTGTTACCATGTCTGTGTTATCACTAGGGTGGTGGTGGCCACAGTGTTACCATGACTGTGTTGTCACTAGTGTGGTGGTGGCCACAGTGGTGACATGTCTGTGTTGTCACTAGAGTGATGGTGGTCACAATGTTAACATGTATGTGTTGTCACTAGGGTGGTGGTGGCCACAGTTTTACCATGTCTGTGTTATCACGAGGGTGGTGCTGGCCACAGTGTTACCATGTCTGTGTTGTCACTAGGTTGGTGGTGGCCACAGTGTTAACATGACTGTGTTGTCACAAGGGTGGTGGTGGTCACAGTGTTACCATGTCTGTGTTGTCACTAGGGTGGTGCTGATGGCGGCCACAGTGTTACCATGTCAGTGTTGACACTAGGGTGGTGGTGGTTACAGTGTTACCATGTTTGTGTTGTCACTAGGGTGGTGGTGGCCACAGTGTTACCATGACTGTGTTGTCACTAGGGTGGTGGTGGCCACAGTGGTAACATGTCTGTGTTGTCACTAGAGTGGTGGTGGTCACAATTTTAACATGTATGTGTTGTCACTAGTGTGTTTGTGGCCACAGTTTTACCATGTCTGTGTTGTAACTAGGGTGGTGGTGGTGGCCACAGTGTTACCATGCCTGTGTTGTCACTAGGGTGGTGGTGGTCACAGTGTTACAATGTCTATGTTTTCACTAGGGTGGTGGTGATGGTGGCCACAGTGTTACCATGTCTGTGTTGTCACTAGAGTGGTGGTGGCCACAGTTTTACCATGAGTGTGTTGCCACTAGGGTGGTGGTGGTCCCAGTGTTACCATGACTGTGTTGTCCCTAGGGAGGTGGTGGCCACAGTGTTATAATGACTTTGTTGTCACTAGGGTGGTGGTGGTGGCCACAGTGTTACCATGTCTGTGTTGTCACTAGGGTGGTGGTGGTAGCCACAGTGTTACCATGTCTGTGTTGTCACTAGGGTGGTGGTGTTACCATGTTTGTGTTGTCACTAGGGTGGTGGTGGCCACAGTGTTACCATGTCTGTGTTGTCACTAGGGTGGTGGTGGCCACAGTGTTACCATGTCTGTGTTGTCACTAGGGTGGTGGTGATTGTGGCCACAGTGTTACCATGTCTGTGTTGTCACTAGGGTGGTGGTGGTGGTCACAATGTTACCATGACTGTGTTGTCACTAGGGTGGTGGTGGCCACAATGGTAACATGTCTGTGTTGTCACTAGAGTGATGGTGGTCACAATGTTAACATGTATGTGTTGTCACTAGGGTGGTGGTGGCCACAGTTTTACCATGTCTCTGTTATCACGAGGGTGGCGCTGGCCACAGTGTTACCATGTCTGTGTTGTCACTAGGTTGGTGGTGGCCACAGTGTTACCATGACTGTGTTGTCACAAGGGTGGTGGTGGAGACAGTGTTACCATGTCTTTGTTGTCACTAGGGTGGTGGTGGTCACAGTGTTACAATGTCTGTGTTGTCACTAGGGTGGTGCTGATGGCGGCCACAGTGTTACCATGTCAGTGTTGACACTAGGGTGGTGGTGGTTACAGTTTTACCATGTTTGTGTTGTCACTAGGGTGGTGGTGGCCACAGTGTTACCATGAATGTGTTGTCACTAGGGTGGTGGTGGCCACAGTGGTAACATGTCTGTGTTGTCACTAGAGTGGTGATGGTCACAATTTTAACATGTATGTGTTGTCACTAGGGTGGTTGTGGCCACAGTTTTACCATGTCTGTGTTGTCACTAGGGTGGTGGTGGTGGCCACAGTGTTACCATGCCTGTGTTGTCACTAGGGTGGTGGTGGTCACAGTGTTACAATGTCTATGTTTTCACTAGGGTGGTGGTGATGGTGGCCACAGTGTTACCATGTCTGTGTTGTCACTAGAGTGGTGGTGGCCACAGTGTTATCATGTATGTGCTGTCACTAGGGTGGTGGTGGTTACAGTTTTACCATGTTTGTGTTGTCACTAGGGTAGTGGTGGCCACAGTGTTACCATGTATGTGTTGTCACTAGGGTGGTGGTGGCCACAGTGTTACCGTGTCTGTGTTGTCCTAGGGAGGTAGTGATAGTGGCCACAATGTTACAATATCTGTGTTTTCACTAGGGTGTTGGTGGCGACAGTATTACCATGACTGTGTTGTCCCTAGGGTGGTGGTGGTCACAGTGTTACCATGTCTGTGTTGTCACTAGGGTAGTGGTGGCCACAGTGGTAACATGTCTGTGTTGTCACTAGAGTGATGGTGGTCACAAAGTTAACATGTATGTGTTGACACTAGGGTGGTGGTGGCCACAGTTTTACCATGTCTGTGTTGTCACTAGGATGGTGCTGACCACTGTGCTACCATGTCTGTGTTGTCACTAGGGTGGTGGTGGCCACAGTTTTACCATGTCTGTGTTGTCACTAGGGTGGTGGTTGCCACACTGTTACCATGTGTATGTTGTCACAAGGGTGGTGGTGGTGGTGGCCACAGTGTTACCATGTCTATGTTGTCACTAGGGTGGTGGTGGTGGTGACCAGAGTGTTAAAATGTCTGTGTTGTCACCAGGGTGATGGTGGCCACAGTGTTACCATGGCTGTGTTGTCAGTAGGGTGGTGGTGGTGGTGGCCACAGTGTTACCATGTCTGTGTTGTCACTAGGATGGTAATGGTGGTCACAGTGTTACCATGTCTTTGTTGTCACTAGGGTGGTGGTGGTGGTGGTGACGACAGTGTTACCATGTATGTGTTGTCACTAGGGTGGTGGTGGTGGTCACAGTGTTACCATGTCTGTGTTGTCAATAGGGTGGTGGTGGTGGTGGTCACAGTGTTACCATGTCTGTGTTGTCACTAGGGTGGTGGTGGTGGTGACCACAGTGATACCATGTCTGTGTTGTCACTAGGGTGGTGGTGGTGGTCACAATGTTTCCATGTCTGTGTTGGCACTAGGGTGGTGGTGGTGGTGGTGGTGGTCACAGTGTTACCATGTCTGCGTTGTCACTAGGATGGTGGTGGTCACAGTGTTACCATGTCTGTGTTGGCACTAGGGTGGTGGTGGTGGTGGTGGTCACAGTGTTACCATGTCTGCGTTGTCACTAGGATGGTGGTGGTCACAGTGTTACCATGTCTGTGTTGTCACTAGAGTGGTGGTGGTGGTGGTCACAGTGTTACCTTGTCTGTGTTGTCACTAGGGTGGTGGTGGTGGCCACAGTGTTACCATGTCTGTGTTATCACTAGGGTGGTGGTGACCACAGTAATACCATGACTGTGTTGTCACTAGGGTGGTGGTGGTGGCCACAGTGTTACCATGAATGTGTTGTCACAAAGGTGGTGGTGGAGACAGTGTTACCATGTCTGTGTTGTCACTTGGGTGGTGGTGGTCACAGTGTTACCATGTCTGTGTTATCACTAGGGTGGTGCTGATGGCGGCCACAGTGTTACCATGTCTGTGTTGACACTAGGGTGGTGCTGGTTACAGTTTTACCATGTTTGTGTTGTCACTAGGGTGGTGGTGGCCACAGTGTTACCATGTATATGTTGTCACTAGGGTGGTGGTGGCCACAGTGGTAACATGTCTGTGTTGTCACTAGAGTGGTGATGGTCACAATGTTAACATGTATGTGTTGTCACTAGGGTGGTGGTAGCCACAGTTTTACCATGTCTCTGTTGTCACTAGGGTGGTGGTGGTGCCCACAGTGTTACCATGTCTGTGTTGTCACTAGGGTGGTGGTGGTCACAGTGTTACCATGTCTATGTTTTCACTAGGGTGGTGGTGATGGTGGCCACAGTGTTTCCATGTCTGTGTTGTCACTAGAGTGGTGGTGGCCACAGTGTTACCATGTATGTGTTTTCACTAGGGTGGTGGTGGTTACAATTTTACCATGTTTGTGTTGTCACTAGGGTAGTGATGGCCACAGTGTTACAATGTCTGTGTTGTCACTAGGGTGGTGGTGGTCACAGTATTACCATGACTATGTTGTCCCTAGTGTGGTGGTGGCCACAGTGTTACCATGTCTGTGTTGTCACTAGGGTAGTGGTGGCCACAGTGCTAACATGTCTGTGTTGTCACTAGAGTGATGGTGGTCACAAAGTTAACATGTATGTGTTGTCACTAGGGTGGTGGTGGCCACAGTTTTACCATGTCTGTGTTGTCACTAGGATGGTGCTGACCACTGTGTTACCATGTCTGTGTTGTCACTAGGGTGGTGGTGGCCACAGTTTTACCATGTCTGTGTTGTCATTAGGGTGGTGGTGGCCACAGTGTTACCATATATGTGTTGTCACAAGGGTGGTGGTGGTGGTGGCCACAGTGTTACCATGTCTATGTTGTCACTAGGGTGGTGGTGGTGGTGACCAGAGTGTTAAAATGTCTGTGTTGTCACTAGGGTGATGGTGGCCACAGTGTTACCATGGCTGTGTTGTCACTAGGGTGGTGGTGGTGGTGGCCACAGTGTTACCATGTCTGTGTTGTCACTAGGATGGTAGTGGTGGTCACAGTGTTACCATGTCTTTGTTGTCACTAGGGTGGTGGTGGTGGTGGTGACGACAGTGTTACCATGTATGTGTTGTCACTAGGGTGGTGGTGGTGGTGACCACAGTGTTACCATGTCTGTGTTGTCACTAGGGTGGTGGTGGTGGTGGTGGTCAAAGTGTTACCATGTCTGGGCTGTCACTAGGGTGGTGGTGGTGGTCACAGTGTTTCCATGTCTGTGTTGTCACTAGGGTGGTGGTGGTGGTCACAATGTTACCATGTCTGTGTTGTCACTAGGGTGGTGGTGGTGGTGGTGGTCACAGTGTTACCATGTCTGCGTTGTCACTAGGGTGGTGGTGGTCACAGTGTTACCATGTCTGTGTTGTCACTAGAGTGGTGGTGGTGGTGGTCACAGTGTTACCATGTCTGTGTTGTCACTAGAGTGGGGGTGACCACAGTAATACCATGACTGTGTTGTCACTAGGGTGGTGGTGGTGGTCACAGTGTTACCAAGAGTGTGTTGTCACTAGGGTGGTGGTGGTCACAGTTTTACCATGAGTGTGTTGCCACTAGGGTGGTGGTGGTCCCAGTGTCACCATGACTGTGTTGTCACTAGGGAGGAGGTGGTCACAGTGTTATAATGACTTTGTTGTCACTAGGGTGGTGGTGGTGGCCACAGTGTTACCATGTCTGTGTTGTCAATAGGGTGGTGGTGGTGGCCACAGTGTTACCATGTCTGTGTTGTCACTAGGGTGGGGGTGTTACCATGTTTGTGTTGTCACTAGGGTGGTGGTGGCCACAGTGTTACCATGTCTGTGTTGTCACTAGGGTGGTGGTGGCCACAGTGCTACAAT